>CM055828.1:11074456-11105364 GCA_029582265.1 Zoroaster sp. YZ-2022 | reverse complement strand
CAATATGCGCATGTAGTTCGCAGTGGATTATCTGTATAAAAGGTAGACAAACTCTTTTTTTTTTACGGTGAGGCATGTGCAAGCTTGTTGTAGTAACTTCTCGTACCGGCCTAAAGACGTCGAAAGAAGGACACGACGAGTGCATACGTTTTACACAGTTCACGTGAGTAGCTGACTGCTGGAGCTGCAGTGTTATGATGAAAAGAACAATGTTTTCGCTTTTCTTCAGAGTAGTCTTGCAAATTATGGCACTATGCACTTTTACAGGTGAGTCTTTTGGTTTTACGTCATTAAAGGGTTAACTTTCTCCAATACATAATGTTAATAAAGAATGATGCATTCAAACAAGTATGTTGTGCAAAGACCATATAAACATTGACAGAATGTGCCCAAGTGGCCATCTTTCCGTTAAGATGGGCAAACAAGTGGCCTTGCCATGATGTGCAAAGTCCAGGTATGGATGGGGGTGCGCAGATAAACAAGATTTAAGGACGAATTTACAAACGAAAGATAGAAACGAACCGACATTGCTTAACGGCTGGCGACCCTTATTGGTTTAAAATTTCGGTTTGAAATGTGTGCGTGTGGAAGGCGACACCCATATTTGTATCTATACCTAATTTTGCTGGACCAAATCGGTCAAGCTCGTGCAACATGAATTTGTTCGTAAACGGATGGTTTTGTCCGTCCACTCAATATTCCTGTAGTGACGAATGTACATTCGAGTGGGATCGCTTAAATATGTGTTGCCCGTGTTTGTTTATATTAATTTTACCGGCAATTTTTGAAAATATACTTTTTTATTGAATCAAATAATCAAATTATGATTCAAATGATCAAATAATCGTGAGAAACAGTGTTTGATATCGCTGAACTAAATCTATGAGAACTTCTGAAACCGTCGCTTGGAGCACGTTCATCGGAATCTTACCTTTCTCCACATGCACACAAATCTTATCCGTATTGGATCAGTCATTCATTTCAATCGCTACCCGGAGCGTATAAAACGTATATACGGATTAAGCAATACCAGAAGTCCGGCTCCGGATTCGTCTCCCGTCAGACATATTGAAGCCGCATACAAAATGCAGGGTCCAGCTTCGACTTCAAAGTTGAGGCTCCGTTTTCGGCTAAAAATGGAACCCAATTGAGCCAGCCGGAGAGGTGAGTTCGCATAGGCTTCATGACGTATTGTTTGACACGAGGTCATAAAGTCACGTGATTACAACAGATTTAGAATGAAAAAAAATAAGAGTATATCGTCTGCTAAAGCTACAAGTAACGTAACACATAACACAGTTACAGCAGCAACATAAGCAAGAATACAAAATAATCTGCAATTTAGGTAAGGAAATAGCTACTTTCAGAGTAGAAGTTCCCCCAAAGCTAATAAGAAAACAGTCCGACAGCGTTGGATACGACAGTCCTTTCGCACTGAGTAATGGTTGTGACTTTAGTTAGGCTTATTAAAAGAGTTTTAATACAAAACTCCATATATTCTATAGGCTAACTAAATTATGTGCAAGAAAAAAATGGTATTTTTACGATTATTAATTTTCACGCCATGTGTGCGCTATATAATTTTTTTTTAATGATTCCTGGGTTGCCTGTTTTTTTTAAAACTAGTTTTGCTTATTACTAAATGGGGCCTAGGTCAGAACGTCTATGGGAAAAACAAACAAACAAACAAACAAACAGAACGAACAAATAAACAAATATCACAACCCCCATTCTTAAATATCCATAAAATGCTCTCAAATAACATCAAGTTTTACCAGTACTGGATATTTATTAAAGTATGTAAAGTATTATTACACGGTTGAAAAATGAAACCTGTCACAGAACTGAATTGTCGAAATAAAAATATGTATTTATTTAATAGTCTTATTTAATTTATGTAATTACATTAAATCCAGCTTGAATCTCATAATTTTGTTCTTCCATTTATTTAAAAATATAAAAATGTTTATTTTATTTTATTTATTTTTTTAATGCACATAATTATTTGTCTTTATATAACAGGAAATCAATAAATTAATCACACTACTGAAAAACCTCCATCCTGCTTTAAACAAACTGATCAGGCGTTTGGTGAAACACCCATTTTCTTCTCTAATGTCTTAGTAACTACCAACACAATGATCAATTATATGCATGTGTCGGTATAAAAAAAATAACACTGGAATTTTCCTTAAAAGTTGTGACTCAATGTCTTTATTGGTCACTCACGTGGGAACAAACTGTTAAATTACAGTATATTGGGATGAGTATTTTCCTCTGTGTATATATGTTCAATGCAATTATTACGTCTTCACTTCATGATGATATAAACAAAATATTGGTTTATGCTTTACAGAGTTCCCTTTGAAAATGTTCAGTGTGAATGTTCCGTCCACCAAATGCAAGGTCATCAGGTCAGGTGCCTGAGATTTGCAAGTATTTGCATAAATGGGAAGATAATAGTTATTGCATTGTAGTGAACCATCCATTAACCCACATAATAAAAACTTCATCCTTGTCAAAGGTAATATCGTAAGCAGAAACATTGACCAAGTATATTAATTTGACAAAAATACTTAGTGTTTTTCATTAAAATGTTGCCTTGTTTTGTTTAAGATCTCTCTTAAAATGCATGTATTAATACATACTATCAAAATAGTTTGACTCAGTGAATTTATACAAATCATAATAACTAATAAACAAATACAGGATACAATAACCCTTTAGACTGAGCTTTAAAAAATATGCTCATTGGAATTATGTAAGAGGATTGAGCATGCAAGTAAAACTCTATGTGCATGAGGGCCTCTCCTCACATCATCAGGTGAAAGTAGTGCTTTTCTAAGAACATAACGTCTATTTTGCAGTTTGCATTACAAGTTTCCACCACCAGTGTTTAATGTGGCAACAAAACACTCTCAAAGTGTCATTGCCAGTCGTTGACATGACTCTAAGTTCAGTTTACCCTGTGGTAGCAAAGATCATAATTAGCAATTATTGGCATGTATTAATATTGAACATTTTCTTTCAATCATCTGTGCAATTACACCAACAAATTGCTGCTGAGGTTTATTTCAAATAAGCTCAAAGTATTTCATTTGTGATGAAGTTACTTATATAAATTGCATAGACACTGACGCTCAAAAATTGTAGTGTTCCTTCTGTGATGAAGTTGCTGAAGTAAAATGCATAAGACATACAATGTCCAGGGGGGCAGGTCCACTTTAACCGGGAGTATTCAAGAGGGAAGGAGTGAGGAATGAATGGGTGCAGTTCATACACACTTATGATACTTATTTTAAAAACCTTGAAAATTATGCAAAACAGTCGCACAGTAATCGCTATTCTCAAAACATTATGACATTAACCTATGGTTTCCAGCTCATCCAGCTCTTTTCTTTTGTAGTTTTCTGACCTATACTTGCTATCTTAGCTTTGTATGATTAAAGTAGAACAACGTAATTAAAGTTGATCAAAGTAAAACTTCATCGGTTGTTTCATCAACAATATGACCCCATGGACAGAATATCAAGCTTTGTTTGGGCCCACTCTAAACGTCGTGCCACTGAACTGAATTAATTTGAGTTTGGCACGGCAGTAGCACGACATTTAGAACCATTTGGCTCGGCAAATTCTGCCGTTCCAAACGGCAGGGGCAAGGCACGGTTCTACACGTCGTGCCACTGCCGTGCCGAATATAAGTCAGTTCTAAGTTGGTGCATACATTTTACGAATGCGCATGCTTGGACGTTTCCGAGGAAAGAATTGCAAACAAACATACACGCCAACACCAGCCATTTCTGCTGTTAGTATTTTCGGAATTGTGCGCACAATGCATTGTGGGAGTTGGGTTTTGTAAACAAACGCAGACATTTGGAGGAGAAAGGTGATCGGCAGGAAGTTGGAAGTTTTTTTACGTTTCATAGCAAATTTAAATGAGGAAATTATAAAGAACTCAGTTAAATTATAAACAGAACATTTTTATAATTAAGAAAATAATTAATTTTCCCCCGGAAACAACGCAAATAGAGGAATTCTCAGCTGATTTCTGATCCCCGGGTACGACGACCCTATTTTACTCGTGACCAGCGCTTGTCGGAGTATGTCTCTTCGATAAATTCGAACCACCTGCTTGTACTTCTTGACAGGCGTCGGCACGATCGTTGAACCACCACATTTTCCCAACAGGAGCAGGACAACAAGACAAAGTATTCTACTAACTTCGCAATTTTACAAATATTTTTTAAATGTTTGTAATGTTACGATCCGAAAATCTTCAAACTATAGGTGAATTCAAATTACTCAAAAAACCTGAATTTTCTCAGATGCAACAAAGAAATCAAACAAGGTCACACTGATATAAAGAACAAAGAAACAAATTGTGATTTAATAATGAAAATATCAACCGTTCCAAATATCGATGGGGTTTAACAAGCGTACAATGATTAGGGTAAACAAGTGTACATTAAGAAAAGATCTTATACTAAATAAGAAGAAGATCTTACGGGCGAGGACTGAGCAGGCTCCAGCGAAAACGACACAACAGTTCTCTGACACGGTGTAAATAAAGCTGGACGTGGGGCGAATTCACCTCCAACAAACGGCCGGAAATAGACGAAACCACGGGGACACAAGTCGACTACCGTGACAAAAATATGGGAAAGAAGAAATCCCAAAAATACTGAACTGTAGATTTAGTTCACAAAATGTCTCTTCCGGAATTAAATTCAGCTCTCAGACACTTCACTCGGTCCAGACGAACTTTCTCAAAACCCTCCACAGACGAGTCGTAAGCGACATCACAGGTCCTAGTGGGTGTACACTGAAGTATCAATATAGTCTCATCAAGTCTTGATGGTTTGCTCAAGTCCTGCTTAAAATCATCTACCAGCCCGTATTTATAATTTTTAATCCCTTCTAGAAAATACTAAAGGTTTCTTCTTCACTTCACTTCTAGAAATTTCTGAAAATTACACCATTTCCAAAAGAAACGTCAAGAACGTTCTATTCATAAAATATGATTCTGGCTGAGATGTTGTTTCAATTAAATAAACTGATTTAGGATTCTAATAATATGTAATATCAAATAATAAATTATGAAATTAGCAATTAAAATATCAATTAAAAAATAATAAACAAAGTTATTGAAATGCCGATAGCCCATAAGAAAGTTTGTAGACAATGACGTTATTCCCCTCCAACCCCTCCAGCTCACTGTGCTCCCTCTTTTTGAGACTATCGATAGCGCCCGGACATATTTTTGCTCTTTTGTCTTCAAAAACGAAAACAAATATGAGTAATTCTAGAGGCAAAAATAGATGTACTACTTGTTTCTCCGTTTAAAAGTGCACGTCTAGTAGTGTACTTTCACCTTCTTGTCAACAGAGACGGAGTACATATGGGGTACCCCTTTCATAATACGCGCTATCCAGACGTGCTTGACGAACATCAGCTTATCCAGTCACTGTTAAATGGAGATGCGCAGTGTACAGTGCGCAATACGCTAGTCGCACACACGCCGCCTTTTTGTGGCAATGTGTCCGTACACTCATTGGACTATGAAATAACGAACAGCCGTCAAAAGTCAGGGAATTTGTTAATGTTAAATTTAGGATATCGTTTTATAAAATGACATAGTGAAAATGGTAATTTGATATTCAAAACTCATTATAGTTGGTCATGAAATGTTAGTGTCAAGTTTCAGCCGCAGGTACAATTTCAACAATTTAGAAAATTAAATTGTTTATGCGATGACCACCTTTCGGTTTAGGGACAAGGGCCAAAGTCATGGTACAGCCAAACCTTTGAGAAGCCCGGCCAGGCCCAGGCTTTTCCCCTGCTTACTGGCCTAATGAGCTCTGCTTGCCTGGGCTAGGCCCTCCAGAAGCCCAGGTAATGTTGATTGGCAGGTACTGTATTGTTACAGGATTAGGACTCACAAAAGACAATTAGGAGGCCGGGTAGCCTGGGCCTGCCCACGCTTCTGAAAGGCT
Source organism: Zoroaster sp. YZ-2022 (assembly GCA_029582265.1). Taxonomy (NCBI): domain Eukaryota; kingdom Metazoa; phylum Echinodermata; class Asteroidea; order Forcipulatida; family Zoroasteridae; genus Zoroaster; species Zoroaster sp. YZ-2022. The sequence goes on along the minus strand of CM055828.1, from coordinate 11,099,371 downwards.
TGGCTGTACCATGACTTTGGCCCTCCTCCCTTATATAAAGACGGAATTCATATTTTGGCTAAGAAAGAAAATGGCAAAACCGGATGAGTTGAATTTGCAAAATTCAGATTAAGTTTACTGTTTATTTGTCAATTCTGTGACACCCCTGTATGATGAAGCCATTGCATGAATACAAGTCATTTTGAGCAATGAAATAATGAGCTGGAAACCAAAGGTAAATAATAAAATAACATCATATTTTGAGAGTAGAGATTATTGTGCGACTGTTTTATTTTTGGGCGACTGTCTTGCATAATTTTCAAGGTTTAAGTTTTAAAATAAGTATCATAAATGTGTATGAACGTCAACCATTCATTGCCCCATGGACAAACAGTGTATGTGTGGTGGGGGAGCATATACACCCTTAATCTCCCTGGGTGTTATGCCCATTACTACAATTTACATGTTTTTAACAAGAGTGAGACTTATAAGTTAATTATGCTTGGTAACACGCTAGATTTATTTAAAATCAGGTTTGGATTAAAAATGTATCAAAATGTCAATGTCTCAATCTTTTACCATTTTTCAGAAGGCACATGACTCACAAGCATATAGGTACATTGTTTTAGGTACATATTTTATGCACCAAAAATGTAATTTTGTGGGTAAATGAATTGAGCGTCAGTGTCTATGCAATTTACTTGAGTAATTTCATCATAAATGAAACACGTTGAGCTTATTTGAATCAACCGTCACCAGAAATTCCTTTGTGTAATTGCTATGAGGTGTCGTGGCCGAGCGGTCTAGCTTACCGGATTCAAGTTCTGGTGTTAGCAACAGAATGTGGGTTCGAATCACGGCCATGACACTTGTGTCCTTGAGCAAGACACTTAATCATAATTGCTTCTCTCCACCCAGGGGTTAAATGGGTACCTGTGAAGGCAGAGTTGGTTTGCTCTATATGCGCTAGAAATGGCAGCAATTGAGCTGTATACTCCCCAGGGAGCTGAGATGGTTTCAGGAATGATTTATGAGCCTTATGAGCCTTATGAGCAGGGATAATAATATAATGCGCCTTGAGCACCACTTAGTTGGTGGATACGTGCGCTATATAAATCCACACATTATTATTATTATTATTATTATCTCTATGATTGAAAGAAAATATCCAGTATTAATACATGCCACTAATTGTTAATTATGTTCTTTGCTACAACATGGAAAACTGAACTTAGAAGCATGTCATCGACTGGCAATGAGACGTTGAGAGTGTTGCCACATAACACTGGTGTTGGAAACTTGTAAAGCAAACTGAAAAATAGAGAAAGACTAATTGCGGTGACACTATGTGAAATTCTCAATTGAGTAGTAATTAGTTGTGAAAAGAACTGGAGGTGTAACTCGACTTTTTGATCAGTATGCTCTGATCGTCCTCAGGAGAAGGCCGGACTCTGGGGAATGATGCTGCTTACTACTCAATTACTACTCTATTACTACTCAATTGAGAATTTTACATGGTGTCACCGCAAGTAGTCTTACTTATCCTCCTCACCATGCAAAGCTAAAAGTCTTACCTGAAAAATAGAGGTTATCATCTTTGAAAAGCGCCACTTTCAGAGAGTTCAGGTGTTATCTGACAGACAAAGATCAATACCTAAATTATACTTATCGTAATTCATCTAAGCAACCGTATGCTATTTCATGCAACGTTCCCTAACGATCCGCCATATGGCCATTGTTGTTTATTCTATACATTAATGATACATGTACCACATCTAATGTCATTTCAATCTGTCTTTTTGTTAATGGTACTAGTTTACTAATTATCCATAACAACTTGCAAACTACAATAAGAAATGAAGAACTTGTTTGACTTTAAACCATCAAAAGACAAAATACAGCTCACTCATTTAAATCAAGCAAATAGTACACACTAATATTCCTAGGTGTTTCATAAACTAATCACATATGCGGTTTAACAAGTAAAATATCTAAGAATGTTGGAATTATTAATAGATTAAAGTTTTTCCTACCAGAAAATGTTCCTCTTACCTTGTAGATTTCTGCTATACCCCCTTACTTAAATTGTGGTTACACGTAGCACATCATAATAAACTCGGCCATCCATGCCGTATCAAATGTTTAATACTCTTTCAATATTTGTTGATCTTAAACTACTTAAAGTCTCCGACCTCTATCAAATAAATTGAGGCATGTTCAAATATACACATAACCAATTACCTAAACTTTTTAATTTATCTTTTTAAAAGGGCGTCAGACAATTGGTCCCATGACACTCGTAGCGCAACCAAGGTATATGAACTACAACAAGAACTATTACTTAGAATAGCGTTCAACAGTAAGGTATTATTTTGGGACGTACTCGATTCTTTGAAACAGATAACCCTATTGTCCTATTAACTCATATTTGCACACTAAGTATACCGAAAGTAATTTGGAAAATATAAACATCGTACATATTGGTAAATCTTGTAGCTTTGCATGGTGAAGAAGATAAGTAAGACTAATTACGGTGACACCATGTGAAATTCTCTATTGAGTGGTAATTAGTCCTGAAAAGAACTGGAGGTTACAACTCGACGTTTTGATCAGTATGCATCATATTATTCAAATGATGCATTTTTGTTTTTGTTCTTCCAGAAAATTAAATATTAAATATTATTTATCTGTAACTGTTATTGTAAAGTGTCTAGTTAATTTGTTTTGTCTGTCAAAAGGAGGAGAGTAAATATGTTTTTGTGGGTTTCTTTAAAGCAACAATCTGATGTTTCATTGATGTTATTGTAGGTCTCTATCCACTGTTGAGTCCGTAAGCACTTCAATACTTACGTGATATGAGTTGAAAATCTCAGATACAATGTATAAAGTTGAAGTTGTCGAGATGGAAAAAAATACCCTATTAGTATTCCTCACCAAGTTGTTATTCAAGAATTACGTATAACTTAGCAGGTCCAATGACAGACCGTTTCCCGGATGAAATAACTTCTTGAGCAGTGAATTGTGACAATTTCAGCTCATGCTTATGGATTAAAAGCTGTTTGCAACGTGAATTTGATATAATCGTTGAAGAGTCCAACTTAAAAAATTTAAGCGTGCTATTATAACAACTTGTTAAAGGTATTTAAATGACAACCTATATGTCTTCGTAATGTAGATGCACTCTGCTCAACAGGGTAATCTCGGGTATTATTATTACCAGCAGTTTCAACTTCATTCTTCTATCGTTGTCGTAATGAGGGACATTATCATTAACAGTGACTGACTGAACAAACAACAACAGCAAATTAAAAAAAATCATTCCATCCCCCTTTTGTCTGGAATTCAGAAAAAACCTTTATGGGAAAACAAATGGTCCTCTTACGTTTACAAATCATATTCCTAATGTAGCCCTTGCATAGTACCTTTATAGAGGATAACATCCCTTTTGGCCATAAATTGTGTACATAACACCAGAAATATCGGCGCTGATGTAAACGAAAAAGGGTCCATTTGTTTTTCCCCAGTGGTCATTGCCAACGACCTTTCTGATTCGAGACAAAGGGGGTTCGGACAAATATTTTTCTGCTTTACCAATATGTTACCTCAGATTGAGATAATTCATCTTATGCTGTTTAGTTTTCATTATGGCAACCTCTCTATAAATGGGGAATTGTTTGATTAAGATATTTGTTTGGTGACTGTTTCCTGCTACGAACAAAACCCCAAAACTGTTGTTTTTGTCATTGGATTTAAAAAGACCATTGACAAATGTCACTCAAGTTTTATATTTTGATTTGGTTACGGATTTCTATGCTATTGTTCCAGACCTTTTCGTTTTAAGAATACCTAGCCAATACATAACATAAGAATACCTAACATACGTTTACGTATAATAACATTATTTAATTTCATCATTTATCCAGACAAATATTTTGTATGCGTGTAGCAGATGATGGCAGAGAACCTTTCACAGCAGCATCTACATATACAATAACTTATAACCTCCCCATGACGACTCGATGTCATTTTGATAATGTCCCATGACGCATGACGTAAAAATACATCCAAGGTTTACATATCATCATCATCATCATCATCAATCATCAATCATCAATCATCAATCATCAATCATCAATCATCAATCATCAATCATCAATCATCAATCATCAATCATCAATCATCAATCATCAATCATCAATCATCAATCATCAATCATCAATCATCAATCATCAATCATCAATCATCAATCATCAATCATCAATCATCAATCATCAATCATCAATCATCAATCATCAATCATCAATCATCAATCATCAATCATCAATCATCAATCATCAATCATCAATCATCAATCATCAATCATCAATCATCAATCATCAATCATCAATCATCAATCATCAATCATCAATCATCAATCATCAATCATCAATCATCAATCATCAATCATCAATCATCAATCATCAATCATCAATCATCAATCATCAACGTGGTGGTTAATGCCTTAATGAATTACGAAACAGTTTCTAATATCGGAAGGCAGCATCATTATTTTGATGAACAAATTGAGAACGGAGTACGAAGCCTGCTTATCAAAAACTTAAATAAACCAATACCAAGCTACATCCGAGTGGGAAGTTACACACTCCCAGTTCGACACAAGGGACACGAAAAAAACATGCCGCATTTGCCACCAACCCGGCCATGTAGCAAGACAGTGCAAACAGAGAGGAAGGTGCGACAAAGAAAAAAGGGTTTTGGGATACATCAGACGAAGAAGAGGAAGGAAAAGAAGACTCCGATGCCGAAGCGCCTAACGATGAACATAATTATGGAGGATACTAGTGAAAGTGAAGACGAAGAAGTTGAAATCAGAGAGATAGGAAAAAAAGAGACGCCAACTGAAGCAGATCTCACTAAGACGAAAGATACAAGAGAATCTAAGGTAGAAGGACCGACAGTTTCAACCGAAAAAGAGAACAACCAAGACGACAAAGAAAAAAAGGGCGGACAGATCAGCGGACAAAGAACAAATGCCAAGTCCATCGAATCAGCAACGCGAAAAAACAAATGACAGAGACAATAGCATTAAGAGGGAACAAAGAAATGAGACATCTCCAAAACAAACGCAAACAAAGAAAACAACCAAAGCTAAATCTTGGGCTGATATAGTAACACGAGTTAAAGACAACAACGATGAACTCAAACTGGACGAAACAGAAACAGGAGAACAAGATCCCAGAACACAGAAGGTGAATACAGAAGAAGAGTACGAAGAGATGGAGGTACAAGTGGAAATGGATGACACGCAAAATGACGATGTAGTGCCATGGACAAGGAAGGGGGTGCAGAGATTCAGTAAAAGAAGATGAACAGGGGCAAGTGCTAATCTAACTAGACCCCTACCGTACGCCTACCCAAGAGGGAGAGGGAGAGAACGGAAAGACACTTAAGTATAAATATATAACCCCTTATTGTTTAATTTCAGGATGAAGGCGATACTTCCCATTATAAGTGTTATGACAGCCCTTACAATAGCCACTCTCAATGTCAATGGTTTAAGGGATAATCTCAAAAGAGAAATTGTTTTTGATCATTTTGTTCGGAGGAAAATTAGCATTGTCTTTCTTCAAGAAACCCATAGTGAAAAGAAATATGAAAATCAGTGGTTTAAACAATGGGGACGTGATATCGCATTCAGCCATGGACAACGCAATTCAAAAGGGGTTGCTATTCTTGCTTCAGATAAAAGTGGCATTGTATTAACCAATAAACAAAGTGATAGCGAAGGTCGTTGGGTTAAAGCTGAAATTTTTTGTCAAGAGGAGAAATTTACTCTTATGTCAGTTTATGCACCAAATGTGCTGTACCCCAGAATTATTTTTTTAAGAACTATGCAGTCATGACATTAATGTTGAAAAATGTATCATGGCTAGGGATTTTAACTGCCAACTGGACATGAATATACAGCAAGACCGTAGTATAGATAACTTCAAATGTCTAATACGTGTGGAGAACAGTTCACCCCACAGATATAGAGTATACCGTTTATCATAAAGTATTAACACGATCTAGTAGGATTGACTATGTTTTTGTCTCTGAAAATATGCTTCACCAAATTACGGAGATTGGGAGAAGTGGAATGGGTATGGCCGATCACAAAGTTATCACTTTGCGACTTAATAACCAAGAAATTATATTACGGAGATATTATAAGAAGCCCGGGCAGATGGATATGTAATAACTCTCTCCTTAAAGATGAACAATGTAAAACTAGAATAGTTTAATACTTTTGGAGATACTGGAAAACACAGATGCGTAATCATAACAATATTTTAACATGGTGGGACATAGGAAAAAGCCGACTCAAATAAATCATTAAAGAGTACGGTGTTGAAAAGGGAAGACGGGAGAAATATGATAGAACAAAATTACAAACAAATTACGACAAGATGATGGCCAATCCACGCAACCACTCTGGTGAAATCAAACAAATTGAAAAGCAGCTGAAACAGTTAGAAATTAAAGAATGGGAAAAAGCCAAAATCAGCGTTCACTATTTACAAAAGGTCGAAGGTGAAAAGCCCAGTAAATATTTTCTGTCTTCCCAGAAACAACAAATGAAAACCAATGTTATGAAAACGGTTCAGGACAGTAAAGGTAATCTCCAAAATAAACCAGTTACAATGCTTAATTGTGTGAGAACATTTTATGAGAAACTGTATTCATCTGAAAAAACGATTGATTACCAAAGGGAAACAATTCTCGATGCTATTAAGAGCATAGCATTTGAGGATGAAGTTAAAAGTGCTATAGAACAAGAAATATTAGTGAACAAAATCTGTTCTTAGCTCTTTGTGAAATGAATAAGGACAAATCGCCAGGGTTGGACGGTTTAACAGTGGAATTGTATACCACCTTCTGCCCTGTTATAAAAGATGACTTTGTAGAAGTTGTCCAAACTTGTAACAAAACGGGTTCTCCACCGAATACCATGAATACAGCTTTAATTTGTTTAATATTATTTTAAAAACAAAGGGGACAGAAGTGATTTAAAAAACTGGCGGCCTATCAGCCTACTCACTGTTGATTACAAAATTATTGCTAAAGCCCTTACAAACCGGTAAAAAAAAATCATTCCTGAAATCATTCAAGAAGAACAAACTTGTGGAGTTAAAGGGAGGAATATCCACGATAATCTGATGATTTTAAGAGACACCGTAAATTATGTTAACAATGAAAATATCCAGGCTGCTATGTTAAGCATAGACAACAACAAAAAAGCTTTTGACAGAATTGAGTGGAATTACATGTATTCAGTAATGGGAAAAAAAAATTGTATATCGGTAGAACTTATCAAATGGATAACAATTATGTACAGCAATCCTGTGAGTGCTATTATAGTTAACATTTTTTATCACAGAACCATTTAGCGTCACGAGGGGAATTAGACAAGGCTGTCCGTTGTCCCCTCTTAATAATAATAATAAAACTGGTGTTCAAGGCTTATTATATTATTACCCCTGCTCATTAGGGAATATAGGGCTAATCAAACACAACAACCAACTCTGCCCACACAGGTACCCATTTACCCCTGGGTGGAGAGAAGCAATTATGGTAAAGTGTGGACACAAGCACCATGGTCGTGGTTGGGATTCGAACCCACATTCTGACGACTCAGCCATCAGAACACAAATCCGGTGGCACTTGAACTGAATTGTTGCCCTCTTGGGAAAACATATCTACGTCGCATGTGAGCCTGTATAACCAAGACCAACGTTGCAGCCATTGCATATCTGTAAAGAAGGTGACTTACAGAAAATGTATTTCATAGAGCCGTTTGAAGGCCAAAATCAGTCAAACATTTACATGTTACAGACAAATGTAGCAACTGTACTACTGTTAAGTGTGAAAAATCGGTAACTGCAATAAACATTGATATGGTACAATCTGTACATAATATGTAAATATTCTTAATTCATTCTCTGATTGATATCAATATTGTATTGTTCGTACCCGAGATGATAAGTTCATTCGGGGTAAAACTGTTTTACGCCTATCCCACTAATCGGTCTGCAATTTTACCAAGGGGAATTTTTGTCCACGCCTATACATTTCTCACTCCTACACCCTGACAAAAACTGTAATACAGTATCACAAATTTCTAGTTTGCAGTAGGGGGTAGGCCCCTAAACAAAACAATCAATTGGTCACCCCCCCCCCCCCCGCCCGTCGACAGATTTTGAAGGTTTTGTCACTCGGCAAATTGGCTACCCCCTGAGATTATGTCTTCGCTATGGCCCTGATGGGGATGAATCCAAAACAGTTATACGATAAAAAATTAACACTATGAGAGAAACGGATCGACAGACAAACAACGTTCAATCAGACAAACGCCTGACTGTAGAGGATTTGAATACGACAGTCCCAACGACCTAACCCATTGATATCCAACAAAGGCTCGACGTAGCCGACAGTCAAGGCGTTGGTTATTAACAATGTACCGACCCTTTACTGTATTACGACGTTCTTGTAATAAATATTACTTTGTTATTGGTCATTTGAATCTACATCCCGTCCATGGTGGGCGGGCTATCCAACAATAACAGAACATGGCTCTTTCACTTGTTGATCGTACAGGTGTAACAACATAGTTGTGCACACGTCGCTTGCGGCCATCGGCTGTATTGACGGGCACCCGTGGGTTGTATTTGACATTTTGTACCAACTCACCTTGGGTTGACAGTGACCGTCTCAGATTTTGTTGATATGTTTTTCAACATTACTCTCGGGATGTAATGAACACTTACACAATTTTGACTCCCAAATCATTGTCCTTTTTAAGATATGACCCCTTGAACAATTTAGCTCCGCCCCCTTTTTTCACCCCCAATACCGGGTTGGTGAGTTTTGGGCAATTTCAGAGGCTTATATCTCAAAATCCGCATATTAGTCAGGGAGCTTATGTCATGATATCAAGTCCCGTGGGCACTGAATGATTAGAACATACCACCTAGTTAGATACCTTATTTAGACTCTAAGGAACAAGAAAAAAACATGTTGGCAAAATCTGAAGTGTTGCAGATGGCGGCCATCTTGGATTTCAAAATGGCCGCCATTTGTGAGCCCTTTTTGACTATACCTCAACTTGTGAATATCATATGAAATAAATTTTGGAGGCTATACACTCCAAATTGTTTATGCCAAAGGTTAAAAATGTACACTTTCAATTTTCATTGCTAAACAAATGAATGGTAGCCATTTTGCTTTTCAAAATGGCTGCCACATATTATTTTTGTTTAAATTTAAAATGTATATGTTTCAATGTCTCAGGAATTTCCTTTTGCAAAAATACATGTACCTATAGATTAAAAATAATTCAAAATATGTGTTAATTCATTAGGGGCAAAGTTAAAATTGGCAGCCATCATGTATTTTTAAATACCTGCACTGATTTTGTATACTATAAAAACTACTATAGAGGGCGACATTGTGTCTGCAGGCTGTATTTTCTGAACAGTCAGCACATGTTATTGGATGAAAGTTTACTGGCCCATTGTTATTACAACAAACGGTGGAAAAACCTACAATTTGTGATAAGTTTACCTTATATCTACCTTATAAGGATTGATTGTGTCTTTAAGTAGAGAAGGAATAGTTTTTGAATAGGAATAACTACGTATTTTACAAACATAAATTTCCAGGTGTGTGTAGCATAGGTTGTACTGTCGGTAGGCTTAATGCCGAATTCCTTACTTTTGGTCCAACACAGAACAAACAAATTTGGGATACATTCTGGAAAAGTCAAAATAAAATGTTCAAGGCAAAAATAAAATGTACAAAAATGTTTGTATTTGCAGATATGTTAAAAAACTACGGAGGCTCATAAAAAACATATGTCATTAAAATATTATTTGAGAAATTCATACAGCAATAATTAAATGAGTGGAATCTAAAAAGAAGTGTCCTTGTCTCAGTTATTTTTTTCTTTTGCAGTGTAAAGCAAGTAAACACGACTTGCAGTGGTAACAAAGTAGGCATAATTGTAGTGATTTATGCAACATGGCTGGCTCAGACCCACCTTCTGTAAAAGTGCCAAGAAAGGATACAAACTTTCTTCTTTGCCTTATATGCCAGCAAGAAACAAATGAAGACATTGTTGCTAAACCTTCCAAACACAACAAGGTTTTGGAGTACAGAAGGCTTAAATATCCAATGTTTTACGGTTGTTATGACAAGCAGATGGAGCTCGATAGCCATGGCAGGCCATCCGTCTAGGACAAGAACAAGTCTGATATAAAACTGTTCCCCGGCCATTGTATCATGGGTCCACTGCCTTGTGGACAGCTTCGGGAGAGGCGAAGGCTACGGAAGTAAATCCAGACAGAAAATCCGGAGTGGAGCCCCTAAGGTGGCTGGACGTCAACTTTGACTTCCTTCCGGCAGCTCCTGCCGCCAAACTGGTGCCAAATGTATCGCTCTGCTTTCCTTTGGACCACATCAGTGAGGCCGAGAGGGGGATTCTGACGACTGGGCATCCCAGGATCTCCATACACACTGCCCAGGCCTGCGCCCTGGAGAGGTGACTTCAGTGCCGCTGTCCACAGCGTTAGAAACAACACGGGAGGCAGCAGTTACGAGTTATAAGCCAGGACCGATTGGCGTAGGTTCAGGCGTTACGGCTTGTCTCCGACGGTGGGAGGGATCATCGCGTCCCACTGGTCTGCTATCGCCCGTCTCAAGCTGGGCAGCCCCCAGCCAGTAAGATGCTGAACCGCCACAGTCTGCCTGCTTCATTGGGTGCTTGGGGCTAGGAAAAATACCGACAAGCAGACTGTAAACCAGGCAAACAGAGAAAAAAGAAACTACCTATCTTGCGTTTCGCAAGCTGGGACGTCAGGACAATGTGCCCTTGCCTCTCCGATGATCTACTCCAGGTTGATGACTCCAGGAAAACAGCCATCATCGACCGTGAACTCAAGAGGCTCAACATTGACTTCGCCGCGCTGCAGGAAACTAGACTTTCATCAAACGGCAGTCTCAGAGAACAGGATTACACGTTCTTTTGGCAGGGGAAGGAACCCGAGGAACCACGACTGCATGGCGTTGGATTTGCAGTGAGAAACCCTCTACTGTCCTCTTTCTCCGCCTGTCTACCTCCTCAGGCCCAGTTAACATCCTGAGCGTTTATGCTCCCACGCTTTGCTCTTCCGCAGAGACCAAGGATCAGTTTTACGAGGAGCTTGACACCACCATCCGAGGCATCCCTACCACAGAACACCTGTACCTACTCAGTGACTTCAATGCCCAGCTGCATTGGTCACTTCGGCGTTGGCAAGATGAATGAGAATGGGCAGAGACTGCTAGAGTTATGCTCCTACCACGACCTCTGCATCACAAACACGTTCTACTCGACCAAGCCGAACCACCGAGTATCTTGGCGGCATCCCAGGTCCCGTCACTGGCACCAGCTGGATCTCACTGAACTGAACTGATCTCACCCTCACTGAACTGCGTTCTCACCACACGCAGCTACCACAGTGCTGACTGCGACACAGACCATTCCCTGGTTGGCAGCAAAGTACGTCTCCAGCCAAACGGATCCACCGCTCAAAGCAGAAAGGACGCCCACACATCAACACCGCCAGGACAGCAATCCCAGACCTGCGCGAAAGCTTCGCCAGCTCCATCGAGGAAGCCCTCAAGGATCGCCCTGCCGGCAATGCTGAAGAGAGGTGAAATCACATTCGTGATGCCATCTACAATTCCGCCATGAACACCTTCGGCAAAAGAGAAAGGCGGATCCAAGACTGGTTCGAAGCGGGCATTGCTGAACTAGAGCCAGCAATTGAAGCCAAACGAGCAGCGCTCATCAACTACAAGAGGGAGCCTTCGGGGAAGTCACTCGCTGCACTCAGAAAGGCCAGGAACGACGCTCAGCGGATTGCTCGACGCTGCGCCAACGACTACTGGCTGAACCTCTGTCAGGGCATCCAACGCTCTGCTGACTGCGGCAACATCCGCAGCATGTACGACGGCATGAAGAAGGCTTTCGGCCCAAGCACTACCAAGATCGCGCCACTGAAGTCAGCTGCCGGCGACATCATATCGGACTGGAGCAAACAGATGGAGAGGTGGGCAGAACACTACCAGGAGCTGTATTCAAGGGAGAACATAGTCACGGATGCAGCTGTCGAGAGCACTGCCAACCTGCCTGTCATGGAGGAGCTCGACGATCCACCTTCTGTGGAGGATCTCGGCAAGGCCATCGATTTCCTAGCCTGCGGCAAAGCTCCAGGAAAAGATGGCATCCCGCCTGAAGTCATCAAGGCTGGAAAGAAGACTGCTCTCCTCCACTACCTGCACCAACTCCTTTTACAGTGCTGGGAAGAAGGGACTGTGCCACAGGAAATGCAAGACGCCAACATCGTCACCCTATATAAGAACAAGGGTGACCGCAGCGACTGCAACAATTCGACTTGGTCAGCAGGAAAGGCCACTTCACTCTACTAAAGAAGATTGGATGTCCCCCAAGCTCCTCAGGATGATCACGTCTTTTCACGAAGACATGCAGGGCACCGTCCAGTACGACGGCTCATCCTCGGACCCATTCACCATCGAGAGCGATGTCTTCCTCTCCGTGCTGCTGTCCTACGCATTCGATCAGTCGCCTCCACACCAGAAGCGACGGGAGTCTCTTCAACTTTGCCCGCCTTAGAGCAAAGACCAAAGTGCGGCAGGTACTCATAAGAGAGATGCTCTTCGTCGACGACGCAACACTGACTGCACACTCTCAGGAGGCACTACAGCGACTCATCAACTGCTTCGCACATGCATGCAGAGAGTTTGGCTTGACCATCGGCCTTAAGTACCCCAAACATCTCCATCGGTGACTTCACCCTCGAGGTAGTGGAGGACTTCACGTACCTCGGTTCCACCATCTCCAGCAACCTCTCCCTGGACGCCGAGCTGAACAAGCGGATCGGCAAAGCAGCAACAGCCATGGCTCGCTTGGCAAAGAGGGTGGGACAATTCCATGTTGACCATCAACACCAAGATGCAGGTACATCGAGCCTGCGTGCTAGGCACACTGCTCTACTGCAGCGAAGCATGGACCCTCTACTCCCGCCAAGAGCGCAAACTCAACACCTTCCACCTGCGCAACCTCAGAAGAATCTTGGGCATCACATGGCAAGACCGCATCCCAAACAAGAACGTCCTTGACCAGGCAGGCATCCCATGTATGTTCGTGCTGCTCACCCAGCGGCGCCTGCGCTGGCTCGGCCACGTCAGACAAATGGATGATGGCCGAATCCCAAAGGTCATGCTGTACGGCGAGCTTGCTACTGGCTCCAGACCCACCGGAAGACCTGTCCTACGTTACAAGGACGTTTGTAAACGAGATATGAGGGCAGGTGACATCGACCCAGAAGGCTGGGAGGCTGTAGCTGCTGACCGCAGCAGCTGGAGAATGACTGTGAAGGCGGGTGTCCAGAGGAGTGAGGAGAAGAGAGAGGATCAATGGGAAGAGAGGAGAGAGCGCAGACGGCAGAGGGCAGCATCAGCACCTACAGAGCCAGGCGCGGAATTCACCTGCAACAACTGCAACATGGCGCTGCAATCCAACAAGAGACTGAACCACGGCGCAGAACTCCATTGTAGAGACAGACGGACGCCAACATGACTGTTTTTATACTCTTTCTGAAAGGATACACTACTCAAATATATGATAATGGCGGCCATTTTAATTTTCAGTTTGGCTGACCATGGAGGTAGAATTAGACTAATTCTACCTCCATGGGCTGACAAACCAAACATAACTTACTCTGATCATGTCAAATATATGTTTCGCTACTTCCTTTTTATGGTAAATGTAGGTTTTGCCACCAAAATCAGCTTGTACTACATTCGTAGCCAGAGTTATTGAAAAAATAAACCTTAAATGGCGGCCATTTTAAAATCCAAGATGGCTGCCCTCCACAACACTTTCAAAATTGCCAACATTATTTTTTGTGTTCTCTAGTACCAATATGACATGTTTAGATAGGTGGGATCTTCTAATCACTCAGTACCCACGGGATGACATAACACCCCTGACTATATTCCCTGAAATAAAAAGTAAATGTTGTATACCACTTTTGACAAAATATTCTGATAATTTGGGTTCCAGTCATCATAAATATCAATTTTCAGGGGAATATCTTTTCCGGATTTTGAGATATAAGCCTCTGAAATTGCCATAAACTCACCGACCCGATATAGGGGGTAAAAAAGGGGGCGGGGCTAAAATGTTTAAAGGGTCATATCTTAATAACGACAAGAATTTGGGAGCCAACATTTTGTGGGTGTTCATTACACCCACAGTAGATTGTTTACTGTCAAAGTTTCAAAATTTTAGGTGAGTTGGCACGGAATGACGCAACAGTGTGCAGCAATTTTGTTGAAACTTGTTGAATCAGGCGAATCAAAACCTAAACCAAAACCACATCGGGCTGGGATCCGGTGCCCGTTCAAGAAACCATGAAGTTCCAAGGCTCTAGATGCTTTTTGATAAAATTTCAGTTTTTTAACATTCTAACAATGATGGATTATTTTATTATTATTTTATATATTATTATTAAAGTGTCCTTTTTGAAATGGTTTTTCTTGCGTGGTTAAGAATTTTGCAGGATTGAAATTTGATGCCAAAATACATTATAATGGGTAGATGATTGCTTTTGTCCTACGCTTCTAAAATCTTTGGAGAGATATAATTATTCCCACCTTATGATGTAAAGCAAGTTACCCTCCTTAACAGTTGATTTGAGCCAACGCCAAAGACACTTGTGGCTATATGTAGATGTACATCCTTATATCAATGACATGGCCATGAATTGTTCATCTAATCCTAAAAGGTTCTGGTCGTTTGTTAGTACCCAGCGTCGAAAGAGTACAATTACAAGTTTTCAAACTGAAAATGGCGTTCCGGTCAATATTGCTCAGAATTTCAACCTTATTTGCCAGAGAAATTTAAGTAGTGACTCTAATAATATCATTGATATCTCTTGTGATCACACTATTATATCAGTATACTGATTTTCGTTTTTGTAACATTTCAACAACTCCGATTGAAGTTTAACAACTCCTTTCTGAATTTAACATGCATAAATTTTGTGGTCCTGATGACATATCTCAAATGTTGCTTAAACTAACTTGTGATAGTTTAGCCCAGCCATTAGCTAAAATTGTTAATGTTTCGCTTGCCTCTGGTGTTGTAGTTTCTCATGAATGGAAGCTAGCGAATGTTGTTCCATTACTTAAAACTGGTGATGCTCATGTTATGTCTAATTATAGACCCATTTCACTCTGTTCTGTTGTTGGTAAGATTCTTGAAAGGGTTGTCTGTAAACATCTCATTAATCATATGTATAGAGGGGGATAATCTCACCTACTCAACATGGGTTTTTGCCTAAGCGCTCCTGCATTACTCAATTGACAACCCTTTATCATAGCTGGGCCAATGCACTTGATGTTCCGGAAGCCTCCCGCATTGATGCCATATTTTTAGATTGGTCTAAAGCATTTGATCGTGTGAGTCATCAAGTTCTTTTGAACAAATTGCATAAATATGGTGTTTGTGGTTCAATGTTGGACTGGTTCAAGTCTTATCTTACAAATAGGTCTGAACGGGTTCAGTTTATGGGATCATCATCTGACTGGGCTACAGTTCATTCTGGTGTGCCACAGGGATATGTTTTTGGACCTCTATTTTTCAACATTTTCCTTTTGATTTGCCATTTTGTGTTCAGTCGAATCTTCGTCAATATGCAGATGGCACTGTTTTGTATAGAGTCATTAAAACTCATAATGATGAAGTGGCACTCCAGAATGATCTGCAGCACATAAACACCTGGTGTAATTTAAACTGTATGGCTTTAAACCCAAATAAATTAAGCTAATGACTGTGACCCGTTCTAGAAATCCTGCTAAACAACTGTATAATATTGGTGATTACAATTTGGAAAATGGTGATAACTACAAATACCTCGGTGTTATTATTTCCAGGGACTTAAGCTGGAAATCCCATATTAACACTGTTACTTCCAAAGTCACTAGGCTAAATGGATTTATTGGTAGAATAGTTAAAACTAGGGACCCTAAAATTCTTATTTCACTTTTTCGCTCAATTAGCAGACCCATACTTGAGTATGCAGCCCCTGTCTGGTGCCCTGTCCGTACTACCCAGCAAGAAAGGCTTGAGAAGGTACAGAGACGTTTCACCCGTTTTTGTTTAGGCCTGCCGAGAAGGGCTTTAATTAATTCTGATAATGAAATTGAGTATTCCGATAGGTGTGTTAAGTTGGGTCTTACTTTTTTAAACAACATAATTCATTTCCTTTCAATTGTGTTTGTTATTAAATGTTTATATAATAAATTTGATATTCCTATTGATCTTATCCCTGTTAATCGTAGACACACTGAAGTTAAGTTTTCTCATCAAATGCTGCTCATCCTTTTTTATTTTTATTTTATTTTTTTTTTACAGATTTCCAAGATTATGAAAGGTGCTACCAGCAAATGTTAAAGACACAGTTATTTATGGTTTATCTTTATTTATTAATTCACTTAGAAAACATTTACTAGTCCCTGGCCTAGAAGATGCCCTAACTCAAACTCTGTAGTATTAACTTTTTATATTTGTATTTAGTATTGTTTGTGTGTGCATACAGCCATTTTGTTTATCGTTCTTTGTGTGATTCAATATTTGTTTACTTCCTAAGTGGTAGCATCAGGAGATCAACTCGACAGTAATTTGGTTTACTTTTGTTTTAATCCTACAGGGGTGCTACCTTTATTTCTGTTTCTGTTAATTTAATGTAAATTTGTGTTTATTTGTTTTTCTACCTGTAAAATCAATAAATGAAACGAAATGAAAAAAAAATATGATAATTAAGCTAAGGAGAAAAACAACTCAGACCCGCGTGTCGGCATTTTTTTCTTCTTTTTGCGTTGAAGCTATACAGCTTCTTTTATTCAATAAATCAAACACAAGTCGACACATAATTGGATCTTTTTGAATAAAATAAAAATGGTGGCCTGAAAAAGACTCGAATTAACTGGCAATATAAATATATGAGCGGGTAAAAATTTACTCTGCTAGAAATCATATCAAAAATAATTAATAGGTTTTAACAAAATAGTACAAAAATCTAAATAATTTACATTATGAAGCATATTTGTTACCATCAAACCATGAAATAATTATATATGGAAAACAAACTCGAAGGGCTACACATATCATTGTTTTTCGTGTACAGGTCAGTGAAAGATTCTTTTATTAGTTACATTCAAACAGATTTTGTTTTCAATTTGCTTTTATTTTTCATGATAACATTGTATCCTTTGTTGGACACATTATCGAAAACGACCTTACATCTGAAAAAACATATTTCCCTGATCATTTTACTAACTAATAAGGCATCGAGATCAAGTTTTTCTCCTAACAAAACTAGGTGTTCGGGTTCAATCAAGTGAGCAATTGAAGACATCATAATCATATTTTTTGAAATGTCAAAAGATTTCGTAATTTTGTTTTATAACTTTATCAATTTCAACTTCAAAATACTACATTTATCAATTTTGCGTTAGAATGTGTTCAATTTGAACTTCCTTTTTGGACATAAAGTGAAGGTCACATTAGGTCATTTGAAGATAAACTTTGACTTCCGGTTGGGACAGGAAGTAAGGTCAAATTGGGGTCACCTTTGTGTAAATATTTTTTGACAATTATTAACAATCTATACAATGGTGGACAGATTGTGAATTTACCCCTTGTGGTTGTTGAGCTATGATAATTATATTTAATATTAAACTTTGAGTATGGTATATTGTTATAGCGCCCTCTTGTGACAAGTTTATGGTTGAGTAACATGTTAAGACTACTCATGTAAGTCGCCATCTTTGACACACAGTCTTATAGAATAAACCAGTCTTAAGTTGTTCTCCACGATATCATTGTCTTTTGCTCTAATATAACAGTTCCTCAGACCAACGCCATTCAACATCTTTATGTGTTAGTCTTCTGAGTTGTTCACTAATGTCGGACAGATCACATAGCAATTTGGATAAGTATTTCACCAGACCTACAAATCTCTGTATGACTTCAACGTCCGTTGTTCCATGTTAAGAATTGCTTCCACTTTGCTCGGATCTGGTTTGAGTCCTGACATTGTGAGACGGTGGCCAAAATAATGTGATCTCATCACACTTGTATTCAAACTTAGCTTTATTTACCTTGATGTTCATTTCCTTACAGCGTTTTAGGAATTGTGTCGTATTCTTTTCATGATCTAGTTCAGCTTCATCGTATGTTTCACTTAGCCTGTAATAAAAAATATCATCAGCGATAGTGTGAATGCCTGTCAAACCTTCGATGCACTGATCCAATCTCATTTGGAAAAGTTCGGGAGAAGGTGAGAGTTCGAATGGTAATCGACACCATCTGTATCTGTCCCATGGAGTTTGACATGTTGTTAGATGAGATGAATCCTCACCCAATTCACATTGTAAAAACCCTACAGTCTGCCTTGCTGAAAATCTTAACGTTTGCCAGCTTGGGCAGGACATCATCAATGACTGGCAATGGATAATGTTCACGTTTGAGCGCTTGATTCAAGTATTGTGGGTCGATACTGACACGAAGTTTACCACTTGGCTGAACAACATTTACCAAGCTGGAAACCCAGTATGTTGGTCCTTCAACATTCTTTAGCACTCAAGTTTTGCAAGTTCCTCCTTGAGGTTAGGTTTGATTGCGATGGGAATTAACGCTTCGCGGGGCATGACCACAGGTCGTTTGTCGGGATTCACTTGTAGATGCACTTTTTCTGGCATATGACCCAATCCTGTGAAAACGCAAGCGTGATCTCTGACAATCTCCTGCGTGGTTTTGCTTATGTGAGTCGATTCAGTACTGTGGTGAGCCATTTTGTCGCATTCCCATCGCATGATCACGTAGTGTGTATGGGACTTGAGTATCGCAATCCAGTGTACAGTTCTCAGTTACAGTTAACGTTTATAAACTTCAATCAACTTGAAAGATTTGATTTTCTCTGTGTTTTGGTTATTTGTGTTTTCATTTACACATTTTACTTCATCATTTATGTTAACCATTATAAGCCACAAACACACTTCATCTTCAGATTCGCAAGAGTTTCACTCTAATGTGGTGGTTACAATTCAAGGGATGCTTATTCCGTGCGAAAGAGCAGGTATTCAGGACTCGTTGGTAGCAAACGTGACAGCGCCCTACGAGATGTCAAACCAAACTGTTGCTGCTGCCTCATCCCCATACGGCACAGTAGCCAACATACGACGACAGTACCACAGTTTTGACGACACAGTTGAAACAGGTGTGAGAAGTATGCTTATAAAGAACGGTAAAAAAAACATTCCCAGCTTCTTGCAAGTTGGGAACTTCACGTTGCCGATAAGACATCGAAGCCAAATCAGAACATGTCGACTGTGCCATCAGCCAGGACACATAGCAAGAGATTGCAGCATGCAAGGAAAATGTTTTGTGTGTGGTAAGCCAGGACATAGAGCAGAACAACATAGGAGACAAGAAAGAAACACAGAGAAAACTGGCTTTTGGGATACTACAGATGAAGAAGGGGCAGACGAAATTGACACCACAGCTCCACCAGACAAGGACCCGAGCACGGATGGGAATGATACAGATGGAGGAACAGTCAGTGAATTCGAGGACGCAGAAGATGAGGAAGAACATCCACAAAAGGCAAGAAAGATGGATGAAATGAACAAGAACATTGAAAACAACCCACAAGAAGCGGAAACACAAAGTGAAAAAGCTAACAAACAACCAGAAGAGAATACAGAAATCAGAACCAACACACCACAAGCAACGGACGAGAACGAGACAACGCAGACGGAGAAGACGCCTTCAACTGCAAAGAAACCGGTAGAGTAGGACCCCGCAAAAGTTGACAAACCAACACATAAGGCGGTCAACGTGAACAACCCAAGACATGATTCTCAGCGGAATCGGTCATCAGAAGACACGGCAGGACCATCAACTCGACCTACACCTCAAAAACAACGAACGAGTGACACAACTGAACAAAGCAAAATCAATAACGCGGAGACAAAGAACTGGGCCGATGCTGTTAAAGGAAAAGGCAAAACTGGGAAAAGGAAAAACCTGGAAAGAACTCGACCTCCTAACTACGAAGACGATTTGCAAAGCAGCGATTCTGAGCAATCAATGGAGACATACAATGCAGTCGAAGCCAATCCACAGAACGAAGACTTAGTGCTATGGGTAAAACAAGGTATTCAACGTTTCCGAAAAAGAAGAGGAACAGGGACAAACGCTATCTCGAATAGATCCATGCCCTACACAAACCGAAGAGGAAGGGGAAGAAGAGACTTTTAAGTGAGTTGTCAGCCCAACATCTTTCTTCTGATTCATGGTTTATGTCGCACTTCTGTTACTTTTAATGATTAGAATAGCTACCCTCAATGTGAACGGTCTGAGGAACAATTTAAAGAGGGAAGTTTTGTTCGAACACCTTTTACGAGAAAAACATGATATAATTTGTCTCCAAGAAACTCATAGCAATTTAAAGGATGAAACTTTATGGCGTCAACAATGGGGAGGAGAGATTTACTTTAACCATGGTCAAAGAAATGCGGAAGGTCGTTGGGTTAAATAAGATATTACATGGAAATCTATTAATCTCTCAATTATGTCAGTGTACGCTCCTAATTCAATGTACCCTAGAAAATATTTTTTTTTCAAGATTTAATGAAGCGTTTACAAGAAGGGGAAAATTGGATAGTAGCAGGCGACTTTAACTGTCAACTTGACGAAATAAAAACAAATGATAGGAGTGTTGCTGACTTACAAAACATTATCCAAGAGAATGAAATGTACGATGTTTGGCGGACTATATATCCCAATGATAATGGCCATACCTTTTATCACAAAGTCTTGAAAAGACCTAGCAGAATTGATTATTTCTTTATTTCAAACGAACTTCTTCATTCAGTTACAGATGTTAATTTGACTGCTATGGGTACCACAGATCATAGAAACGTTAACTTTCGCCTTAACAAACAAGATACCACCCGTGTACCCGGGAGGTGGGTATGTAACAATTCCCTTCTAGATGATGAACAGTTCAAAACCAGAATTGAATTATTTTGGGGCTACTGGAAAACAAAGAAACATGTTAATGGCAATATTTTAAATTGGTGGGACATGGGCAAAACGAAACTAAAATAAATTATTAAGGATTACGGTTTTGAAAAAAAAATAAGAAAGAAAAACGCTATCACAACCACTTACAAAAAACATTCAATAATTTATTGGCAAGGCCATTTTGTCCCCCCGATGAGATCAATGAAATTGAGAACCAATTTAAAAAACATGAAATGAAACAATTCGAAAAGTCTCGTATCAGATTACACATCACCAAGCGAGTAGATGAAGAAAAACCAAGTAGATATTTCCTAAACTCGGAGAAACAAAGGGTCAATGAGAATGTTTTAACATGTACAAAAGACAATAATGGTAAATTTCACGACGAACCAATTTCTATGTGTAGGTGTGTTAGTTATTTTTATAAGGAGCTGTATTCAACTGAAACAATTGATAGTGATCAAATGCAAACTACTCTAGAGGCTATAAATGAAGTAAATTTCAATGACGATATCACCTCGACCCTAGAAAAAGAATTTGATGAAATTGAAACCTTTCAGGCACTGAATCAAATGAATAAGGGTAAATCTCCAGGATTAGATGGGTTAACAGTAGAGTTTTATCAAACCTTTTGGCCTCTAATAAAACATGATTTCATGGAGGTAATTCAAACCTGCACAAATACTGATGCACTTCCTGATTTGATGAATACAGCTCTTATACGTCTTATTTTTTAAAACAAAGGAGAAAGGTGTGATTTAAAGAATTGGAGGCCAATCAGCCTTATGAATGTTGATTACAAAATAATTGCCAAAATTATAACTAACCGTTTGAAAATAATTATGCCCGATATTATTTGCGACGACCAGTCATGTGGTGTATAAGGCAGAAATATTCATGATAATCTAATGACTTTAAGAGATACTATTTATTACATCAACAGCGAGAACAAACATGCTGCTATCCTAAGTATAGATCAAGAAAAGGCTATTGATAGGATTGAATGGAAATATATGTTTTCTGTTATGGCTAAAATGTGTATTCCAAATGGTTTAATTAAGTGGATAAAGAAATTGTACAGTAATCCTTCAAGTGCGATAATAGTCAATACTTTTATAACTGAACCTTTCAAAGTCACCAGAGGAATAAGACAAGGCTGCCCATTGTCTCCATTATTGTACTCCATTTGCGCAGAAGGGCTAGCCAGTTTGATAAGAAAAAATGTCAAAATTCATGGAATTCAATTACCAGACACAGAATGTCGTTTGAAATTAATTCAGCGTGCAGATGATACAACAATATTCATCACTGACAATAAGGAATTTGACATCTTGAATGAAATCTTTAAAACTTACAGTAAAGGTTCTGGATCAAAAATTAATACCCAGAAGTCGCAAGGTTTGTGGATTGGGACATGGAAAAACAGAATAGACAAACCGGATGGGTTTCTCGGGTCAACGACAGTTTGAAAATTCTCGGATTTTTTTTTGGAAAATGAGGATAACTCTCGTCAAAACTGAGAACCTAGAATAAACAAAATTAAATAAGTTCTTAATAGATGGAAAGGAAGACGATTAACCGTGAAAGGTAAATATGTCATTATCAACAGTTTAATCGGAGCCGGGTTGTCTTTTATGGGGCTATTATTTCATGTCCAGATGAGTATGTGAGGAAAATGGAGCAGATTAAATGGTCCTTTATTGGAACGATAAGCCTGACAAAATCAAGAGGAAAACAATCACGGCACCCACAAAATTGGGCGGAACTGGTGTTATTGATATTCATCTAAAATTAGAAGCCCTGAAAATTCATGTTCTTAAAATACAATCAAGGATCTGGTAAATGGCGACATCTTTACTGTTTATGCAAATCCAGTGGAAATAATAACCTTGGTTGGTACGTTCTTGATAATTCAGGTGCCATTGTTCCAAGCACACAATTTTTTTATAGAGAATTAATTTCCCTGTTTAACGTGGCAGGCGGAAAGTTTAATGATGATTTAACCCACAGATTACCTTTATGGAAGAATAACATTATAACGGGAGATCCCCGGAAAGAAATGGATAGCAAAATTCTAAAACCACAAGGTATAAATTGTCTAAAACAAGTTCTCTTTGATGGTCAAATTATATCGTATAGTGTTCTAGCCAACGTGTGCAACATATTACCTAGTAATGCCGGTAGAATAGTAGCAGGATTGAAGAAAAATATTAAGGCAAAAATATAAAGAAGATAGGGAGGGACCCCCCAATCATATATAAAAACCATGCTACCATTGAAGACAACATAAATGGCAGTGTTAGAACAGTATCAGAAATTACAGTCAAATCTGTTTATCTTAGTCTTGTTTATAAATATTATCTGCCCCAAGCAGCTGAGAAAGCTTGGGAAAATGTATTTAATCTTGTGAAAACTCCTAACTGGAACACAATATTTGGGAAAATGGAAGCTGTCACCTACTTGAACACGAATATAGAGATTTATGGTACAAACTAAAACACATAATTCTGCCAACGAAAGACAAACTTCATAAGTTGGGGATTACTGACGATGACAAATGTCCCCTGTGTAAGACTGAACAAGAAACAATTGAACACCTTTTTCTCACTTGTGAGAAAATTGTAGAATCCTTGATGTTTGTAGAACACATGTTGAAGAAGTATACAAAAAATAAAACATTCTACTTGAATGATAAAATAATTATTGTGGGGATAGGAAAAGGGGTTCAACCAATGTCACTCTTGCTAATAGGAAGGCTCCATAGAATAATATGGAAGAACAGATGCCAAAAAAGTACGGAAATTAAAACGGCTAAACAAATCAATATCCTGACAGACTATAAGAATAGTCTGAAACTTTCAATAAAAACAAGAAAAAATTGGCTCTCGCACCATAACTTCGCTCAACTTTATTTAAAAACAAGGCTTTGTGTGTGCAACAAAATGATACTTTGAAATTGTGCTTAATAGCCATTTTGCTGAGGAAAACATTTATGTAATTCACCTTCGTATTTCTGATCAGATTTTACCCCCTTTTGTCAAATTTATTTTCTTTACTTTTGTTCATTTTAATGTAAAAATCTTGTAAATTTACATTGTAAATATACTTGTTTTGTGTATGTATTTTTGTTATTTACGTTATTCATTGTATGTATTGATTTTTATAAAAGTATTGGAAAATTAGAAATAAAGGAGACGTATATCTCCATTAGAGAATAAAAAAAAATTAATTAATTTAAAAAAAAAAAAAAAATAATAATAAAGATTTGTAGCGCGCACATATTCACCCTGCTGGGCCGCCCAAGGCGTGGAAACAAAGAAAAAACATGAATACAAACAATATACAATGATAGCATATGGAAACTAATTATGTACTGAGATGCATGTACCGACAATGCAATTACAAATATACATCATCCTTGAAGAATTGTGACATAAGATGAGTTTTAAATCTAGTTATACTATGACAAGATTTGAGTTTAGTTGGAAGATGATTCCAGAGTCTCAGAGCCGCGACAGAAAAAGACCTATCACCCCAGTTCCGTTTTGAAGTTGGTTCCTTTAGGAGTGACATGTTGCTGGAGCGCAAATTGCGTGAAGGAGTGTAGACTTTAGCAGTTTAGAAATATAATTGGAGCAATGTTATTAAAAGATTTGTGAACAATTAGCATAAGTTTAAAAACAATTCTCTGTGAAACAGGAAGCCATTGCAGTTCTTTCAAGATTGGCGTGATATGG
>CM055828.1:11014941-11073956 GCA_029582265.1 Zoroaster sp. YZ-2022 | reverse complement strand
CGTCGCTTGGAGCACGTTCATCGGAATCTTACCTTTCTCCATGCACACAAATCTTATCCGTATTGGATCAGTCATTCATTCAATCGCTTTACCCGGAGCCGTATTATAAAACGTATATATACGGATTAAGCAATACCAGAAGTCCGGCCCCGGATTCGTCTCCCCGTCGAACATATGTGAAGCCGCATACATGGAAATGCAGGGTCCAGCTTCGACTTCAAAGTTGAGGCTCCGTTTTCGGCTAAAATGGAACCCAATTGAGCCAGCCGAGAGAGGGTGAGTTCGCACAGAGCTTCATGACGTATTGTTTGACACGAGGTCATAAAAGTCACGTGATTACAACAGATTTAGAGATGAAAGAAAAATAAAGGTATATCGTCTGCTAATACTACAAGTAACGTAACATAACACAGTTACAGCAGCAACATAAGCAGAAATACAAAATAATCTGCAATTGGGTAAGGAAATAGCTACTTTTCAGAGTGAAGTTCCCCCAAAGCTAATAAGAAACGAGTCCGAGCAGCGTTGGATTACTGACAGTCCTTTTCTTTTCACTGAGTAATGGACACTTGTGACTTTAGTTAGAAGCTTATTAAAGGAGTTTTTAATACAAAACTCCACATATATTCTATAAGGCTAACTAAATTATGTGCAAGAAAAAATGGTATTTTTACGATTTATTAATTTTCACGCCATGTTGTGCGCTATATAATTTTTTTAATGATTCCTGGGTTGCCTGTTTTTAAAACTGGTTTTTGCTTATTACTAAATGGGGCCTAGGTCCAGAACGTCTATGGGAAAAACAAACAAACAAACAAACCAAACAGAGACGAACAAATAAACAAATATCACAGATCCCCATTGCTTAAATATCCATAAAATGCTCTCAAATAACATCAAGTTTTACCAGTACTGGATATTTATTAAAGTATATGAAGTATTATTACACGGTTGAAAAATAGAAACCTGTCACACAGAAACTGGTGTCGAAATAAAAATATATTTATTTAATAGTCTTATTTAATTTATGTAATTACATTTAAATCCAGCTTGAATCTCATAATTTTGTTCTTCTTCATTATTTTAAAAAATATAAAAATGTTTTATTTTATTTTATTTATTTTTTAATGCACATAATTATTTGTCTTTATATAACGGGAAATCAATAAAATTAATCACACTACTGAAAAACCTCCATCCTGCTTTAAACAAACTGATCAGGCGTTTGGTGGAAACTTACCCATTTTCTTCTGTAATGTCTTAGTAACTACCAACACAATGATCAATTATATGCATGTCATTTCCCGGTATAAAAAAATAACACTGGAAGATTCTTAAAAGTTGTGGACTCCAATGTCTTTATTTAGGGGTCACTCACGTAGAGACAAACTGTTAAATTACAGTATATGTTGGGGGATGGGTATTTTCACTCTCTGTATATATGTTCAATGCAATTATTACATCTTCACTTCATGATGATATAAACAAAATATTGGTTTATGCTTTACAGAGTTCCTTTGAAAATGTTCAGTGTGAATGTTCCGTCCACCAAATGCAAGGTCATCGGGTCAGGTGCCTGAGATTTGCAAGTATTTGCATAAATGGGAAGATAATAGTTATTGCATTGTAGTGAACCATCCATTAACCCACATAATAAACTTCATCCTTGTCAAAGGTAATATCGTAAGCAGAAACATTGACCAAGTATATTAATTTGACAAAAATACTTAGTGTTTTTCATTAAAATGTTGCCTTGTTTTGTTTAAGATCTCTCTTAAAATGCATGTATTAATACATACTATCAAAATAGTTTGACTCAGTGAATTTATACAAATCATAATAACTAATAAACAAATACAGGATACAATAACCCTTTAGACTGAGCTTTAAAAAATATGCTCATTGGAATTATGTAAGAGGATTGAGCATGCAAGTAAAACTCTATGTGCATGAGGGCCTCTCCTCACATCATCAGGTGAAAGTAGTGCTTTTCTAAGAACATAACGTCTATTTTGCAGTTTGCATTACAAGTTTCCACCACCAGTGTTTAATGTGGCAACAAAACACTCTCAAAGTGTCATTGCCAGTCGTTGACATGACTCTAAGTTCAGTTTACCCTGTGGTAGCAAAGATCATAATTAGCAATTATTGGCATGTATTAATATTGAACATTTTCTTTCAATCATCTGTGCAATTACACCAACAAATTGCTGCTGAGGTTTATTTCAAATAAGCTCAAAGTATTTCATTTGTTATGAAGTTACTTATATAAATTGCATAGACACTGACGCTCAAAAATTGTAGTGTTCCTTCTGTGATGAAGTTGCTGAAGTAAAATGCATAAGACATACAATGTCAGGGGGCAGGTCCACTTTAACCGGGAGTATTCAAGAGGGAAGAGTGAGGAATGAATGGGTGCAGTTCATACACACTTATGATACTTATTTTAAAAACCTTGAAAATTATGCAAAACAGTCGCACAGTAATCGCTATTCTCAAACATTATGACATTAACCTATGGTTTCCAGCTCATCCAGCTCTTTTTTTTTGTAGTTTTCTGACCTATACTTGCTATCTTAGCTTTGTATGATTAAAGTAGAACAACGTAATTAAAGTTGATCAAAGTAAAACTTCATCAGTTGTTTCATCAACAATATGACCCCATGGACAGAATATCAAGCTTTAGCTTGGGCCACTCTAAACGTCGTGCCACTGAACTGAATTAATTTGAGTTTGGCACGGCAGTAGCCTGACATTTAGAACCATTTGGCTCAGCAAATTCTGCCGTTCCAAACAGCAGGGCAAGGCACGGTTCTACACGTCGTGCCACTGCCGTGCCGAATATAAGTCAGTTCTAAGTTGGTGCATACATTTTACGAATGCGCATGCTTGGACGTTTCCGAGGAAAGAATTGCAAACAAACATACACGCCAACACCAGCCATTTCTGCTGTTAGTATTTCGGAATTGTGCGCTGTGCATTGTGGGAGTTGGGTTTTGTAAACAAACGCAGACATTTGGAGAGAAAGGTGATCGGCAGGAAGTTGGAAGTTTTTACGTTTCATAGCAAATTTAAATGAGGAAATTATAAAGAACTCAGTTAAATTATAAACAGAACATTTTTATAATTAAGAAAATAATTAATTTTCCCCCGGAAACAACGCAAATAGAGGAATTCTCAGCTGATTTCTGATCCCCGGGTACGACGACCCTATTTTACTCGTGACCAGCGCTTGTCGGAGTATGTCTCTTCGATAAATTCGAACCACCTGCTTGTACTTCTTGACAGGCGTCGGCACGATCGTTGAACCACCACATTTTCCCAACAGGAGCAGGACAACAAGACAAAGTATTCTACTAACTTCTCAATTTTACAAATATTTTTTAAATGTTTGTAATGTTACGATCCGAAAATCTTCAAACTATAGGTGAATTCAAATTACTCAAAAAACCTGAATTTTCTCAGATGCAACAAAGAAATCAAACAAGGTCACACTGATATAAAGAACAAAGAAACAAATTGTGATTTAATAATGAAAATATCAACCGTTCCAAATATCGATGGGGTTTAACAAGCGTACAATGATTAGGGTAAACAAGTGTACATTAAGAAAGATCTTATACTAAATAAGAAGAAGATCTTACGGGCGAGGACTGAGCAGGCTCCAGCGAAAACGACACAACAGTTCTCTGACACGGTGTAAATAAAGCTGGACGTGGGAAGAATTCACCTCCAACAAACGGCCGGAAATAGACGAAACCACGGGGACACAAGTCGACTACCGTGACAAAAATATGGGAAAGAAGAAATCCCAAAAATACTGAACTGTAGATTTAGTTCACAAAATGTCTCTTCCGGAATTAAATTCAGCTCTCAGACACTTCACTCGGTCCAGACGAACTTTCTCAAAACACTCCACAGACGAGTCGTAAGCGACATCACAGGTCCTAGTGGGTGTACACTGAAGTATCAATATAGTCTCATCAAGTCTTGATGGTTTGCTCAAGTCCTGCTTAAAATCATCTACCAGCCCGTATTTATAATTTGTAATCCCTTCTAGAAAATACTAAAGGTTTCTTCTTCACTTCATTTCTAGAAATTTCTGAAAATTACACCATTTCCAAAAGAAACGTCAAGAACGTTCTATTCATAAAATATGATTCTGGCTGAGATGTTGTTTCAATTAAATAAACTGATTTAGGATTCTAATAATATGTAATATCAAATAATAAATTATGAAATTAGCAATTAAAATATCAATTAAAAAATAATAAACAAAGTTATTGAAATGCCGATAGCCCATAAGAAAGTTTGTAGACAATTACGTTATTCCCCTCCAACCCCTCCAGCTCACTGTGCTCCCTCTTTTTGAGACTATCGATAGCGCCCGGACATATTTTTGCTCTTTTGTCTTCAAAAACGAAAACAAATATGAGTAATTCTAGAGGCAAAAATAGATGTACTACTTGTTTATCCGTTTAAAAGTGCACGTCTAGTAGTGTACTTTCACCTTCTTGTAAACAGAGACGGAGTACATATGGGGTACCCCTTTCATAATACGCGCTATCCAGACGTGCTTGACGAACATCAGCTTATCCAGTCACTGTTAAATGGAGATGCGCAGTGTACAGTGCGCAATACGCTAGTCGCACACACGCCGCCTTTTTGTGGCAATGTGTCCGTACACTCATTGGACTATGAAATAACGAACAGCCGTCAAAAGTCAGGGAATTTGTTAATGTTAAATTTAGGATATCGTTATATAAAATGACATAGTGAAAATGGTAATTTGATATTCAAAACTCATTATAGTTGGTCATGAAATGTTAGTGTCAAGTTTCAGCCGCAGGTACAATTTCAACAATTTAGAAAGTTAAATTGTTTATGCGATGACCACCTTTCGGTTTAGGGACAAGGGCCAAAGTCATGGTACAGCCAAACCTTTGAGAAGCCCGGCCAGGCCCAGGCTTTTCCCCTGCCTACTGGCCTAATGAGCTCTGCTTGCCTGGGCTAGGCCCTCCAGAAGCCCAGGTTATGTTGATTGGCAGGTACTGTATTGTTACAGGATTAGGACTCACAAAATACAATTAGGAGGCCGGGTAGCCTGGGCCTGCCCACGCTTCTGAAAGGCTTGGCTGTACCATGACTTTGGCCCTCCTCCTTATATAAAGACGGAATTCATATTTTGGCTAAGAAAGAAAATGGCAAACCTGATGAGTTGAATTTGCAAAATTCAGATTAAGTTTACTGTTTATTTGTCAATTCTGTGACACCCCTGTATGATGAAGCCATTGCATGAATACAAGTCATTTTGAGCAATGAAATAATGAGCTGGAAACCAAAGGTAAATAATAAAATAACATCATATTTTGAGAATAGAGATTATTGTGCGACTGTTTTATTTTTGGGCGACTGTCTTGCATAATTTTCAAGGTTTAAGTTTTAAAATAAGTATCATAAATGTGTATGAACGTCAACCATTCATTGCCCCATGGACAAACAGTGTATGTGTGGTGGGGGAGCATATACACCCTTAATCTCCCTGGGTGTTATGCCCATTACTACAATTTACATGTTTTTAACAAGAGTGAGACTTATAAGTTAATTATGCTTGGTAACACGCTAGGTTTATTTAAAATCAGGTTTGGATTAAAAATGTATCAAAATGTCAATGTCTCAATCTTTTACCATTTTTCAGAAGGCACATGACTCACAAGCATATAGGTACATTGTTTTAGGTACATATTTTATGCACCAAAAATGTAATTTTGTGGGTAAATGAATTGAGCGTCAGTGTCTATGCAATTTACTTGAGTAATTTCATCATAAATGAAACACGTTGAGCTTATTTGAATCAACCGTCACCAGAAATTCCTTTGTGTAATTGCTATGAGGTGTCGTGGCCGAGCGGTCTAGCTTACCGGATTCAAGTTCTGGTGTTAGCAACAGAATGTGGGTTCGAATCACGGCCGTGACACTTGTGTCCTTGAGCAAGACACTTAATCATAATTGCTTCTCTCCACCCAGGGGTTAAATGGGTACCTGTGAAGGCAGAGTTGGTTTGCTCTATATGCGCTAGAAATGGCAGCAATTGAGCTGTATACTCCCCAGGGAGCTGAGATGGTTTCAGGAATGATTTATGAGCCTTATGAGCCTCATGAGCAGGGATAATAATATAATGCGCCTTGAGCACCACTTAGTTGGTGGATACGTGCGCTATATAAATCCACACATTATTATTATTATTATTATCTCTATGATTGAAAGAAAATATCCAGTATTAATACATGCCACTAATTGTTAATTATGTTCTTTGCTACAACATGGAAAACTGAACTTAGAAGCATGTCATCGACTGGCAATGAGACGTTGAGAGTGTTGCCACATAACACTGGTGTTGGAAACTTGTAAAGCAAACTGAAAAATAGAGAAAGACTAATTGCGGTGACACTATGTGAAATTCTCAATTGAGTAGTAATTAGTTCTGAAAAGAACTGGAGGTACAACTCGACTTTTTGATCAGTATGCTCTGATCGTCCTCAGGAGAAGGCCGGACTCTGGGGAATGCTGCTGCTTAGTACTCAATTACTACTCTATTACTACTCAATTGAGAATTTTACATGGTGTCACCGCAAGTAGTCTTACTTATCCTCCTCACCATGCAAAGCTAAAAGTCTTACCTGAAAAATAGAGGTTATCATCTTTGAAAAGCGCCACTTTCAGAGAGTTCAGGTGTTATCTGACAGACAAAGATCAATACCTAAATTATACTTATCGTAATTCATCTAAGCAACCGTATGCTATTTCATGCAACGTTCCCTAACGATCCGCCATATGGCCATTGTTGTTTATTCTATACATTAATGATACATGTACCACATCTAATGTCATTTCAATCTGTCTTTTTGTTAATGGTACTAGTTTACTAATTATCCATAACAACTTGCAAACTACAATAAGAAATGAAGAACTTGTTTGACTTTAAACCATCAAAAGACAAAATACAGCTCACTCATTTAAATCAAGCAAATAGTACACACTAATATTCCTAGGTGTTTCATAAACTAATCACATATGCGGTTTAACAAGTAAAATATCTAAGAATGTTGGAATTATTAATAGATTAAAGTTTTTCCTACCAGAAAATGTTCCTCTTACCTTTGTAGATTTCTGCTATACCCCCTTACTTAAATTGTGGTTACACGTAGCACATCATAATAAACTCGGCCATCCATGCCGTATCAAATGTTTAATACTCTTTCAATATTTGTTGATCTTAAACTACTTAAAGTCTCCGACCTCTATCAAATAAATTGAGGCATGTTCAAATATACACATAACCAATTACCTAAACTTTTTAATTTATCTTTTTAAAAGGGCGTCAGACAATTGGTCCCATGACACTCGTAGCGCAACCAAGGTATATGAACTACAACAAGAACTATTACTTAGAATAGCGTTCAACAGTAAGGTATTATTTTGGGACGTACTCGATTCTTTGAAACAGATAACCCTATTGTCCTATTAACTCATATTTGCACACTAAGTATACCGAAAGTAATTTGGAAAATATAAACATCGTACATATTGGTAAATCTTGTAGCTTTGCATGGTGAAGAAGATAAGTAAGACTAATTACGGTGACACCATGTGAAATTCTCTATTGAGTGGTAATTAGTCCTGAAAAGAACTGGAGGTTACAACTCGACGTTTTGATCAGTATACATCATATTATTCAAATGATGCATTTTTGTTTTTGTTCTTCCAGAAAATTAAATATTAAATATTATTTATCTGTAACTGTTATTGTAAAGTGTCTAGTTAATTTGTTTTGTCTGTCAAAAGGAGGAGAGTAAATATGTTTTTGTGGGTTTCTTTAAAGCAACAATCTGATGTTTCATTGATGTTATTGTAGGTCTCTATCCACTGTTGAGTCCGTAAGCACTTCAATACTTACGTGATATGAGTTGAAAATCTCAGATACAATGTATAAAGTTGAAGTTGTCGAGATGGAAAAAAATACCCTATTAGTATTCCTCACCAAGTTGTTATTCAAGAATTACGTATAACTTAGCAGGTCCAATGACAGACCGTTTCCCGGATGAAATAACTTCTTGAGCAGTGAATTGTGACAATTTCAGCTCATGCTTATGGATTAAAAGCTGTTTGCAACGTGAATTTGATATAATCGTTGAAGAGTCCAACTTAAAAAATTTAAGCGTGCTATTATAACAACTTGTTAAAGGTATTTAAATGACAACCTATATGTCTTCGTAATGTAGATGCACTCTGCTCAACAGGGTAATCTCGGGTATTATTATTACCAGCAGTTTCAACTTCATTCTTCTATCGTTGTCGTAATGAGGGACATTATCATTAACAGTGACTGACTGAACAAACAACAACAGCAAATTAAAAAAAATCATTCCATCCCCCTTTTGTCTGGAATTCAGAAAAAACCTTTATGGGAAAACAAATGGTCCTCTTACGTTTACAAATCATATTCCTAATGTAGCCCTTGCATAGTACCTTTATAGAGGATAACATCCCTTTTGGCCATAAATTGTGTACATAACACCAGAAATATCGGCGCTGATGTAAACGAAAAAGGGTCCATTTGTTTTTCCCCAGTGGTCATTGCCTTTCTGATTCGAGACAAAGGGGGTTCGGACAAATATTTTTCTGCTTTACCAATATGTTACCTCAGATTGAGATAATTCATCTTATGCTGTTTAGTTTTCATTATGGCAACCTCTCTATAAATGGGGAATTGTTTGATTAAGATATTTGTTTGGTGACTGTTTCCCTACTGAACAAAACCCCAAAACTGTTGTTTTTGTCATTGGATTTAAAAAGACCATTGACAAATGTCACTCAAGTTTTATATTTTGATTTGGTTACGGATTTCTATGCTATTGTTCCAGACCTTTTCGTTTTAAGAATACCTAGCCAATACATAACATAAGAATACCTAACATACGTTTACGTATAATAACATTATTTAATTTCATCATTTATCCAGAAAAATCTTTTGTATGCGTGTAGCAGATGATGGCAGAGAATCTTTCACAGCAGCATCTACATATACAATAACTTATAACCTCCCCATGACGATTCGATGTCATTTTGATAATGTCCCATGACGCATGACGTAAAAATACATCCAAGTTTTACATATCATCATCATCATCATCATCATCATCATCATCATCATCATCATCATCATCATCATCATCATCATCATCATCATCATCATCATCATCATCATCATCATCATCATCATCATCATCACCATCATCATCACCATCATCATCATCATCATCATCATCATCATCATCATCATCATCATCATCATCATCATCATCATCATCATCATCATCATCATCATCATCATCATCATCATCATCATCATCATCATCATCATCATCATCATCATCATCATCATCATCATCATCATCATCATCATCATCATCATCATCATCATCATCATCATCATCATCAACGTGGTGGTTAATGCCTTAATGAATTACGAAACAGTTTCTAATATCGGAAGGCAGCATCATTATTTTGATGAACAAATTGAGAACGGAGTACGAAGCCTGCTTATCAAAAACTTAAATAAACCAATACCAAGCTACATCCGAGTGGGAAGTTACACACTCCCAGTTCGACACAAGGGACACGAAAAAAACATGCCGCATTTGCCACCAACCCGGCCATGTAGCAAGACAGTGCAAACAGAGAGGAAGGTGCGACAAAGAAAAAAGGGTTTTGGGATACATCAGACGAAGAAGAGGAAGGAAAAGACTCCGATGCCGAAGCGCCTAACGATGAACATAATTATGGAGGATACTAGTTGAAAGTGAAGACGAAGAAGTTGAAATCAGAGAGATAGGAAAAAAAGAGACGCCAACTGAAGCAGATCTCACTAAGACGAAAGATACAAGAGAATCTAAGGTAGAAGGACCGACAGTTTCAACCGAAAAGAGAACAACCAAGACGACAAAGAAAAAAAGGGCGGACAGATCAGCGGACAAAGAACAAATGCCAAGTCCATCGAATCAGCAACGCGAAAAAACAAATGACAGAGACAATAGCATTAAGAGGGAACAAAGAAACGAGACATCTCCAAAACAAACGCAAACAAAGAAAACAACCAAAGCTAAATCTTGGGCTGATATAGTAACACGAGTTAAAGACAACAACGATGAACTCAAACTGGACGAAACAGAAACAGGAGAACAAGATCCCAGAACACAGAAGGTGAATACAGAAGAAGAGTACGAAGAGATGGAGGTACAAGTGGAAATGGATGACACGCAAAATGACGATGTAGTGCCATGGACAAGGAAGGGGGTGCAGAGATTCAGTAAAAGAAGATGAACAGGGGCAAGTGCTAATCTAACTAGACCCCTACCGTACGCCTACCCAAGAGGGAGAGGGAGAGAACGGAAAGACACTTAAGTATAAATATATAACCGCTTATTGTTTAATTTCAGGATGAAGGCGATACTTCCCATTATAAGTGTTATAACAGCCCTTACAATAGCCACTCTCAATGTCAATGGTTTAAGGGATAATCTCAAAAGAGAAATTGTTTTTGATCATTTTGTTCGGAGGAAAATTAGCATTGTCTTTCTTCAAGAAACCCATCGTGAAAAGAAATATGAAAATCAGTGGTTTAAACAATGGGGACGTGATATCGCATTCAGCCATGGACAACGCAATTCAAAAGGGGTTGCTATTCTTGCTTCAGATAAAAGTGGCATTGTATTAACCAATAAACAAAGTGATAGCGAAGGTCGTTGGGTTAAAGCTGAAATTGTTTGTCAAGAGGAGAAATTTACTCTTATGTCAGTTTATGCACCAAATGTGCTGTACCCCAGAATTATTTTTTTAAGAACTATGCAGTCATGACATTGATGTTGAAAAATTTATCATGGCTAGGGATTTTAACTGCCAACTGGACATGAATATACAGCAAGACCGTAGTATAGATAACTTCTAATGTCTAATACGTGTGGAGAACAGTTCACCCCACAGATATAGAGTATACCGTTTATCATAAAGTATTAACACGATCTAGTAGGATTGACTATGTTTTTGTCTCTGAAAATATGCTTCACCAAATTACGGAGATTGGGAGAAGTGGAATGGGTATGGCCGATCACAAAGTTATCACTTTGCGACTTAATAACCAAGAAATTATATTACGGAGATATTATAAGAAGCGGGCAGATGGATATGTAATAACTCTCTCCTTAAAGATGAACAATGTAAAACTAGAATAGTTTAATACTTTTTGGAGATACTGGAAAACACAGATGCGTAATCATAACAATATTTTAACATGGTGGGACATAGGAAAAAGCCGACTCAAATAAATCATTAAAGAGTACGGTGTTGAAAAGGGAAGACGGGAGAAATATGATAGAACAACATTACAAACAAATTACGACAAGATGATGGCCAATCCACGCAACCACTCTGGTGAAATCAAACAAATTGAAAAGCAGCTGAAACAGTTAGAAATTAAAGAATGGGAAAAAGCCAAAATCAGCGTTCACTATTTACAAAAGGTCGAAGGTGAAAAGCCCAGTAAATATTTTCTGTCTTCCCAGAAACAACAAATGAAAACCAATGTTATGAAAACGGTTCAGGACAGTAAAGGTAATTTCCAAAATAAACCAGTTACAATGCTTAATTGTGTGAGAACATTTTATGAGAAACTGTATTCATCTGAAAAAACGATTGATTACCAAAGGGAAACAATTCTCGATGCTATTAAGAGCATAGCATTTGAGGATGAAGTTAAAAGTGCTATAGAACAAGAAATATTAGTGAACAAAATCTGTTCTTAGCTCTTTGTGAAATGAATAAGGACAAATCGCCAGGGTTGGACGGTTTAACAGTGGAATTGTATACCACCTTCTGCCCTGTTATAAAAGATGACTTTGTAGAAGTTGTCCAAACTTGTAACAAAACGGGTTCTCCACCGAATACCATGAATACAGCTTTAATTTGTTTAATATTATTTTAAAAACAAAGGGGACAGAAGTGATTTAAAAAACTGGCGGCCTATCAGCCTACTCACTGTTGATTACAAAATTATTGCTAAAGCCCTTACAAATCGGTTAAAAAAAATCATTCCTGAAATCATTCAAGAAGAACAAACCTGTGGAGTTAAAGGGAGGAATATCCACGATAATCTGATGATTTTAAGAGACACCGTAAATTATGTTAACAATGAAAATATCCAGGCTGCTATGTTAAGCATAGACAACAAAAAAGAAAGCTTTTGACAGAATTGAGTGGAATTACATGTATTCAGTAATGGGAAGAAAAAAAATTGTATATCGGTAGAACTTATCAAATGGATAACAATTATGTACAGCAATCCTGTGAGTGCTATTATAGTTAACATTTTTTATCACAGAACCATTTAGCGTCACGAGGGGAATTAGACAAGGCTGTCCGTTGTCCCCTCTTAATAATAATAATAAAACTGGTGTTCAAGGCTTATTATATTATTACCCCTGCTCATCAGGGAATATAGGGCTAATCAAACACAACAACCAACTCCGCCCACATAGGTACCCATTTACCCCTGGGTGGAGAGAAGCAATTATGGTAAAGTGTGGACACAAGCACCATGGTCGTGGTTGGGATTCGAACCCACATTCTGACGACTCAGCCATCAGAACACAAATCCGGTGGCACTTGAACTGAATTGTTGCCCTCTTGGGAAAACATATCTACGTCGCATGTGAGCCTGTATAACCAAGACCAACGTTGCAGCCATTGCATATCTGTAAAGAAGGTGACTTACAGAAAATGTATTTCATAGAGCCGTTTGAAGGCCAAAATCAGTCAAACATTTACATGTTACAGACAAATGTAGCAACTGTACTACTGTTAAGTGTGAAAAATCGGTAACTGCATTAAACATTGATATGGTACAATCTGTACATAATATGTAAATATTCTTAATTCATTCTCTGATTGATATCAATATTGTATTGTTCGTACCCGAGATGATAAGTTCATTCGGGGTAAAACTGTTTTACGCCTATCCCACTAATCGGTCTGCAATTTTACCAAGGGGAATTTTTGTCCACGCCTATACATTTCTCACTCCTACACCCTGACAAAAACTGTAAAACAGTATCACAAATTTCTAGTTTGCAGTAGGGGGTAGGCCCCTAAACAAAACAATCAATTGGTCACCCCCCCCCCCCCCGCCCGTCGACAGATTTTGAAGGTTTTGTCACTCGGCAAATTGGCTACCCCCTGAGATTATGTCTTCGCTATGGCCCTGATGGGGATGAATCCAAAACAGTTATACGATAAAATATTAACACTATGAGAGAAACGGATCGACAGACAAACAACGTTCAATCAGACAAACGCCTGACTGTAGAGGATTTGAATACGACAGTCCCAACGACCTAACCCATTGATATCCGACAAAGGCTCGACGTAGCCGACAGTCAAGGCGTTGGTTATTAACAATGTACCGACCCTTTACTGTATTACGACGTTCTTGTAATAAATATTACTTTGTTATTGGTCATTTGAATCTACACCCCGTCCATGGTGGGCGGGCTATCCAACAATAACAGAACATGGCTCTTTCACTTGTTGATCGTACAGGTGTAACAACATATTTGTGCACACGTCGCTTGCGGCCATCGGCTGTATTGACGGGCACCCGTGGGTTGTATTTGACATTTTGTACCAACTCACCTTGGGTTGACAGTGACCGTCTCAGATTTTGTTGATATGTTTTTCAACATTACTCTCGGGATGTAATGAACACTTACACAATTTTGACTCCCAAATCATTGTCCTTTTTAAGATATGACCCCTTGAACAATTTAGCTCCGCCCCCTTTTTTCACCCCCAATACCGGGTTGGTGAGTTTTGGGCAATTTCAGAGGCTTATATCTCAAAATCCGCATATTAGTCAGGGAGCTTATGTCATGATATCAAGTCCCGTGGGCACTGAATGATTAGAACATACCACCTAGTTAGATACCTTATTTAGACTCTAAGGAACAAGAAAAAACATGTTGGCAAAATCTGAAGTGTTGCAGATGGCGGCCATCTTGGATTTAAAAATGACCGCCATTTGTGAGCCCTTTTTGACTATACCTCAACTTGTGAATATCATATGAAATAAATTTTGGTGGCTATACACCCCAAATTGTTTATGCCAAAGGTTAAAAATGTACACTTTCAATTTTCATTGCTAAACAAATGAATGGTAGCCATTTTGCTTTTCAAAATGGCTGCCACATATTTTTGTTTTAAATTTAAAATGTATATGTTTCAATGTCTCAGGAATTTCCTTTTGCAAAAATACATGTACCTATAGATTAAAAATAATTCAAAATATGTGTTAATTCATTAGGGGCAAAGTTAAAATTGGCAGCCATCATGTATTTTTAAATACCTGCACTGATTTTGTATACTATAAAAACTACTATAGAGGGCGGCATTGTGTCTGCAGGCTGTATTTACTGAACAGTCAGCACATGTTATTGGATGAAAGTTTACTGGCCCATTGTTATTACAACAAACGGTGGAAAAACCTTCAATTTGTGGTAAGTTTACCTTATATCTACCTTATACGGATTGATTGTGTCTTTAACTAGAGAAGGAATAGTTTTTGAATAGGAATAACTACGTATTTTACAAACATAAATTTCCAGGTGTGTGTAGCATAGGTTGTACTGTCGGTAGGCTTAATGCCGAATTCCTTACTTTTGGTCCAACACAGAACAAACAAATTTGGGATACATTCTGGAAAAGTAAAAATAAAATGTTTAAAGCAAAAATAAAATGTACAAAAATGTTTGTATTTGCAGATATTTTAAAAAACTACGGAGGCTCATAAAGAACATATGTCATTAAAATATTATTTGAGAAATTCATACAGCAATAATTAAATGAGTGGAATCTAAAAAGAAGTGTCCTTGTCTCAGTTATTTTTTTCTTTTGCAGTGTAAAGCAAGTAAACACGACTTGCAGTGGTAACAAAGTAGGCATAATTGTAGTGATTTATGCAACATGGCTGGCTCAGACCCACCTTCTGTAAAAGTGCCAAGAAAGGATACAAACTTTCTTCTTTGCCTTATATGCCAGCAAGAAACAAATGAAGACATTGTTGCTAATCCTTCCAAACACAACAAGGTTTTGGAGTACAGAAGGCTTAAATATCCAATGTTTTACGGTTGTTAAGACAAGCAGATGGAGCTCGATAGCCTTGGCAGGCCATCCGTCTAGGACAAGAACAAGTCTGATATAAAACTGTTCCCCGGCCATTGGATCATGGGTCCACTGCCTTGTGGACAGCTTCGGGAGAGGCGAAGGCTACGGAAGTAAATCCAGACAGAAAATCCGGAGTGGAGCCCCTAAGGCGGCTGGACGTCAACTTTGACTTCCTTCCGGCAGCTCCTGCAGCCAAACTGGTGCCAAATGTATCGCTCTGCTTTCCTTTGGACCACATCAGTGAGGCCGAGAGGGGGATTCTGACGACTGGGCATCCCAGGATCTCCATACACACTGCCCAGGCCTGCGCCCTGGAGAGGTGACTTCAGTGCCGCTGTCCACAGCGTTAGAAACAACACGGGGGGGGGGGGGATCGGCAGCAGTTACGAGTTATAAGCCAGGACCGATTGGCGTAGGTTCAGGCGTTACGGCTTGTCTCCGACGGTGGGAGGGATCATCGCGTCCCACTGGTCAGCTATCGCCCGTCTCAAGCTGGGCAGCCCCCAGCCAGTAAGATGCTGAACCGCCACAGTCTGCCTGCTTCATTGGGTGCTTGGGGCTAGGAAAAATACCGACAAGCAGACTGTAAACCAGGCAAACAGAGAAAAAAGAAACTACCTATCTTGCGTTTCGCAAGCTGGAACGTCAGGACAATGTGCCCTTGCCTCTCCGATGATCTACTCCAGGTTGATGACTGCAGGAAAACAGCCATCATCGACCGTGAACTCAAGAGGCTCAACATTGACTTCGCCGCGCTGCAGGAAACTAGACTTTCATCAAATGGCAGTCTCAGAGAACAGGATTACACGTTCTTTTGGCAGGGGAAGGAACCCGAGGAACCACGACTGCATGGCGTTGGATTTGCAGTGAGAAACCCTCTACTGTCTTCTTTCTCCGCCTGTCTACCTCCTCAGGCCCAGTTAACATCCTGAGCGTTTATGCTCCCACGCTTTGCTCTTACGCAGAGACCAAGGATCAGTTTTACGAGGAGCTTGACACCACCATCTGAGGCATCCCTACCACAGAACACCTGTACCTACTCAGTGACTTCAATGCCCAGCTGCATTGGTCACTTCGGCATTGGCAAGATGAATGAGAATGGGCAGAGACTGCTAGAGTTATGCTCCTACCACGACCTCTGCATCACAAACACGTTCTACTCCACCAAGCCGAACCACCGAGTATCTTGGCGGCATCCCAGGTCCCGTCACTGGCACCAGCTGGATCTCACTGAACTGAACTGATCTCACCCTCACTGAACTGCGTTCTCACCACACGCAGCTACCACAGTGCTGACTGCGACACAGACCATTCCCTGGTTGGCAGCAAAGTACGTCTCCAGCCAAACGGATCCACCGCTCAAAGCAGAAAGGACGCCCACACATCAACACCGCCAGGACAGCAATCCCAGACCTGCGCGAAAGCTTCGCCAGCTCCATCGAGGAAGCCCTCAAGGATCGCCCTGCCGGCAATGCTGAAGAGAGCTGAAATCACATTCGTGATGCCATCTACAATTCCGCCATGAACACCTTCGGCAAAAGAGAAAGGCGGATCCAAGACTGGTTCGAAGCGGGCATTGCTGAACTAGAGCCAGCAATTGAAGTCAAACGAGCAGCGCTCATCAACTACAAGAGGGAGCCTTCGGGGAAGTCACTCGCTACACTCAGAAAGGCCAGGAACGACGCTCAGCGGATTGCTCGACGCTGCGCCAACGACTACTGGCTGAACCTCTGTCAGGGCATCCAACGCTCTGCTGACTGCGGCAACATCCGCAGCATGTACGACGGAATGAAGAAGGCTTTCGGCCCAAGCACTACCAAGATCGCGCCACTGAAGTCAGCTGCCGGCGACATCATATCGGACTGGAGCAAACAGATGGAGAGGTGGGCAGAACACTACCAGGAGCTGTATTCAAGGGAGAACATAGTCACGGATGCAGCTGTCGAGAGCACTGCCAACCTGCCTGTCATGGAGGATCTCGACGATCCACCTTCTGTAGAGGATCTCGGCAAGGCCATCGATTTCCTAGCCTGCGGCAAAGCTCCAGGAAAAGATGGCATCCCGCCTGAAGTCATCAAGGCTGGAAAGAAGACTGCTCTCCTCCACTACCTGCACCAACTCCTTTTACAGTGCTGGGAAGAAGGGACTGTGCCACAGGAAATGCAAGACGCCAACATCGTCACCCTATATAAGAACAAGGGTGACCGCAGCGACTGCAACAATTCGACTTGGTCAGCAGGAAAGGCCTCTTCACTCTACTACAGAAGATTGGATGTCCCCCAAGCTCCTCAGGATGATCACGTCTTTTCACGAAGACATGCAGGGCACCGTCCAGTACGACGGCTCATCCTCGGACCCATTCACAATCGAGAGCGATGTCTTCCTCTCCCTGCTGCTGTCCTACGCATTCGATCAGTCACCTCCACACCAGAAGCGACGGGAGTCTCTTCAACTTTGCCCGCCTTAGAGCAAAGACCAAAGTGCGGCAGGTACTCATATGAGAGATGCTCTTCGTCGACGACGCAACACTGACTGCACACTCTCAGGAGGCACTACAGCGACTCATCAACTGCTTCGCACATGCATGCAGAGAGTTTGGCTTGACCATCAGCCTTAAGTACCCCAAACATCTCCATCGGTGACTTCACCCTCGAGGTAGTGGAGGACTTCACGTACCTCGGTTCCACCATCTCCAGCAACCTCTCCCTGGACGCCGAGCTGAACAAGCGGATCGGCAAAGCAGCAACAGCCATGGCTCGCTTGGCAAAGAGGGTGTGGGACAATTCCATGTTGACCATCAACACCAAGATGCAGGTACATCGAGCCTGCGTGCTAGGCACACTGCTCTACTGCAGCGAAGCATGGACCCTCTACTCCCGCCAAGAGCGCAAACTCAACACCTTCCACCTGCGCAACCTCAGAAGAATCTTGGGCATCACATGGCAAGACCGCATCCCAAACAAGAACGTCCTTGACCAGGCAGGCATCCCATGTATGTTCGTGCTGCTCACCCAGCGGCGCCTGCGCTGGCTCGGCCACGTCAGACAAATGGATGATGGCCGAATCCCAAAGGTCATGCTGTACGGCGAGCTTGCTACTGGCTCCAGACCCACCGGAAGACCTGTCCTACGTTACAAGGACGTCTGTAAACGACATATGAGGGCAGGTGACATCGACCCAGAAGGCTGGGAGGCCGTGGCTGCTGACCGCAGCAGCTGGAGAATGACTGTGAAGGCGGGTGTCCAGAGGAGTGAGGAGAAGAGAGGATCAATGGGAAGAGAGGAGAGAGCGCAGACGGCAGAGGGCAGCATCAGCACCTACAGAGCCAGGCGCGGAATTCACCTGCAACAACTGCAACATGGCGCTGCAATCCAACAAGAGACTGAACCACGGCGCAGAACTCCATTGTAGAGACAGACGGACGCCAACATGACTGTTTTTATACTCTTTCTGAAAGGATACACTAAAATATATGATAATGGCGGCCATTTTAATTTTCAGTTTGGCTGACCATGGAGGTAGAATTAGACTAATTCTACCTCCATGGGCTGACAAACCAAACATAACTTACTCTGATCATGTCAAATATATGTTTCGCTACTTCCTTTTTATGGTAAATGTAGGTTTTGCCACCAAAATCAGCTTGTACTACATTCGTAGCCAGAGTTATTGAAAAAATAAACCTTAAATGGCGGCCATTTTAAAATCCAAGATGGCTGCCCTCCACAACACTTTCAAAATTGCCAACATTATTTGTTGTGTTCTCTAGT
Organism: Zoroaster sp. YZ-2022; assembly: GCA_029582265.1. Classification (NCBI taxonomy): domain Eukaryota; kingdom Metazoa; phylum Echinodermata; class Asteroidea; order Forcipulatida; family Zoroasteridae; genus Zoroaster; species Zoroaster sp. YZ-2022. The sequence continues at coordinate 11,054,913 of CM055828.1, read as the reverse complement.
ACCAATATGACATGTTTAGATAGGTGGGATCTTCTAATCACTCAGTACCCACGGGATGACATAACACCCCTGACTATATTCCCTGAAATAAAAAGTAAATGTTGTATACCACTTTTGACAAAATATTCTGATAATTTGGGTTCCAGTCATCATAAATATCAATTTTCAGGGGAATATCTTTTCCGGATTTTGAGATATAAGCCTCTGAAATTGACATAAACTCACCGACCCGATATAGGGGGTAAAAAAGGGGGCGGGGCTAAAATGTTTAAAGGGTCATATCTTAATAACGACAAGAATTTGGGAGCCAACATTTTGTGGGTGTTCATTACACCCACAGTAGATTGTTTACTGTCAAAGTTTCAAAATTTTAGGTGAGTTGGCACGGAATGACGCAACAGTGTGCAGCAATTTTGTTGAAACTTGTTGAATCAGGCGAATCAAAACCTAAACCAAAACCACATCGGGCTGGGATCCGGTGCCCGTTCAAGAAACCATGAAGTTCCAAGGCTCTAGATGCTTTTTGATAAAATTTCAGTTTTTTAACATTCTAACAATGATGGATTATTTTATTATTATTTTATATATTATTATTAAAGTGTCCTTTTTGAAATGGTTTTTCTTGCGTGGTTAAGAATTTTGCAGGATTGAGATTTGATGCCAAAATACATTATAATGGGTGGATGATTGCTTTTGTCCTACGCTTCTAAAATCTTTGGAGAGATATAATTATTCCCACCTTATGATGTAAAGCAAGTTACCCTCCTTAACAGTTGATTTGAGCCAACGCCAAAGACACTTGTGGCTATATGTAGATGTACATCCTTATATCAATGACATGGCCATGAATTGTTCATCTAATCCTAAAAGGTTCTGGTCGTTTGTTAGTACCCAGCGTCGAAAGAGTACAATTACAAGTTTTCAAACTGAAAATGGCGTTCCGGTCAATATTGCTCAGAATTTCAACCTTATTTGCCAGAGAAATTTAAGTAGTGACTCTAATAATATCATTGATATCTCTTGTGATCACACTATTATATCAGTATACTGATTTTCGTTTTTGTAACATTTCAACAACTCCGATTGAAGTTTAAGAACTCCTTTCTGAATTTAACATGCATAAATTTTGTGGTCCTGATGACATATCTCAAATGTTGCTTAAACTAACTTGTGATAGTTTAGCCCAGCCATTAGCTAAAATTGTTAATGTTTCGCTTGCCTCTGGTGTTGTAGTTCCTCATGAATGGAAGCTAGCGAATGTTGTTCCATTACTTAAAACTGGTGATGCTCATGTTATGTCTAATTATAGACCCATTTCACTCTGTTCTGTTGTTGGTAAGATTCTTGAAAGGGTTGTCTGTAAACATCTCATTAATCATATGTATAGAGGGGGATAATCTCACCTACTCAACATGGGTTTTTGCCTAAGCGCTCCTGCATTACTCAATTGACAACCCTTTATCATAGCTGGGCCAATGCACTTGATGTTCCGGAACCCTCCCGCATTGATGCCATATTTTTAGATTGGTCTAAAGCATTTGATCGTGTGAGTCATCAAGTTCTTTTGAACAAATTGCATAAATATGGTGTTTGTGGTTCAATGTTGGACTGGTTCAAGTCTTATCTTACAAATAGGTCTGAACGGGTTCAGTTTATGGGATCATCATCTGACTGGGCTACAGTTCATTCTGGTGTGCCACAGGGATATGTTTTTGGACCTCTATTTTTCAACATTTTCCTTTTGATTTGCCATTTTGTGTTCAGTCGAATCTTCGTCAATATGCAGATGGCACTGTTTTGTATAGAGTCATTAAAACTCATAATGATGAAGTGGCACTCCAGAATGATCTGCAGCACATAAACACCTGGTGTAATTTAAACTGTATGGCTTTAAACCCAAATAAATTTAAGCTAATGACTGTGACCCGTTCTAGAAATCCTGCTAAACAACTGTATAATATTGGTGATTACAATTTGGAAAATGTTGATAACTACAAATACCTCGGTGTTATTATTTCCAGGGACTTAAGCTGGAAATCCCATATTAACACTGTTACTTCCAAAGTCACTAGGCTAAATGGATTTATTGGTAGAATAGTTAAAACTAGGGACCCTAAAATTCTTATTTCACTTTTTCGCTCAATTAGCAGACCCATACTTGAGTATGCAGCCCCTGTCTGGTGCCCTGTCCGTACTACCCAGCAAGAAACGCTTGAGAAGGTACAGAGACGTTTCACCCGTTTTTGTTTAGGCCTGCCGAGAAGGGCTTTAATTAATTCTGATAATGAAATTGAGTATTCCGATAGGTGTGTTAAGTTGGGTCTTACTTTTTTAAACAACATAATTCATTTCCTTTCAATTGTGTTTGTTATTAAATGTTTATATAATAAATTTGATATTCCTATTGATCTTATCCCTGTTAATCGTAGACACACTGAAGTTAAGTTTTCTCATCAAATGCTGCTCATCCTTTTTTTTTTTTTTTTTTTTTTTTTACAGATTTCCAAGATTATGAAAGGTGCTACCAGCAAATGTTAAAGACACAGTTATTTATGGTTTATCTTTATTTATTAATTCACTTAGAAAACATTTATTAGTCCCTGGCCTAGAAGATGCCCTAACTCAAACTCTGTAGTATTAACTTTTTATATTTGTATTTAGTATTGTCTGTGTGTGCATACAGCCATTTTGTTTATCGTTCTTTGTGTGATTCAATATTTGTTTACTTCCTAAGTGGTAGCATCAGGAGATCAACTCGACAGTAATTTGGTTTACTTTTGTTTTAATCCTACAGGGGTGCTACCTTTATTTCTGTTTCTGTTAATTTAATGTAAATTTGTGTTTATTTGTTTTTCTACCTGTAAAATCAATAAATGAAACGAAATGAAAAAAAAGAAGATAATTAAGCTAAGGAGAAAAACAACTCAGACCCGCGTGTCGGCATTTTTTTCTTCTTTTTGCGTTGAAGCTATACAGCTGAAGCTATACTTTGATTATTGTGATGTTGTGTGGGGAAACTGTGGTGCAACACTTCAAACAAAACTGCAAAAATTACAAAACAAAAGCGCCCGTATGATAACCAATGCACACTGGAGTGTTCCTAGCAGTGTTAATTTAGATGAGCTAAAGTGGGCCCCACTCGAGGAAAAAAGACGTAAACATGATGCAATTATGATGTTTAAAATTGTAAACAATCTTGCGCCAATGTACCTAAAAAATAAATTTAAGTACACTAATACTGGTTATGACCTCAGACGAAGCAGCCTTTCATTGTCTACTCCAATGCCCAAAACAGATTCCCTTAAACGGAGCTTCTGTTACAGAGGTGCCATGACGTGGAATTCGCATGAATCACGACATACAGACTGCAAACAGCGTTAACCGCTTCAAATGCAAGCTGAAGGCCAGAAATGTTTAATGTTTTACGAGACTGCGTTGCCTCATGTCAGCCTGTTGTTTTTAAAACCTTAATTCAATCGTTTTAATTTAAATTATTGTTTTGCTTTTAAATGTGTAAATCTTTTTATTTCAAGCTGTTATATTTTTTACCCCTTTTGTATGTTTTTACCCATTTGGTTTACCCTGTATATAATCCTTATAATCTCACAATTTTTATTTGTTTCTAAAAATGTTTACATCGTTTTATTTTAAGTTGTTGTATATTTCTACTCTTTCGTATGTTTTTATTCATTTTAAATTTACCTTTATATAGGGGCCTATAATCCTTATCATCTCACTTGTTTTACTCTTACTTTTAAGCAGGCCTATATTTGTTACCTTCGTATTATTATTTTTTTATTCTTAAATTACTTGTAATTTTTCATTTTTTATACATAATATATATGTCCGATTCTTGTTGTTGCTCTTTAAAATACTTTTTATTATTTATATTGTATAATTTATGTTTACAAGGTTTTAATCACGGCCTCTTGAAAAACAGCCCCTGGCTGAATGGGCTTACCGTGTATAAATACGAGTAAATAAATAAATAAATAAATAAATCAAACACAAGTCGACACATAATTGGATCTTTTTGAATAAAAAAAAAATGGTGGCCTGAAAAAGACTCGAATTAACTGGCAATATAAATATATGAGCGGGTAAAAATTTACTCTGCTAGAAATCATATCAAAAATAATTAATAGGTTTTAACAAAATAGTACACAAATCTAAATAATTTACATTATGAAGCATATTTGTTACCATCAAACCATGAAATAATTATATATGGAAAATAAACTCGAAGGGCTACACATATCATTGTTTTTCGTGTACAGGTCAGTGAAAGATTATTTTATTAGTTACATTCAAACAGATTTTGCTTTCAATTTGCTTTTATTTTTCATGATAACATTGTATCCTTTGTTGGACACATTATCGAAAACGACCTTACATCTGAAAATACATATTTCCCTGATCATTTTACTAACTAATAAGGCATCGAGATCAAGTTTTTCTCCTAATATTCTAGCACAGTCATTCAAATAGTATTGATTATTATCCCAGTACTTTTGTGGTAATGATTCAACATAAATCAAGGTATTTTTATTTATTTATTTATTTTGCTATGGAACGATGTCCAATAGCAGCCAAAATTGCTGGATCGATTGGAATTTAAACAACTTTTTTTTATATACGGGTATGAACGTTTGCCCGATTTGTGAAGCCACTCTTAGCCACCAAACTCTGTGTATGTGAAATTTGGTCTGGTTCCAATAACCGCGTATACATGTATCACGTATTTTACTGGTTTGGTAAAAAATAGACATAAGTTTTTGTCTTTACAAAACTAGGTGTTCGGGTTCAATCAAGTGAGCAATTGAAGACATCATAATCATATTTTTTGAAATGTCAAAAGATTTCGTAATTTTGTTTTATAACTTTACAAATTTCAACTTCAAAATACTACATTTATCAATTTTGCGTTAGAATGTGTTCAATTTGAACTTCCTTTTTGGACAACAAGTGAAGGTCACATTAGGTCATTTGAAGATAAACTTTGACTTCCGGTTGGGACAGGAAGTAAGGTCAAATTGGGGTCACCTTTGTGTAAATATTTTTTGACAATTATTAACAATCTATACAATGGTGGACAGATTGTGAATTTACCCCTTGTGGTTGTTGAGCTATGATATATTTAATATTAAACTTTGAGTATGGTATATTGTTATAGCGCCCTCTTGTGACAAGTTTATGGTTGAGTAACATGTTAAGACTATTCATGTAAGTCGCCATCTTTGACACACAGTCTTATAGAATAAACCAGTCTTAAGTTGTTCTCCACGATATCATTGTCTTTTGCTCTAATATAGCAGTTCCTCAGACCAACGCCATTCAACATCTTTATGTGTTAGTCTTCTGAGTTGTTCACTAATGTGGGACAGATCACATAGCAATTTGGATAAGTATTTCACCAGACCTACAAATCTCTGTATGACTTCAACGTCCGTTGTTCCATGTTAAGAATTGCTTCCACTTTGCTCGGATCTGGTTTGAGTCCTGACATTGTGAGACGGTGGCCAAAATATGTGATCTCATCACACTTGTATTCAAACTTAGCTTTATTTACCTTGATGTTCATTTCCTTACAGCGTTTTAGGAATTGTGTCGTATTCTTTTCATGATCTAGTTCAGCTTCATCGTATGTTTCACTTAGCCTGTAATAAAAAATATCATCAGCGATAGTGTGAATGCCTGTCAAACCTTCGATGCACTGATCCAATCTCATTTGGAAAAGTTCGGGAGAAGGTGAGAGTTCGAATGGTAATCGACACCATCTGTATCTGTCCCATGGAGTTTGACATGTTGTTAGATGAGATGAATCCTCACCCAATTCACATTGTAAAAACCCTACAGTCTGCCTTGCTGAAAATCTTAACGTTTGCCAGCTTGGGCAGGACATCATCAATGACTGGCAATGGATAATGTTCACGTTTGAGCGCTTGATTCAAGTATTGTGGGTCGATACTGACACGAAGTTTACCACTTGGCTGAACAACATTTACCAAGCTGGAAACCCAGTATGTTGGTCCTTCAACATTCTTTAGCACTCAGGTTTTTCAAGTTCCTCCTTGAGGTTAGGTTTGATTGCGATGGGAATTAACGCTTCGCGGGGCATGGCCACAGGTCGTTTGTCGGGATTCACTTGTAGATGCACTTTTTCTGGCATATGACCCAATCCTGTGAAAACGCAAGCGTGATGTCTGACAATCTCCTGCGTGGTTTTGCTTATGTGAGTCGATTCAGTACTGTGGTGATCCATTTTGTCGCATTCCCATCGCATGATCACGTAGTGTGTATGGGACTTGAGTATCGCAATCCAGTGTACAGTTCTCAGTTACAGTTAACGTTTATAAACTTCAATCAACTTGAAAGATTTGATTTTCTCTGTGTTTTGGTTATTTGTGTTTTCATTTACACATTTTACTTCATCATTTATGTTAACCATTATAAGCCACAAACACACTTCATCTTCAGATTCACAAGAGTTTCACTCTAATGTGGTGGTTACAATTCAAGGGATGCTTATTCCGTGCGAAAGAGCAGGTATTCAGGACTCGTTGGTAGCAAACGTGACAGCGCCCTACGAGATGTCAAACCAAACTGTTGCTGCTGCCTCATCCCCATACGGCACAGTAGCCAACATACGACGACAGTACCACAGTTTTGACGACACAGTTGAAACAGGTGTGAGAAGTATGCTTATAAAGAACGTTAAAAAACCCATTCCCAGCTTCTTGCAAGTTGGGAACTTCACGTTGCCGATAAGACATCGAAGCCAAATCAGAACATGTCGACTGTGCCATCAGCCAGGACACATAGCAAGAGATTGCAGCATGCAAGGAAAATGTTTTGTGTGTGGTAAGCCAGGACATAGAGCAGAACAACATAGGAGACAAGAAAGAAACACAGAGAAAACTGGCTTTTGGGATACTACAGATGAAGAAGGGGCAGACGAAATTGACACCACAGCTCCACCAGACAAGGACCCGAGCACGGATGGGAATGGTACAGATGGAGGAACAGTCAGTGAATTCGAGGACGCAGAAGATGAGGAAGAACATCCACAAAAGGCAAGAAAGATGGATGAAATGAACAAGAACATTGAAAACAACCCACAAGAAGCGGAAACACAAAGTGAAAAAGCTAACAAACAACCAGAAGAGAATACAGAAATCAGAACCAACACACCACAAGCAACGGACGAGAACGAGACAACGCAGACGGAGAAGACGCCTTCAACTGCAAAGAAACCGGTAGAGAAGGACCCCGCAAAAGTTGACAAACCAACACATAAGGCGGTCAACGTGAACAACCCAAGACATGATTCTCAGCGGAATCGGTCATCAGAAGACACGGCAGGACCATCAACTCGACCTACACCTCAAAAACAACGAACGACTGACACAACTGAACAAAGCAAAATCAATAACACGGAGACAAAGAACTGGGCCGATGCTGTTAAAGGAAAAGGCAAAACTGGGAAAAGGAAAAACCTGGAAAGAACTCGACCTCCTAACTACGAAGACGATTTGCAAAGCAGCGATTCTGAGCAATCAATGGAGACATACAATGCAGTCGAAGCCAATCCACAGAACGAAGACTTAGTGCTATGGGTAAAACAAGGTATTCAACGTTTCCGAAAAAGAAGAGGAACAGGGACAAACGCTATCTCGAATAGATCCATGCCCTACACAAACCGAAGAGGAAGGGGAAGAAGAGACTTTTAAGTGAGTTGTCAGCCCAACATCTTTCTTCTGATTCATGGTTTATGTCGCACTTCTGTTACTTTTAATGATTAGAATAGCTACCCTCAATGTGAACGGTCTGAGGAACAATTTAAAGAGGGAAGTTTTGTTCGAACACCTTTTACGAGAAAAACATGATATAATTTGTCTCCAAGAAACTCATAGCAATTTAAAGGATGAAACTTTATGGCGTCAACAATGGGGAGGAGAGATTTACTTTAACCATGGTCAAAGAAATTCAAAGGGGGTAGCTATACTTACGTCAAACAAAAGTGGACTTAAACTAACAAGATGCGGAAGGTCGTTGGGTTAAATAAGATATTACATGGAAATCTATTAATCTCTCAATTATGTCAGTGTACGCTCCTAATTCAATGTACCCTAGAAAATACTTTTTTTTCAAGATTTAATGAAGCGTTTACAAGAAGGGGAAAATTGGATAGTAGCAGGCGACTTTAACTGTCAACTTGACGAAATAAAAACAAATGATAGGAGTGTTGCTGACTTACAAAACATTATCCAAGAGAATGAAATGTACGATGTTTGGCGGACTATATATCCCAATGATAATGGCCATACCTTTTATCACAAAGTCTTGAAAAGACCTAGCAGAATTGATTATTTCTTTATTTCAAACGAACTTCTTCATTCAGTTACAGATGTTAATTTGACTGCTATGGGTACCACAGATCATAGAAACGTTAACTTTCGCCTTAACAAACAAGATACCACCCGTGGACCCGGGAGGTGGGTATGTAACAATTCCCTTCTAGATGATGAACAGTTCAAAACCAGAATTGAATTATTTTGGGGCTACTGGAAAACAAAGAAACATGTTAATGGCAATATTTTAAATTGGTGGGACATGGGCAAAACGAAACTAAAATAAATTATTAAGGATTACGGTTTTGAAAAAAAAATAAGAAAGAAAAACGCTATCACAACCACTTACAAAAAACATTCAATAATTTATTGGCAAGGCCATTTTGTCCCCCCGATGAGATCAATGAAATTGAGAACCAATTTAAAAAACATGAAATGAAACAATTCGAAAAGTCTCGTATCAGATTACACATCACCAAGCGAGTAGATGAAGAAAAACCAAGTAGATATTTCCTAAACTCGGAGAAACAAAGGGTCAATGAGAATGTTTTAACATGTACAAAAGACAATAATGGTAAATTTCACGACGAACCAATTTCTATGTGTAGGTGTGTTAGTTATTTTTATAAGGAGCTGTATTCAACTGAAACAATTGATAGTGATCAAATGCAAACTACTCTAGAGGCTATAAATGAAGTAAATTTCAATGACGATATCACCTCGACCCTAGAAAAAGAATTTGATGAAATTGAAACCTTTCAGGCACTGAATCAAATGAATAAGGGTAAATCTCCAGGATTAGATGGGTTAACAGTAGAGTTTTATCAAACCTTTTGGCCTCTAATAAAACATGATTTCATGGAGGTAATTCAAACCTGCACAAATACTGATGCACTTCCTGATTTGATGAATACAGCTCTTATACGTCTTATTTTTTAAAACAAAGGAGAAAGGTGTGATTTAAAGAATTGGAGGCCAATCAGCCTTATGAATGTTGATTATAAAATAATTGCCAAAATTATAACTAACCGTTTGAAAATAATTATGCCCGATATTATTTGCGACGACCAGTCATGTGGTGTATAAGGCAGAAATATTCATGATAATCTAATGACTTTAAGATATACTATTTATTACATCAACAGCGAGAACAAACATGCTGCTATCCTAAGTATAGATCAAGAAAAGGCTATTGATAGGATTTGAATGGAAATATATGTTTTCTGTTATGGCTAAAATGTGTATTCCAAATGGTTTAATTAAGTGGATAAAGAAATTGTACAGTAATCCTTCAAGTGCGATAATAGTCAATACTTTTATAACTGAACCTTTCAAAGTCACCAGAGGAATAAGACAAGGCTGCCCATTGTCTCCATTATTGTACTCCATTTGCGCAGAAGGGCTAGCCAGTTTGATAAGAAACAAATTCAAAATTCATGGAATTCAATTACCAGACACAGAATGTCGTTTGAAATTAATTCAGCGTGCAGATGATACAACAATATTCATCACTGACAATAAGGAATTTGACATCTTGAATGAAATCTTTAAAACTTACAGTAAAGGTTCTGGATCAAAAATTAATACCCAGAAGTCGCAAGGTTTGTGGATTGGGACATGGAAAAACAGAATAGACAAACCGGATGGGTTTCTCGGGTCAACGACAGTTTGAAAATTCTCGGATTTTTTTTTCGAAAATGAGGATAACTCTCGTCAAAACTGAGAACCTAGAATAAACAAAATTAAATAAGTTCTTAATATATGGAAAGGAAGACGATTAACCGTGAAAGGTAAATATGTCATTATCAACAGTTTAATCGGAGCCGGGTTGTCTTTTTATGGGGCTATTATTTCATGTCCAGATGAGTATGTGAGGAAAATGGAGCAGATTAAATGGTCCTTTTATTGGAACGATAAGCCTGACAAAATCAAGAGGAAAACAATCACGGCACCCACAAAATTGGGCGGAACTGGTGTTATTGATATTCATCTAAAATTAGAAGCCCTGAAAATTCATGTTCTTAAAAAATACAATCAAGGATCTGGTAAATGGCGACATCTTTACTGTTTATGCAAATCCAGTGGAAATAATAACCTTGGTTGGTACGTTCTTGATAATTCAGGTGCCATTGTTCCAAGCACACAATTTTTTTATAGAGAATTAATTTCCCTGTTTAACGTGGCAGGCGGAAAGTTTAATGATGATTTAACCCACAGATTACCTTTATGGAAGAATAACATTATAACGGGAGATCCCCGGAAAGAAATGGATAGCAAAATTCTAAAACCACAAGGTATAAATTTTCTAAAACAAGTTCTCTTTGATGGTCAAATGATATCGTATAGTGTTCTAGCCAACGTGTGCAACATATTACCTATTAATGCCGGTAGAATAGTAGCAGGATTGAAGAAAAATATTAAGGCAAAAATATAAAGAACATAGGGAGGGACCCCCCAATCATATATAAAAACCATGCTACCATTGAAGACAACATAAATGGCAGTGTTAGAACAGTATCAGAAATTACAGTCAAATCTGTTTATCTTAGTCTTGTTTATAAATATTATCTGCCCCAAGCAGCTGAGAAAGCTTGGGAAAATGTATTTAATCTTGTGAAAACTCCTAACTGGAACAATATTTGGGAAAATGGAAGCTGTCACCTACTTGAACACGAATATAGAGATTTATGGTACAAACTAAAACACATAATTCTGGCAACGAAAATACAAACTTCATAAGTTGGGGATTACTGACGATGACAAATGTCCCCTGTGTAAGACTGAAAAAGAAACAATTGAACACCTTTTTCTCACTTGTGAGAAAATTGTAGAATCCTTGATGTTTGTAGAACACATGTTGAAGAAGTATACAACAAATAAAACATTCTACTTGAATGATAAAATAATTATTGTGGGGATAGGAAAAGGGGTTCAACCAATGTCACTCTTGCTAATAGGAAGGCTCCATAGAATAATATGGAAGAACAGATGCCAAAAAAGTACGGAAATTAAAACGGCTAAACAAATCAATATCCTGACAGACTATAAGAATAGTCTGAAACTTTCAATAAAATAAGAAAAAAAATTGGCTCTCGCACCATAACTTCGCTCAACTTTATTTAAAAAACAAGGCTTTGTGTGTGCAACAAAATGATACTTTGAAATTGTGCTTCTAATAGCCATTTTGCTGGGGAAAAACATTTATGTAATTCACCTTCGTATTTCTGATCAGATTTTTACCCCCCCTTTTGTCCAATGTATTTTCTTTCCTTTTGTTCATTTTAATGTAAAAATCTTGTAAATTTCCATTGTAAATATACTTGTTTTGTGTATGTATTTTGTTATTTACGTTATTCATTGTATGTATTGATTTTTATAAAAGTATTGGAAAATTAGAAATAAAAGGAGACGTATATCTCCATTAGAGAATAAAAATAAATTAATTAATTTAAAAAAAAAAAAAAAATAATAATAAAGATTTGTAGCGCGCACATATTCACCCTGCTGGGCCGCCCAAGGCGTGGAAACAAAGAAAAAACATGAATACAAACAATATACAATGATAGCATATGGAAAATAATTATGTACTGAGATGCATGTACCGACAATGCAATTACAAATATACATCATCCTTGAAGAATTGTGACATAAGATGAGTTTTAAATCTAGTTATACTATGACAAGATTTGAGTTTAGTTGGAAGATGATTCCAGAGTCTCAGAGCCGCGACAGAAAAAGACCTATCACCCCAGTTCCGTTTTGAAGTTGGTTCCTTTAGGAGTGACATGTTGCTGGAGCGCAAATTGCGTGAAGGAGTGTAGACTTTAAGCAGTTCAGAAATATAAATTGGAGCAATGTTATTAAAAGATTTGTGAACAATTAGCATAAGTTTAAAAACAATTCTCTGTGAAACAGGAAGCCATTGCAGTTCTTTCAAGATTGGCGTGATATGGCATGACTTTTTGGACAAAGTTACAACACGAGCTGCTGTGTGTTGTATGTGCTGAAGACGAGATATTTGGAGTGCCATGGTCGAGCGGTTTAGTGCATCGGATTTGTGTTCTGATGGCTGAGTCGTCAGAATGTGGGTTCGAATCCCAACCGCGACCGTGGTGCTTGTGTCCTTGAGCAAGACACTTTACCATAAATGCTTCTCTCCACCCAGGAGTAAATGGGTACCTGTGAGGGCAGAGTTGGTTGTTGTGTTTGATTAGCCCATATGCGCCGAAATGGCAGCAATTGAGCTGTATACTCCCCAGGGAGCTGAGATGGTTTCTGGAATGATTTATGCGCCTGATGAGCAGGGGTAATAATGTACAGCGCTTTGATACCTTGTTTAAAAGCGCTTTAAAATGCCCGACATTATTATTATTATTATTATTATTATTATTATTATTATTATTATTATTATTATTATTATTATTATTATTATTATTATTATTATTATTATTATTATTATTATTATTATTATTATTATTATTATTATTATTATTATTATTATTATTATTATTATTATTATTATTATTATTATTATTATTATTATTATTATTATTATTATTATTATTATTATTATTATTATTATTATTATTATTATTATTATTATTATTATTATTATTATTATTATTATTATTATTATTATTATTATTATTATTATTATTATTATTATTATTATTATTATTATTATTATTATTATTATTATTATTATTATTATTATTATTATTATTATTATTATTATTATTATTATTATTATTATTATTATTATTATTATTATTATTATTATTATTATTATTATTATTATTATTATTATTATTATTATTATTATTATTATTATTATTATTATTATTATTATTATTATTATTATTATTATTATTATTATTATTATTATTATTATTATTATTATTATTATTATTATTATTATTATTATTATTATTATTATTATTATTATTATTATTATTATTATTATTATTATTATTATTATTATTATTATTATTATTATTATTATTATTATTATTATTATTATTATTATTATTATTATTATTATTATTATTTATTTGATTCTGCGGGAGACCGTAAAGGAGAGCATTCCCGTTATCGAGCCGTGATGTGACAAACGCATGTATAATTTGTTCAGCAGCACTTTTATTCAAGTATTTCCTTATTCGGCTAATATTTCTGATATGAAATGATGATATGCGAACAATGTTGGAGATATGAGGTTTTAAAGTCATTGTCGAGTCAAATATAACACCCAAATTACGTGCTTGTGATGAGGGTGTTATCTGCGAGTCACCAATTGTAATAAATGGAAAAGAAACTTGTGATAATTGCTGACGTGATCCAAATAGGACAAATTATGTTTTTTCGTCTTTCAATTTCAAGAAGTTTTGTCTATGAATCTCTTGAATACATTTTCCACTTTTGTAATGCACGAATCGGCATGTTCTTGAGAAGATTTAAAAGTAATGTAAAGCTGCGTGTCATCAGCGTAGGCATGGTAATTTAAATTATAGGCCTACTTCAAAATGACAATGGAAAGGTATAAACAGTAAACCACTGTGGGCCGAGCATGGAGCCTTGGGGTACAGAATAGTCAAGAATAACAGGCTCGGAGATAGCGTTAGCAATACAAACATGCTGAGGCCTATTTAAAAGGTGGGACTTATACCAATCCATGTATACCAAGATGATATTGAAGGCGGGAGAGAAGGATTTTGTGATCGACCGTTTCAAAAGCGGCACTTAAGTCTAACAAAACTAATGCAGTGATTTTTCCATCATCCATGGCAGATAAAATGCCATTGTTGACGCGGAGAAGAGCAGTTTCCGTTCCATGAAATGGTTTATAGGCTGACTGAAATGTGTCCGACAGGTGATTAGCACGAACATGGTCAGAGATCCGTGATGAAACAACTCGTTCGATTGTTTTCCAAGGTACTTTAAATTCGCTACCGGTCGGTAATTCTTGAAACTTCCTTGTCCAAATTGGGTTTCATCAGGAGTGGTTTAACATGAGCAACCTTCTGGCTATCAGGGAAACAACCGGAAGAAAGAGATCTGTTTACAATAATTGTGATATACTTAGGAAACACATCAATATTTTGATTTATTAGCGAAGTTGGTACTGGATCAAGTTCACATGATTTTGATGGCGATTTCATGATGAGTTTCTTGATCTCCGTAACACTAGTAGGCTCAAACATAGAAAGTCTACATTGTGGATCCTTGCGTGACGGTGTTTGTGATAGAATGGCAGGTACTGGGGGAAAAGAACGACGGATATTCTCAATTTTGGTGACAAAACAGTTTGAAAATGCATTTGCGAGGTCCTGATCGGAGTGTGTAGATGGAAGCACTGGAGTTTTGGGTTTATGAAGCAGCTTTTCAACAATGTTAAAGAGTTTTTTTCTGATCACCAGTGCTCTCTTCCACAAGAGATGAGTAGTGAGTTATTTTTGCCTGGTTAATCATGTTCTTCACAATATCACGTTGGTTACATTATTTTTGCCGATTCCTTGCAGCACGAATATCATCATTGAACCAGGGGGATTCAGATTGTAGTAACAGTTCGAGTTTTTGCGGAGCATGATCGTCCAAGATGTTACGGACAGTAGATTCAAATAGACTGACACAAGAATCCAGCTCACCATCTTCAAGGTTTACATTTTCCAGTTGAGATTCAATATCATGACATAAATCTTGGATATTTACATTTTTCCAGTGGCGAGTAGTTACAGAAATGGTAGGTATGCGAGGTTTTTAAGGTTCATATTTACCATGATTGCATAATGATCAGATAAGCCGGGATGGATAGTTATATTTGAGATGAGAGGTGAAGAATTTTCACGCGTTATCATGAGGTCAAGACAGTGACCATATCGACGAGTGGGTACTGTGATGTGCTGGATAAGTCCATGAGCAGAAAGCAGATCTTTAAACTGATTTGCATAATTGTTTGAAGTGATGTCCATATGAATGTTAAAATCGCCGGTTAAAATAATGTCAGATGGGTGCAAGAGATAATCCACAATTAATTTCTCAAATTCCTGCAGAAAAATTGAGAAATTTACATGTTTACCATCAACATCCCTTTCTGGTCGATATATATTAACAAGGCGAACAGATCTAGAGTTGCACGTTACCTCAGCATGCAGAGATTCAAATGTTAGGTAGTCAATGTTAACATTTTTCATACTAACAGATAAACTGGACCTAAAGCTACAGTCCCACCACCCCGCTAATATGCCGCAGAGAGGCGTTAGATGCCGGCATCAAGAAATAAAATGACCGTGGTGTAGCGTCTGTTAACGTCTATTAACGTCTCTTAACGCCCTGATTTGTCATTGCAGTCCCACATACACGGCATACAAACGGTATACAGCCGGCTTACAAGCACGTTAGAGGGAGGCAGAACCACGCTAGCGGGCGGCAGAGAGACGCTAATTGGCGTTGGCACTGCGCAGAGGGAGGCAAACAGGCGCTAACAGCCCGCGCACGCGCGTTAGAGGCCGGCAGACCTACGCTAGAGGGCGGCATACCCTCGTTAGGGGGCGGCAGACCTACGGAACAGCCCCGCTAGATGCCGTCCCATAGCGTTGGTCTGCCGTCCCTTAGCGTCGGTCTGCCGTCCCATAGCGCAGTAATGCCTCCCTGATGCCATCTCTTTCGAGTTCCGCGCCATACCACGCAACAAGGCGGCAACAACACGCTGGAAGGCGGTGGACCCTCGCACGATAACGGCAGACCCTCGCTAGATGGGGGCAGCCCTGCGTTAATAGGCGGCAAGCAAAAATTTGCCGTTCACCCCCGCAATTATAAAACATTTTTATAATTTCGGGGACGGTTGCCGGCATGTGGCGTTACATGGCGGCGACCTACGTTGACCTGCGTTAAGAGCCGCAGCTACACGGTGGTCCTGCGCTGATACACGGTGACCAGGCCGGCAACAAATATTTGCTCTGCCGGCATCTAACGGGCTCGCTAACGGGGTGGTGGGACTGTAGCTTTAAGAGAAGTGCAACCCCTCCACCGGTGCAGGAGTGCACTCGCGGGGTAGCAAGTCATCATCATGTTTAAACCATGTCTCGGATATAGCAACAAGATCCAAATTGTTTTGAAGTACAAAGTCAACGAATTCATCCGATTTGTTTCATATGGATTGAGTGTTCAAGACACAGAGCTGAAGTTTAGACTCATCATGAACATTTGGAATTGAAGTTATGCCAATATCGCTTGTTGATGTGGTTAAGTTCACTGTTGGGGGTTGGTCGGGCCGGAGTGGTAGTTGTGTATAGTTTGTCCATTCTACGGCGACCAGCTTTTTTACTTCTATGTGTGCGGTGGTATGTTTGGGGTTGATTGGAAAGTATTCCAAGACAGTTCAATTGACTCAATGCTGAATAAGATAAAGCTGCATCAGTACACGGAGCATTGCGAAGATTGAGTAGTTCATTGCGGCTGTAGGAAATGTTATGGAGCTGAGTGGCGTTGGTGGGTGTGTTGATCAGTGTATCAGGTCCAGGGTTTGGGTTTATGTCACCAGAAATTAAGAGTTCCGGGTGAAAGGTGGCAGATGAATTATTATAATATAATATAGGACCACTCAAAAAATTAAGATGGTGGATTTTTTAAATTTTTATGTAGCATACAAGCTGCAGGTTGCATGCTGTAGCCATATTCTAAAGGTGAGTCATTGAGACACAATGGTCCAGATAGCAAGAGTAGAATAAACAGAATGTAGACCTCCATTGTCTAATCACAAAGTTATGATCCAAACAAAAGGCTTGTGGTCAAGCTACAGGTTATAATCTAAGTCAGGGTTGACTGCACAGAAAAATGAATATGCAAGATGTGTATCCACAACACAGTAAAATCTTACAGCAGAGACAGACAAAATACAACAGTATTCCACTTATTATAAGAAGACAAATGTACCAAATGTACCAATACGTACTTACATAAAACGTCCAGTAGATTCCAGGTGTAATAAGAAATCCACTAGTATAAAAATGAAGACACACTTGTAGCTACAAAACACTTACTTAGCACAAAAACTGGAGAGCTGTTATGAGTGGCTGCTTGTTAGGCGCTCACTCAATTAATATCTATTGGGAAAAACCGTTTACCACTACAATTGGGAAATTATTTTTACTCAATAATTGGTTTTTGTGTCCTTACCAATCTATTGGGAAAAATGTTTACCACTATAATTGGGAATTCTTTTTAAACAATTGGTTCTTGTTTCGTTATCCATCTATTGGGCAATTTTTTTTAGTGCACTAAAATTCTGTAGGCTATGTTACACTTACATTACACTACAGCCAATGAGTTCAACCATTCAATAATTTATAGTTATACTATAGTTGAATAACTTACTTATAGTTCACCTTCTAGTTCAGTCAAATGAATAAAGTCACAAACACAACCGCTCACAGACACTGTACATTGGAGTTACACACACTGCGTGAAGCGTCGCGTGGTGATTCACACTCGTACACGTTCGTCGTAACATTGCATTGATAATAATGATGATGATGATGATGATGATGATGATGATGATGATGATGTGTGGACTTATATAGCGCACGTATCTACCAACTAAGTGGTGCTCAAGGCGTATTACCCCTGCTCATAAGGCTCATAAGGCTCATAAGGCTCATAAATCATTCCTGAAACGATCTCAGCTCCCTGGGGAGTATACAGCTCAATTTCTGCCATTACAGCGCATATAGGGCTAATCAACCAACTCTGCCCTCACAGGTACCCATTTAACCCCTGGGTGGAGAGAAGCAATTATGGTTAATTGTCTTGCTCAAGGACACAAGTGTCACGGCCGGGATTCGAACCCACATTCTGCTGCTAACACCAGAACTTGAGTCCGGTAAGCTAGACCGCTCGGCCACGACACTCCAAAATTATGTATCTTGTCATAAAGGAAAATGCTGATAAAAAGACGTATTAAAAATATGTTTGTTTACCTGGACTGTTTATTATGCGCACACATCTCTTATAATTATTATGTGTATATTTGTGAACAGATGCACTCATGGGCGCAAGATACACATCTTCAGAATACTACGAGGAAATATTGGAATATAACAGAAAGGTAGGCCTGTACATTCTATTAGTTTGCTTAATTATTCCTAAACCAACTCCACCGGTACTATGTTGCATTCTACAAAGGATGATGACATGGACTGTTATGAACTAGTCCATTGTCTATGTACATGTATGTCTGTCAAACTTTTGCTTTACTCGAGCCTTAATTATTTCCTGTATTATAATAATAATGATGAGTTCAGTGTAACTGTTTATTTCTTGTTCTAACGAATAATTTAATGTTGTACACAAAATATTATGGAAGGGCAGCATTTAAATAAATGTAAATGAAAAGTGCTATAGGCAATACGGTACAGACAAATCACCCTATGAAATTGAAGACGGCTCATCTATTTAAAGAAAATGACCTGGAATAGTGGCCAGTAATTAAACAAAAATAACCGGTTAACGAGAAAGGTAATAAGTTATTAAGTTCGTTGAAAAATACGTTTTTTTTGTATTTTAAATTTAAATATTATTGTGTTTTAAATTTAAATATTATTATCGTTATATGTTATTGTTTCAATATCTTTATCATAATGTTTAACTGGGATGGGCACGTGGCCACATTTTTGTGTTTTAAACCTGTGCCCACAATGGAAAGGCGCTTACACTGCTTTGACACATTTATGAATCTCTGGAGTATATTCAATGTGACGGGGGATGAGAGTTGACAAAATTGTTGAAGATGGAGTATATGACTTTGGATGTTGTAGTGAGTCCGTTGGTACTGGATAATATTTTGAAGTCAAGGGGGATGTCCGGGCGTTCAGGGAGGTTCTGGGGAAGATCGATGTTGAGCTTAAAACCATGTTGATGAAAAAGGGCTGGGAAGTTGTTGATTAGCAATTGTTGTAGTTGTTGTAAGTCGTGGTTGATGAGGCGGAGTGAGGGAACGCGTATTCCGTAAAATGGATGGTGGAGATCCTCAGCGTTGATCCATGGGCCAGTATCGAGGTTGATGAGATGTCTGGTGAGCGTGACACCACATGCTGTGAGTCGTGCAGGGAGGGAACCTTCGTCCTCAGGTTTATTGGTGAGAAGGGGACTGTTAATAGGGATGTTGAACATGTGGTTGATCGAGTCCCGAGGTAATTCGACGCGAGCTCCCGGTGCCATCCAAGCACGCATCAATTCACCGTAGAAACGTGGAGGCTGGTGTACAACTGGGTCAGTGTGTGTGAGAAAAAGGTGGAAATCTAAGTTGATATTTATTTTTTATTTTTTTGGATTGAGGGACATGTAGAGGTAACGTTGGGCAAGGGTGAATCTGAGGCTGAGGATGTGTGCTTGGAGGCTAACTAGACAGAGTCCCTCCTTGTCGGGCTTTTGGTATACTATTTTATTCCTAAGGAGATGTCTCTTATAGGACCAAACAAAATCGACAAGCATTTCCTGAAGTTCACTCAGGATCGTATCAGGGGGAAAGAGAACGGCTAAACAGTGAAATATTTTGGAAGCTGCGATTTGGTTGGCAATGTGAACTTTGCCTTTGTATAACAGGACAGCTGAGATCCCTCTCCAGCGGGAGAGGGTTTTGTTGAGTTTAGTTTTGCAGTTGTTCCAGTTTTGTTTGATGTAATTATCGGTATTTCCCAAGTGAACTCCTAAGAAGCGGAGCCCTTCTTTATTCCACCGGAAGTTTAGGGGCTTGTCGGCTCGTTCGGTCCATGAACCAGCCCATAACCCTTGGGATTTCTGAGAGTTTAAGCGTGCAGCAGAGGACCTACTGAAAATATTATTAAACCTTATCAATGAAACCGGAGTCGGCGGTGATAAAAATTGAAACGTCGCCGGCGTATGCAAAGACCAAGCAAAATTGTTTGGTCCCCGGAAGGGAGAAGCCGTTATTGTTCATTTTGTTCCTAAGGTTGTGAAGGAATGGCTCTATGGCAATCGAGTACCGCAGTCTGGAGAGTGGGCACTCTTAACGGATGCCCTTTATGAAAGGAAAAGGGGTGGTAAAGGAGCCACAGACCTTTACAAGGCCCTCCATGGCTCTCATTGTACTGAATAAATACGCATGGTCAACATTGTTAAAAGCTTTCTTTTGATCAAGGTTGGCCACGGCTAACGGGGTATCCTTTAAATAGAGAAGTTTAAGATATCTCTAGTAAGGTGAATGTTATCATATATAATATATAGAGTGACCTTGTACACAGTACGTTTGATCTGGTTGGACTATGGTCCCAAGAAATTGTTTAAGTCTGTTTACGAGCAACTTAGCAAAAATATTGTAGTCGGTGTTAAGTAAGGAGACTGGTCTCCAATTGGCAATATCAGAAAGATTGCCCTTTTGGGGGATTAATGAGATAACTGCTCTGTGAAAGGAAAAAGGGAGGCTTCTACAGGCAACGGCATAGTTGGGGACTGAGAGGAGATCATCATTGAGAATAGGCCAGAAGGTCTCAAAGAGTTCACAGGATAGACCGTCCAGGCCAGGTACTTTGTTTTTACCAAGTTGCTTAGCAGCCACATCAATTTCCTCAGGAGTCAGAAGACTGTCAAGGTCCTCTGAGTCCCGATGATCTAATAAGAGATCTTTATAGAAGTCCCATACATGTGATTTGATCTCAGCTGGATCTTCAGTGACTGTGCCAGAAGGCAGACGAGTGTTTAGACATGGTTTTAGAGATAAATTGAGATTTTGTCTAGTTGGAAGAAGTAGGAGGAGCTCGTGTCAACCTCCGTTAGGCTATATGTTTAAAGCGCGATCTGACAAGAGCGCCCGAGCTTCGTTCTTAAGAAGTTTGTTAAGATTATTTCTCTGTTCATTGAGCGCCCGTTCATTTGAGATAGGGATTTGAGGTGAGACTTGCCAAAGTCCCACAAAACGAAAATATTGGGAAAATCTTTTTGTTTAGTTCTCCAATTGGTCCAGAATTGAGTAACAATATCCTTGTAGGTTTTGTCTTTAAGAAGAGAGTTATTGAAATACTATTTACCACTTTCGTGCCGCTTTTGGAAAGGGAGTTTGAAAACAAGGCTAACAGCCGAGTGGTTGGACAGAGAAACAAGGTTTAATATCGCAAGAACGAATACAGGAAACCACAGTACGTGGAACATAGAAACGATCTAGTCTGGCTTTAGAAACACCATTGATATTGTTTGTGTTGTTTATAAGCCAAGTGAATGTTTGTTTTAGAGGGATGAGTCTGCGCCAGACGTTGCACACATCATAATAATTACAAACGTCTCTGAGAGCCGTGGCGATTTTGGGCCGACGCTCAGTTGGCATACACCATACACAGACGATCAATTGATTGATTATTCGTACAATTTAGATCACCTCTGACAACCATGATACTGTCACTTATTTTGCCACAGTGATTAATTAAAAAGGGCTCGTAATGGTTCTAGAGCCGAGTTATTTCCTTGTGGGATGAGAAGATTGTAGATATGATGGGTTATATTATTGAGTTAACAATACGGGAGTTGGAGACATCGATGTCTTTATATTTAATGAGAGTAGTGACTCCCGATCCGCGTGTTATACTGGGGAAGCAGAAAGGAGTATAAGGCCACATAGACAATGGGATGAACACTGAAATTGTTTCAAACTGTGAAACCCTCTTTTGGACCACGACATTTGGATGTATACAAATTTGGAAATAAATATACAAATGTCAAAACACAATGTTGCTTGTCATATAAGTTGCAAATTATCTCTAAATCTATTTGAATTTGACGAAAATTTCGTGATTAGAAAGCTCTGAAATATACGCATTACGTCATCGTCAAGGCCCAGAATCCACCAATGAAATTCCGTGTTGATCAGCCTCGTTCATATATTCCGAAAATAATGTGTGGTAAATACCAGCAAACATGGCAGCATCGCTTGAAATTCAGCCCAGTGCAAGTTTAAAAAAACGAAACTGGGAATAATTACAACGCCGACCATTCAAAATGTAAAATCAAACCTTTTTTATGTTTTAGAATATCATTCAGATGGATTTGCTGTAAATAAATCTTACAATAACTTAGAATAAAGACTTGTATTAATTTACTTAGATGATAGATCAGGACCAGGCATTTTTTATTTTATGTATTTATTTATGTATTTATTTATTTATGTATTTATTTATTTATTGTTTTTTTTCTCTTTTAGTGGAGTTGAGCTACTCCTTTTATTTCAACAACGCATGATCAAAAAATTCACATAAGTAACATTGTTCACAATTAATATTGCTATTACATAGCAATTACATAATGATCTAAAGGACAGATAGCAAAGTACAATATAATTTTTTACAATTTAAAGTGAAATAATCACTAGATCTGACAAAGGACAAACAAAATTAATTTAAGTTAAAAAGATAAAAAACACAAGATCAATTACGTCAAGAAGAAAATAATTGAACACAATAGAACAAGTAGATCAAGACAAATCAAAAAGTAGCTTGTGCAAAACGAAAAGTTAATAATCAAATTTCAACTCATCATTAATAATGCGACAAAGAGCATTGTTTCTGGTGTAACATAATTTAAAAGACTCTGACTTCATTCTGCTTTTTTCCATTAGGAGGAAGAGTTTCAAACTACTACTGAACTGTTTAATGATGTTAATTTCAGCGGCATTAGAATAACTTTGAAAAGCCATTTTACAACGAACATTCCAAATCTGTCTGAGCATTTTAGTTACGATGGTAGCCTGAACAGGTTTCAACTTGTGTCCCAGAATTCTGTTAGAGTCACTTAAATAGAAATGCTTGTCCCCTGTATATTTTCTTAGTAACTTTTCAACAAAAATCCAAGCATCCATAGTGTAGGTACAAAAAATAAAGATATGTTCATGGGATTCGTCTTCCGTATTACAAAGAGGGCAAGTTATTTCTTTAACTGTGCCAAATTTATACAATGCATTTCTAGTAGGTAAGATTCTACTTTTAAGTTTGTACATAAACTGTTTGTCTTCTGGATCTAACAAACCATTTTTCCAAATACTTATCCAGACTGAAGGCCAATTTAAATCTTGACCTAGATGAAAAATATGTTTCCATACTACTTCCACCCTAGGAGAAACACATTTACTCAAAACAAGGTTCATGTAGTTAAACTTCACGTTAGTTTCAAAAATTTGAACAATGTTGTTTTTATGGTCACAAATAACAAGCCGATTACTTATGTGCTTTTCGATACCACACATTTTTGGCAATATCATGATAAGTAAAAAGTTTCCCATGCCATACTACATCACCAACATTAAAACAACCAAAGGTTTTTAACAAAGGGCTATTTAAAAGTGACTCATCCCGAGTGGCCTTGTCGTTATTCCATAAAGGAACTTCCATAGTTTCCCAAATGCTAGTAAAATTGCATAATAACTTCCCTCCTGCGTTCTTAAAAGCAACAATAAGATCGTTATAAAACGGGGTAGTTTGAAGGTTCTTACGGATGTTAGCAAATATATACCACTCTAAATGAACGGCAGCTCCAGCACATTTTAACCAATAATCAAGGTACAGTTTCCATTTACCTTCAGATGATGGATACCGAGCTAACCATTGAAGCTTAAGGCTCATTAATTTACAATTAATATCTAAAAGGCCCATCCCCCCTAAATCTTTTGGGCCAATGATAGTATCTCTTTTTATTTTCTCAACTTGCCCATTCTCAAATAAAATTCCAAACCATGTCGCTCATCTTTTTGATCATGAAGTTGGGACAGTCAACCACGCTGCAAGGTAGTTAATCCCTGCTCCAATCAAACTGTTAACAATAACTACTTTACCGTTTAATGTAAGGTGACGTTTGGACCATTTGTCGAGAGTAGAGCATATTTTGTTTATTCTGGGGCCCCAATTATCTTCAGGCGTGACGTCGTTCCCAACTATAATACAAATAATTCTAATTTTCTTAACAAAAGTGAAATTGCATGGGTTATCAGTTCTACTTCTCCAGTCTCCTAACCATAAACCTTTAGATTTATCAGTGTTGAGCTTAGAACCACTTCCTTTACAATATATGTTGAGAATGTTCTGAATTACATCAAATTCACTATTGTTACTTATAAAAAGATTGGTGTCATCAGCATGTTGGATTAGACGAACACTGCTTTCCCCATCAGGGGTAACAATACCTCTAAGATTACAATTATTTCTGACTAAAGAAGCTAACCCTTCAGCACAAATAGAATACAATAAAGGAGACAGGGGACACCCTTGTCTAATTCCTCGTTCAACCTTAACGGGAGCGCCTATAAAATTGTTCAGGATAATACTACAATAAGGATTACTATACAGTAATTTAATCCAATTAACCAAAGTTGATGGGATGCCCATTTTTTCCATAACAGCAAACATATAAACCCAACTTATTCTGTCAAATGCTTTTTCTTGATCAATGCTTAGTAGACAAGCTTCTAAATTATTCCAATTAGCAAAATCAATAACATCTCGTAAAAGCATAATATTCTCTTGAATATTCCTAGAGGCAACCCCACAAGTTTGCTCTTCCCCGATAATAAAGGGCATGATGCGTTTTAATCTGTTGGTGATTACTTTAGACAGGATTTTATAATCCACGTTGAGCAAACTAATGGGACACCAGTTCTTTAATTCGTGCCTGTTGCCCAAGTTTTTATAAATGAGTCTGATCAAAGCTGAGTTCATAGACTTACACATAGTACCTTTTTTAAGACAATCATTATATACATCAATTAAATGAGAGTTAATAACATCCCAAAAGGTTTGGTAAAATTCTACCATGAGACCATCTTGACCCGGGGACTTATTTTTGTTCATTTGAAAAAGTGCTATTCTAACTTCGTTAGCAGTAATTTCACAATCGAGATTAGAATGAATGTCATCAGGAATTCGTTTGGTTTCTATTTTAGAGATTATTTCCTGGAGGTGAAAATCAGAGATTTCCTCAACTTTATACAAATAACTATACAAATCATTGGCATAATTTAACATAGTGTCTAGTTGGTCGGCATAATTACCATCGATGGTGAGTAATTTGTAAATTTTCCCATTATTAATTTGCTGCTTTTCCAGGTTGAGGAAATATTTGGAGGCTTTTTCGCCCTCATTTTTAATAATGTTACGAGTTCTAATTTTGGCTTTTTTCCCACTCATTAGTCTCGTACATTTTAAGCTCAGTTTCAATTTGATTAATAGCATCGTCATCGGAATTCGGACCTTTACTCAACAGAGAAGCGTATTGTTTCTGTAAATGAACTTGACGTTCTTTTTGTATTGAGGCTTTCTCTTTACCATAATCTTTAATAATTTCTTTGATCCTAAATTTGTCACTTTCCCACCAATCAGCCAAGGTGTCATGATTATATTTTTGTGTTATCCAATTTTTCCAAAAGGTAACAATTCTAAAATTGCAATCTTCGTCCTTCAGTAGACTATTATTGCATATCCATCTGCCTTGACCGTGTGATGTACTAGGATCATGTAATTTCATTCAAACAATATGATGATCAGATAGGCCATAAGAAAGGACAGATATATCTATGAGACTACAAAGTAGATTGGAAGAAAGGAACAAATAATCGATTCTACTCGACTGTTTAGTGGCTTTATGATAATGGGTGCTGCCTATTTCTTTGGGGTGGACTGTACGATGAGATCTTTTTCCTGTGTAACATTCTTGAGAATAATTTTACTAACATCTTTAACAATAGAATTATCAATGTTACAATTAAAATCTCCGCTTATGATCCAATTATAATCTCCAGTTATACGATCGCTAAGATCATCGAAAAAATAAGATCTGGCATACTGTTCGTTAGGAGCATAGACAGAGGCTACTGATAGAGTAGTATTATTCCAATTAATTTCTCCTTTAATCCATCTACCTTCATTATCTTTATCAATTTTTTTAACATCTAGGCCAGATTTTTCGAAAACAAGAATTGCTACCCCCGAGACTACCGTGACAAAAATACATTTTTCTTTTCCATTGCGTGCTCCAAAGGGAGACATCATCAGGTTCGCTATGGGTTTCCTGAAGAAAAATTAGATTGAATTTTCTACGCTCTAAATAGTCAAATAAAACATTTCTGTTCAAGTATTTTCTTAAACCATTCACATTAACCGATGCCACAGATAAGAAAGTCATACATAAAATAAGTTTTATCTCAATTCTTACCATGTGTCACAAAGTCCACCATGATTGGGACAGCGTGAAAGTTATACAGTTAAAAGGTACCCCAGGGAAAATGAACACACCAACAAAATGAAGCAGAGGAACATATTAAGATACATTTCTTTAAATATAATTTAATTATTACTAACAATAAACTTACAATAAACATAACACCAATTAAATTTAATACAACTCAAGTAAATTTAGATAAATGATAAATTCGAACCCAGTTGTTGATCGTTGTGTATAGTTGGCTGGTTGAGCGTGCGGCGGTTATACCGAACAGAGACCCTTGGCGTGCCTCGGCGGATGACGTCACGTCCACAAGACGGGTTTGCCTCTAAATCGGCGTCGTGCCTCTTCACGTCCTGACCAGATCCCAAATCCCAGAAAATTATTTATATAAAAATCAACCTTAAAGGTTTTGGCGACTTAGCAGCTTGGCCCCAGTCTCGGAAATCACAACTCGGATGTCCTCCAAATCATCGGCTAACAGAGCCGGTATTGACACAAAAACAACGGCTGATCAGACCGGCATTATTGGAGCTCAGATCCGTACCTCCAGGGTGGGGTCACAGGCAGAGGCCTCAGTGCCCAAAATCATCGAGCCGGTGGTCAAGCTGCTAAGTGTCTCCCAAACCCCTTTACTTTTCTTTATATACGACACCAATAATGAATATTCATTTATACCATAAATTTGAATATTCATTGATCCAGATTGTGCGTGTTCACTCATGTTACGAAACCTTTGCATGTTTAAGCCAAATAAGGAACTAAATTCACAACAGATTCTTTAGTAAACAAAAAGGTGCAGCCCAATGGCTCAGTGGATATTAACAAAATAAGGATGGCTGCCGGTTCTATAAAATAGTAAGGTGGTACTGAAAGGACATGATTTTCGTCACACCCACAGGATTTAGGCCTAAGTACAATTATTTATGTTACTTTAAAATGACATTTATATATTAATTCTAAGTTTGTGACAATCATCCCCATCCTAAGAAGGTATATTTTAAATGAAGCTCTCTGTATAGGTCACCAAACATTTGAATTTACTACAACATTACATTCAAACTTAAAAAGTACTTTTAAATTTAAACTAATTACTCTTGTACTTGACATCTGCTTAGAAAATCAGCACCATGATTTTCTGAACCTTTTACAATTCTAACCACATATCTATAGGGTTGTAAAGCCAATGCCCATCTCATTACTCGATCATTATTTAACTTTGCTTTTGCAATATATGCCAAAGGATAATGGTCGGTTTCTAAGATAAACTGTTTTCCAAATAGATATACATAGAATTTCTTCACTGCCCAAACTAATGCAAGACATTCGCGTTCGATCACAGAATATGCTTGTTCTCTGGGCAGCAATTTTTGCTTGCGTAGCAGACTGGAAACTTTTCCCCTTCAACTTCCTGCATCAACACAGCTCCGATGCCTTTATCTGATGCATCCGTCCTCAAAATATACGTTAGTTCGGGATTGGGCAATTGCAAAATTGGCGCAGAAGCCAGCCTTGCCTTCAGAGTGGTAAAAGCATATTCTTGTGATTCGCTCCATTGTACTTGTTTAGATTTTCCTTTCTTTAACAAGTCTGATATTGGTGCCGCAATGGCAGAAAAGTTTGGAATAAACTTGCCATAATATCCTACCAGACCTAAAAAGGAACGCACTTCTTTCTTAGTTCGAGGCTCCTTAGCTTTCAGGATTGCATCTACTTTACTTGGCACTGGTTTTAGCTTTCCCTCTCCCACCACATGACCAAGGAACTCAAGCGACCTTTGTGCGACAAAACATTTGCTAGGTCTTGCTGTTAACCCAACTTCTCGCAACCGTTCTAAAACGAAGCGGACATGTTTTAGGTGAGATTCAAAGGAGTCTGAATATATCAGACAGTCATCAATGTAGTTCACCACATTGTCACATCTCTCTAGTAACAACCGCATCATACGAGTAAACACTGCGGGAGCATTTACTGTGCCAAAAGGTAATACTGTGAACTGGAATAGCCCCCCTTCTGACGTAACAAATGCTGTCTTATCTCGGTCACTTTCTTTTACCGGGATCTGCCAATACCCCTTGGTTAAATCAAATTTCGTAAAATATTTGCCCTCGGAAATTTTCGAAAATAAATCTTCAACATTTGGGATCGGCTCGGGATCAAAAACGGTAATTAAGTTTAATTTTCTGTAGTCAATACAGAACCGCAATGACCCATCATTTTTTGGAACCAAAACTATTGGAGAAGCATAAGTTGAGGTACATTTTTCAATAACCCCCATGCGTAGCATTACATCAATCTCCTGTCTAAGTGCATCTCGCTTAGCATGAGGTACAGCATATGGCTTAGATTGTATTGGATCTGACGTGGTGAGTTTTAAATCATACTCTATCAAATTAGTTCTACCAGGTAAGTCCGTCAATACACCTTCGAACTCTTCTAATAATTCTTTAACCTGAGTGGCTTCATTTCTGTCGCATTTCTCACTGACGTGAACATCATGCATATTTTCTTTCGGTTCTACTGGTGGAAATTCTACTTCTTCCAATTCTCCCTCATGATATTCATCTACTATGCCTGTACTTATAATTTCTAAATACGCAATGGCATATGTAATTTCATCTTTGACTTCTCTGGTTACATATTTCTTCAGCAAGTTAGCGTGATAGATTTTATCTTTGCCATTTCTGTCTATCATATAATCATTTTTACCAACTTTCTTGGTTACTTGAAAAGGTCCTTGCCACTGAACCAACAATTTATTAGTATCAGTGGGTAAGAGTACGAGAACTTTATCACCCTCACTGAACTTTCTCTCTCTGGATCTTACGTCATAATATTTTTTGTATCTTTTGGCAGATTTTGAGAGTTCGTCTTGAGCTAACTGACAAGTTCTTTCTAATCTATTTCTCAAATCTACTACGTACTCATATGTAGTCTTTACCTCTTCCTGATTATCTTCCTTTAACCAAAGTTCTCTAAGTATCGATAGGGGACCTCTAACTGTACGACCATATAACAGTTCAAAAGGGGAAAACCTTAAGCTCTCTTGTGGCGCTTCTCTATAGGAAAATAAAAGGGCGGGTAGATATCTATTCCAGTCCTTTGGGCGTTCTGAGCACATGCGTCGCAACATACATTTCATTGTGCCATTAAATCTTTCACACAGACCATTACATATAGGATGATATGGTGTTGTATGAAGCTGTCTCACTGAGATTAATCTACTAACTTCCTTCATAACTTCAGAAGTGAACTGTGTACCTAGGTCTGTAAGTATTTCTTGTGGTACACCAACACGTGAGAAAACATTAAGTAATGCTTCTGCGACCCGTTCTGTTTCAATCTTAGGGAGGGGAACTGCCTCCGGGTAACGTGTTGCATAGTCTACAATGGTTAAGATATACCGATTACCACTGTCGGTAATAGGGTGGATTGGTCCTACAATGTCAACTGCTATTCTACGGAAAGGAGTGTCTATCAATGGCATTTCATCTAGCGGAACTTTGCCTACTTTTCCTTTGAGACTGTCTTTTGACAAATGTCACACGACGCACAGTACCGTTTTATTTCATCTAATATGCCTGGCCAGTAGAAATTAGCTAACACACGATCACTAGTTTTCTTGGCACCTAAGTGACCCGACATGGTAGTGTCATGAGCTACTTCCATAACCTGATCTCTGTACTGTACAGGTACTAACAGTTGTCTAAACAGTCTTCCATTGTTAACCTTAGGTGACATAAATTCCCTTACTAGCGTACCCTTATCGACTACAAACTTGACCTCGTTTGCAAAACCCGTTTTCCGCACTGATCCATCTTCTGCAAACTTCCAAAACTTATCAAGCGTGTTATCATTTCTCTGAGCCTTAGTAAACTGCTCTCTACTTGCGATATTTTTACAAGCTGGTACTCTAAGTGAAGAAAATGGTCGGTCCTTTTTTACTTTTTGACTTATTGTCTCTACTGCTCCAATTTCAGTACCTTTGCTCTCTAGTTTATCTCTAGTGTCTAGTACTGGAAGCTGCCAGTTTGGGTCTGGATCTACAGCCTCTCTAACGCCTGGTATATTCCCTAATATCAGACCATATAGTGGTCGGTCAATACAGTGCTACGATGTTACCCTGATAATATGGCGTATCTATTGTTACTTGAGCGGCTGGAAATTTACGAACTGTTCCGTCTATTAATACGCACTGTTTCTCTTCTGGTAATAGCTGACTTACTTCTACCAGACTACGTTTAACTACGGCTGTACTACAGCCGGTGTCTCTTAGTACTTCAACTATCTGATCGCCTACTAGTCCTTGAACGACCGGCATGTTACTTCCTAATGTACATGCAGCGCTAACTATTGGGAGTTCGCTGCCACAAGCTAACTTTATGTGCCTGCCTGAAGATAAGGTAACATGTTGGCAAGGGCTTATTTGAATACATGCCCCTAAGGGCGGACTTGAGCTATCAGTCCTTGCATTTATCTTTTCTTCAACTACATCTAGTCCAGCGACTTTATTCTTGTTTTGATGAGCTAGGGACTTGTATCTGTACCTACAATGTCTTGCTATATGGCCTTTTCCTCCACAAACATAACAATCTTTCTCTGTGATAGTCTTGTCTGGGTTCATAGGCTTACTATAGTTACTACTAGACTTCGAATCTACCTGATGGACTAGGGCCCGGCTAAATGCCGTCTTAGGTTTGTCTGTTCGGTTACCAATATCATGAGCAAGGCCATACTGATCTGCATATGTAGTCATTTCTTTAACACTTTTTGGCTTTCTTTCTCGCAGAAAAACGACTAGGTCTTTTGGAGAGGATGAAAGCATTTGCTCCCTTACCAGGAGGTCAACTAGGGCATCTCAACCTCAGCTAACTCTATCCATCTATTTAAATATCCAGCTATGCGTTGAGCAAACTGACTATACTTCTCTCCTTCGTCTACCCGAGCGGTTCTAAATTTAGTGCGAAACCCTTCCTCCGTAAAATCATACCTATGAAGGAGTGCTAATTTTAGTTCTTTGTAGTTATCAGCTTTTTCAATTGGCAATCTCGAGTACAACTCTAATGCCCTACCAGTCAATAAGGTACTTAAAGTTGTGGCCCATTCATTTTCTGGCCAACCTGCTGTAGTGGCAAATCTTTCGAATCGCTTTATGTAAGCATCCAAGTCATCCTTCCTATCTTGGAACGCAGGTAACCTAGGCTTTTTTACATTGCTACTTGGTTTCGCATTGCTGACTGAAGTAGTGTTAACTGTGTTACTCTTTTCTGCAATTTTAAGATCGCATTCTTTCATGTCTTTGTCATGATCTCTTTCCTTCTGTCTTTCATCACGATCTATTTTATCCTGTTCTAATGCTTTAGCCTCTCGGTCTTCCGCAAATGCAAGTAATTCCTTTACTTCTAACCCTAACTTGTTACCAACTGCTAAAAATCCTTCGAACCTCTTCATGTCTAAACCTATTTCATGAATACAACATTAATTTATGTTCAAAGTAGCGCAATCGACTGGTAAACTAATATGAGTCGACAACCTCGATTCATCTGCAGAGCATGAACATTTCAGCTGGTTTTCCCAATAACTGTATCGGAACCCTTTTTTTTTTTTTAAACGAGAAAGGTTCTCGGACAAGCCCCCAATGTCACAAAGTCCACCATGATTGGGACAGCGTGAAAGTTATACAGTTAAAAGGTACCCCAGGGAAAATGAACACACCAACAAAATGAAGCAGAGGAACATATTAAGATACATTTCTTTAAATATAATTTAATTATTACTAACAATACACTTACAATAAACATAACACCAATTAAATTTAATACAACTCAAGTAAATTTAGATAAATGATCAATTCGAACCCAGTTGTTGATCGTCGTGTATAGTTGGCTGGTTGAGCGTGCGGCGGTTATACCGAACAGAGACCCTTGGCGTGCCTCGGCGGATGACGTCACGTCCACAAGACGGGTTTGCCTCTAAATCGGCGTCGTGTCTCTCCACGTCCTGACCAGATCCCAAATCCCAGAAAATTATTTATATAAAAATCAACCTTAAAGGTTTTGGCGACTTAGCAGCTTGGCCCCAGTCTCGGAAATCACAACTCGGATGTCCTCCAAATCATCGGCTAACAGAGCCGGTATTGACACAAAAACAACGGCTGATCAGACCGGCATTATTGGAGCTCAGATCCGTACCTCCAGGGTGGGGTCACAGGCAGAGGCCTCAGTGCCCAAAGTCATCGAGCCGGTGGTCAAGCTGCTAAGTGTCTCCCAAACCCCTTTACTTTTCTTTATATACGACACCAATAATGAATATTCATTTATACCATAAATTTGAATATTCATTGATCCAGGTTGTGCGTGTTCACTCATGTTACGAAACCTTTGCATGTTTAAGCCAAATAAGGAAACTAAATTCACAACAGATTCTTTAGTAAACAAAAAGGTGCAGCCCAATGGCTCAGTGGATATTAACAAAATAAGGATGGCTGCCGGTTCTATAAAATAGTAAGGTGGTACTGAAAGGACATGATTTTCGTCACACCCACAGGATTTAGGCCTAAGTACAATTATTTATGTTACTTTAAAATGACATTTATATATTAATTCTAAGTTTGTGACACCATGGCATATCAAAAGGAAAATTTTCTTTTTACTTGGCTCTTCCTCTTCCCCTGCCCCTCTGGGTGGATTGGCTATCTTCGGTAGACGAGTTGGTATTTTTCTGCGTCTTGTCTGGTTGTGGGTCTTCTGGTGTTTTTCTCGCCCATGACGTGCTTTTTCCTCACTCTTTGTACTCCACGTCTGGTGTAGAGCACAAAGCCATCTTGCTGGTCGTCTTCGTCTTCTCCAGTACCTGCGTATGGGTCTTGTTCCATTTCTCCATCAGAATCTTCCTTGTCATTTTTTCCTTCCAGTGTTTGTTGGATGTCCGTATCTTGGGATTCTTTTGTGGCTTCTTCGTCTCCGTTGTCTTTGGCTTGTTTTCTGAGAACTGTTCTAGGTTCACTGTCTTCCTCGTCGCTTGTTTTCCTTTTCCTTGATGCAATCTTGGCCACTGCTTCATCCCATAAACCTTTCTTTATTGTAGTTGTCTTCCCCTTCTGTTGGTGTCCTTTTACTGTGTCCGAAAACAATTTTCTACCAGACCGCGTTTTCCCATTGGTTTCCTTCTTCTCTTGGGTTCTTTTCTGCTGTGTCAAATCTACTGGTTTTTCGGGTTCTTCTGGAGTAGGTTGACTGTCTCCCTCTTCTTCTGGTTGCTGGGTGGTTGCTTGTTTCGGTTCTTGCATGTCGTATGTACTCTTCTTAGTGGGAGTTTCTTTGTCTTCACGATCCTGGGTTTGTTCGTCGTCGGCTGGCTTTATCTCCTCTATCTCTATTACTGAAGCTGAATCGTTTGCGCTTTCCTCGTCCGAGTTGTAGCCTGGGGTTTGGGTGTCTTCCATCTCATCATTGTAGTTGTGCCACGATGCCCTGTGTCCGTCACTGCCGCATACGAAACATCTACCACGAAGGTTGCAATATCTGGCTAGGTGGTTTGGTTGGCCGCAAATCTTGCATGTTTTTTGCTGGCCCCTGTACCTTGTAGGAAGAGTAAAGGCTCCAACTTTTACGTAGCTTGGTATCGGCTTCTTGATGTTCTTGATTAGCAGGCTTCTCACTCCCGTCTGCACTCCTTTGTCGAAGTCATACACTTGTCTTCGGATATTGGTTACCGTACCGTACTGCATGAGGGCACTGGTCACAACAGTATCAGACATTTCATACGGAGCCTTGACATATACGATTGCACTATTTTGTACATTGGCCCTCTCACACTGTACAAGTACATTCTTGACGAAGACATCCTCCTGGGCGATCTTTTCACAGTCCTTTTCGTTGTCGAAGCTCACGTTGTACCATTCGTTTTCTAAAGGAGCTATGCATTTGATGGTTTCCGTGGTATGCTGTTGTTGTTGTTGTAGGGTATGTGGCACTTATGGCAATCGATGTGCCCTTTGTGCCATTAACGATAAGTTGTTCGCTAAACTTAACAAGGTTGGGGTTGGTAGGGAGGGGTGTAAGTGATCCTCAGATCATAATGTGCCACTAGTGTCCTAGGGGTCGAGCCGTGTACCTTGCAGTTTAAGAGCCCGGGCTCTGCCGGCTGATTTGCAGGCTCGCAACACCTCCCAGGTGATGACGTGTGACACAGTGACCCGCCAATCATCCGTAGCCCCTCCCACCTGATCATTTTGCAATACTCAGTTAATCATAAAGAGGCACATTATTTAGATTTCGATGTTACAATTTTTGATGTATTTAATGATTTCGTAGTAGTTTTCTTTTTTCCCCAGAAGTTGTGTTAATGAAACTGTTAGAGGTAATTTGAGATTTTCTATAAGGGTTCTGCGTTGTGTGTTGTAATTTGGGCAGGTTAAATATGAGCTAAAAGTGACTGGGCATTCCATTGTAAGCTTGTAAGAACTATAAATGTAACAATCATGTAGTTGTTTTATTTGTTTTTCTACCTTTTTGGCTAGTGTTTGTTTTAGGAGTATTTGGTGGACCCATGTTTGTTTGTGTTTGTTTTCTGTCAGGTGATTTTTTCCTTGTGTTGGCAGGTGATTGTGAAGGTGTTCTGTGTTTTCTTTGTTTTTCTTTTTGTGTTATTGTTTCTTTGGAGTGGGAGACGTGATTTACTAGTGTTATTATGGCAGCGGTTCTATCATCTTTATTTTTGATAGTATCCCATATTTGCATTGCGCCAACAAGTATTTCGATTAGCTCTTGTTCATTGTATGTGTTTTGTTGTGTTAATTCAGTTTGGATTTCTGCTACTTTGTCTGTTTGGGTGGTAGCGTCCTTAGTACTTATTTTTGTGGGATGTCGAGTTGGGAGGTCTATGTCATTATTTGTCTTTGTGTTTTGTTGTTGTGTTTTTTCTTTAATGTTTGTTGTTTGGTATGTGGGTATTGTTTGGCTGGGTGTGTTTGCTCCAATTGTAATGTCGGTTCTTATAACTTTTGCTGCCTCTGCATATGATATTTTGTATGAAAATCTAACATTTTGAATTTTTCTTTCTTGTTTCATTGTGTAACATCCACCATAAGCTGACGAGTGGCTTTCGCCACACCTACAGCATTTTACTTTTTCTTTTTGTTGGCATTGTTCAAAAGTATGTGACTCGCCACATCGCACGCAGCGTGTTGAGCTTCTGCAGTTGTTTGCCACGTGGCCTAGTCTTTGACAATTAAAGCATCTTATTATTGGAGGAATGTAGGGTTTTACTGTGAAGTATTCGTATCCAATATGTGCTTTCTCTGGAAGGTTTGGTGTACTGTAGGTTAGGCATATTGACATACTGTTTTCTAGTTTTCCGTTTATTTTCCTCATAAGTCTTTTTACATTAGTCACACCTTGGCTTTTACATGCTTTTAGAATTTCATTTTCGGTTACGTCTACTGGAATGCCGGTGATGACACCTTTACTTTGAGTTTGTGATTTGGCAAATTCGGCGGTTACGGTCCATTGGTCTAATTGTGTTATTGTTTGAAGTTTTCTTGCTTGGGCTGATGTGTAACAGCATACTGTGATTCCTCCTTGATTATTTTTTGTTACAGTTTTTATTATGTTCTTTCCTACTTTGTTCAGTGCTTTTGCAATTTTTATCGGATTTAGTTTAGCAAGTTTGATGTCTGGGGAGTTGATAACTACCATAGTTGGTTGATTTGGAGTGTTGTTATCTTGAGTAAATCTGCGTTTAGGTTGTGGAGTTTTGTAGTCGCTGTCGTCTGATTCTGTGTATATCGCTGTAAGTTATGCTGTTTGATTGTGTGCGTTTACGTTTTATTTTCTTTGATTGAGAATCGTTTTGTGCTTGGCTGTACATGATGTCTAAAGTTGATCGTGGGCGGTTATCTTGAAAATCCATTGCTGATTGAGATGTTTGATCTGTGTCAGATTCTGAGTCTTCATCATCAGCCATGGCTGATTTAGATCAAGAAATACTAAATAATATGCCTCCCGATTTAATGGTATTGCTTACCTTGGTTAGCTTCTAGTGAATGAGTAAATCTTTATTGTACCAGTAAGTCTACTGATCAAAATTAAAATCGGAATTCAAAATTCGTGCCACACCCAAAGAAACGTCATAGAATTCAAACCGCAGTAGCAGACTCAATACGTGTTGTCGCATCAAAGTCCAGATATGAAGTCTCCGTGGTATGCAGCTCTTTGTCTATTGCTTTATATACATGATCGGGTGATACATTTTCACGTAGTTGACGCAGGTTAAACCTTATTGTGTTTGTCCGCTTAAGCGTACCACGGCTTTCTGTCTTCCGGAACATGGCTTCCAATATGGCTACCCTGTTTGTACTAGGGGAGCGTATAGATGATCTAAAAAAGGCCAAAAGGCCGGATTTTACTTATGAAAAAACTCACTTCTCAGTCCAGTGTTATCTACGATCAGTGATGAAACGCTCAGTAATTCTCTGGTTGTCGATAACAGACCTTAATTCGTGAAATAAGCAACGATTTCTGGAGCAAGAAACGAACGTGTCTTGTGCCTTCGCACTTATTTATTTATTTATTTATTTGTATTATTATTTTTTTTGGTTAAGGTGGAGTTATACAACTCCATTTATTTACATTATGTACAACAAAGAACGTTACAGCATTAATCTATATTACATTATGTAGACATTTTACAGAAATACAAAGAAAATTATAAAATAAAAATAAAAATAAAAGACATTCTGTGAAAAAGTCAAACATTTAGAAACAACATTTTAAGTCATTTCCTTGAAAGAAACAAAGTGCCGAGTTTTTTCCATACATTAAACGGAAAACAGTATCATCAAGTCTCATTTTTTCTCTAAGAATAAATTTCCTTAAATTGCATTTGTACATGTCGAGAATGTTTATTTTACAATTAATAAGTTGGTCAACATATTTACATCTAATCTTCCATATTATCTTATGTAATCTGCCAATCAATAATATACATAAATCATCTTTAATACCTACTCCTATAATTCTGGTAAGATCCGATAAAACAAAGGTTGTTTCTAGTGAATATTTCCTAATAATGTTTTCTACAAAAAACCAAGCATCAATATGAATAGTACAGTTAATAAAGAGATGTTCAATTGTTTCTATATTTGTTTTACAGAAAGGACAGAAATTAGTATCTGTTATTCCCCATTTCTTTAACTTGTCTTTTGTGGGAAGGATTCTATGTTTAAGTCGATACCATATATCTTTATCTTTAACATCCATAAGAATACATTGGCTTTGAAGCCAAATTTGTTTCCAATTCAGCGAATTATCATTAAAAAAATTATTCCACACTTTCTCGGCACTTTCTAGGCCTTAGTTTTTTACGAATTAAGATACTGTAAATTATTTTAATACTAACTTTAATTAAATCAATAACATCTCCATTCTGATTAAATGTAACACGATTCAGAAAATGATTCGAGGGGCCTTCTCTAGTTTCCTCGATGTAATCTTTTTTTACATTCCTATTAAGACCAGCCATAATACGGCCAGCATTTACAGACAAAATGTGACACAAATCAGCTAATGTTTTAAAGGAAACCATCTGACCGTCTTCAATAATTTGTTTTAAGTACACGATACCACAGGGCCTCAGGATTGTACTATCCAAGGTCTTTTTTATATTATCAGTAATAACATTATTATTCCATAAGGGTAAATTGCTAGTTTCGTTCTTACAAGAAAAACATCTATTAATGCAAACACCGACTTGGTTAAAAAATATAATTAATTCTTTGTAGTAAGGCTGGGCGGTGAGAACCACTGCTCCTTGGTTATTTAACACGTACCAACCGAGACTGTTACTCCCACTGGCTTGTGAAATACAATAATCAAACAAATATTTCCATTTCCCTGTGCTTTGACGGTATTTACTTAAAACATTGATTTGTAAGGCTTGTAGTTTACATCGAATATTTACAACACCAGTTCCTCCATTTTCTGTTGTTCCACAAATCGTATCTCTTTTAATTTTATCCAGTTTTCCATTCCAATAGAAGGACCATTTGATTCTCTACATTTTCTCAATATATTTCTCGGGGCAGTGAAGGACAGATCCTAGGTATGAAAGTCCCGCCCCTATAAAACCGTTAATAACTATGGATTTTCCTTTCAAAGTAAGGTCTCTCGTTTTCCATTTATTCAGAATATTCTCAATTTTACCAATTATTTGAGGGCCCCAATTCCTGTCTGAGTTGTCATCGTTCCCAAAATATATTCCAATAATTTTAAGGTGGTCATTGCTCCAAGAGAATCCTCCTGGGTTATCTTTTCTGTTTTTCCATTTGCCCAACCAAAGCCCCTGAGATGTTCTAATATTAATTCTAGACCCGGATCGTCGGCTGTAAACATCAAAGATATCATCAAGAGCTACAAAATCATTGTCTTCAGTGATAACAATTGTGGTATCGTCAGCATGCTGGATTAATTTCAACATCTGATCAGTATTAGGAAGCGTTAGTCCTTTAATATTACTATTGTTTCTTATTAAACAAGCTAACCCTTCTGCACATATAGAAAACAACAACGGTGATAGGGGACACCCCTGTCGGATTCCCCTCGTCACACTGAATGGTTCTGTGATAAAATTGTTAACAATAACAGCGCTCGACGGATTACTATATAGAATTTGCACCCATTTTATTACACCGTTGGGAATTCCCATTTTACGCATAATAGAGAACATATATTCCCACTCGATCCTATCAAATGCCTTTTCTTGATCTATGCTTAAAGTGGCCCCTTGTTTTCCTTCATTGTTAATGTAATAAATGACATCTCTTAGGGTCATCAAGTTATTTTGAATATTTCTTCCCGAGACTCCACAAGATTGATCATCTCCAATAATATCAAGCATAATTTTCTTTAAATGGTTTGTAACAAACTTTAGAAATAATCTTGTAATCAACATTTAAGAGGCTAATCGGTCTCCAATTCTTGAGATTATTTCTTTCTCCGCGTTTTTAAAAAATAAGACGGATAAGAGCCACATTCATAGAATTTGGAAGAAATCCCCGATTCATACATTCATTAATAACTTCAACAAATCATATTTGATAAGAGGCCAAAATTGTTGGTAAAATTCAACGGTTAAACCATCCAACCCAGGAGACTTATCTTTCTTCATTTGATTAAGAGCAAGAAACATTTCATTTTCATCCAAATCTTTATCAAAATCATCAATAACATCATCTTCAAAGACAGTTTCTTTAACTGTTAAGAGAATATCGTTACATTTTTCTTTGCATATTCCTTCACTATTGTACAGGCTATTATAAAAGGAATTGATATGTTTACACATTGAAAGCGGATCTTCATAGCAGGTACCATTTTCATCAACTAGGTTGTTTAAAAGATTTTCGTTAATTCTTAGT
>CM055828.1:10987441-11009941 GCA_029582265.1 Zoroaster sp. YZ-2022 | reverse complement strand
AATTGGTGTGACATCGTTCCCGACAATAATCCCTAAGATTTTGAGCTTATTACACCACTGAAAGTTACACGGTTTATCGGTTCTATTATTCCATTTCCCAAGCCACAAAATTTTAGACTTTTCTACATTGAGTTTAGACCCACTACCTTTACAATAGGTATTAAGGATGTTCTGAATAGCATCAAATGCATCGTTATCACTGACAAAGAATGTAGTGTCGTCAGCATGTTGTATTAACCGAATACTACTTTTACCTTCAGGCGTTATAATGCCGTTTAAGTTGCAATCTTACCATCCCAAAAGAATTTCCAAATCATGTTACTCATTTTCTTAATAACTTCTACGGGACAGTCTATAACGCTGCCCAGGTAATTAATACCTGACCCAACCAAAGTATTTACAATAACAACCTTTCCGTTATAATTTTAATTACGTTTAGACCATTTATCTAAAGTACAACATATTTTATTTATTCTTGGTTCCCAATTATCAATTGGTGTGACATCGTTCCCGACAATAATCCCTAAGATTTTGAGCTTATTACACCACTGAAAGTTACACGGTTTATCGGTTCTATTATTCCATTTCCCAAGCCACAAAATTTTAGACTTTTCTACATTGAGTTTAGACCCACTACCTTTACAATAGGTATTAAGGATGTTCTGAATAGCATCAAATGCATCGTTATCACTGACAAAGAATGTAGTGTCGTCAGCATGTTGTATTAACCGAATACTACTTTTACCTTCAGGCGTTATAATGCCGTTTAAGTTGCAATCTGTTCTAACCAAACTCGCTAGCCCTTCAGCACATATAGAATAAAGGAGTGGGGACAGAGGACGCCCTTGTCTAATCCCCCGAAAGACTTTAACCGGAGAACCAATAAAATTATTAATAATGATATTACAATTAGGTTAACTATACAACAGTTTAACCCACTTAA
This sequence comes from Zoroaster sp. YZ-2022, assembly GCA_029582265.1. Lineage (NCBI taxonomy): Eukaryota > Metazoa > Echinodermata > Asteroidea > Forcipulatida > Zoroasteridae > Zoroaster > Zoroaster sp. YZ-2022. Next base: position 11,008,998 of record CM055828.1, on the reverse strand, counting down.
TCAAAGATGGAGGAATCCCCATTTTCGTCATAACAGTAAACATGTAATTCCAACTAATTCTATCAAAAGCCTTCTCTTGATCTATACTAATGAGAGCGGCCTCCACATTTTCTAAATTAACATAATCGATAACATCACGCAAGACCATAAGATTGTCTTGAATTTTCCTTCCGACAACCCCGCAAGTTTGTTCTTCTCCTATAAGGAGAGGCATAATAAGTTTTAATCTATTCGTAATAACTTTGGATAACATCTTATAGTCTACAGTGAGTAAACTGATAGGGCGCCAGTTTTTCAATTCACACCTGTTTCCCCTGTTTTTATAAATAAGTCTGATTAAAGCCGAATTTATAGAGTTACACAAGCGGCCATTTTTTAAACAATGATTATAAACTTCTAAAATATCAGAACTGATAGTGTTCCAATAAGTCTGGTAAAATTCCACCGTAAGCCCATCCAAGCCCGGAGATTTGTTTTTCTTCATTTGGAAGAGAGCTACTTTGACTTCGTCAGCCCTAATATCTCTTTCTAGATCACAATAAATATTATCCGGAATATATTTTTGCTCAATTTTTGATGTAATGTTATTTAAATGCTCAGTAGAAATGACTTCCGCTTTATATAGATCAGAATAAAAGTTATTGGCACAGTCTAACATAGTATAAGGTTGATCAACATATTTTCCTTCAGAATTAATCAACTTATCAATTTTACTATTTAGTATTTGTTGTTTTTCCAGATTCAGGAAAAATTTAGAAGCTTTTTCACCTTCATCTTTTACAGTATTCCTCACTCTAACTTTAGACCATTCATCCATCTCATAGTTTTTGAGCTGAGTCTCTAGATCTTTAATAGCATCAGCATTTGAGCTTGGATTATCTATAAGTGAATTGTATCTTCTCTGTACATCAATTTGTTTTTGTTTTTGATGATGTGCTTTTTCTTTGCCATAATCTTGAATGATTTCTTTAATTCTAAATTTACAACTTTCCCAACAATCAAGCAATTCGTAGTTATCTTTTTGAGTAATCCAACATTTCCAGAAGGTCTCTGTACGATAATTACAATCATTATCAGTTAAACTATTATTGTTACAAATCCACCTGCCTTGACCGTGTAAATTATTAGGATCATGTAATTTCAAAGAAACAATAGAGTGATCAGAAAAGCCATGCGGATTAACCGAAACGTCTAAAACGTTACTAACAAGATTCGAAGAAATGAAAAGATAATCTATTCTGCTCGCCTGTTTAGTAGCTTTGTGATAATGAGTATAACCTGCTTCTTAAGGACAAATAGTGCGCCAGACATCACAGAGGTCTTTTTCAATTAAAACATTCTTAAGAATAATTTTACAAGCATCCTCAATGTTAACATTATCAATATTGCAATTAAAATCTCCACCAATAATGCAATTATCATTTACAGTAACGTTATCACTCAGGCCATCCAAAAAATAGCCCCTGTCGTACGATTCGTTTGGAGCATAAACCGAGGCAACAGAAATAGTGGAATTGTTCCATTTAATTTTACCTTTTATCCATCTCCCTTTATCATCCCTATCAATATTATCAATATCTAAACCGGATTTGTCAGAAGTAAGAATAGCTACCCCCCTGGACTGACGATTGCCATGACTAAAAACCATCTTCCCCTGCCACTGTTTGCTCCAAACTGATTCGTCACTTTCTTCACTGTGTCTTTCTTGAAGAAAAATTAAACTACATTTTTTACCATGTAAAAATTCAAAAATCACAACACGTTTGAGGTCGTTTCTCAAGCCATTGACATTAACGGAGGCAATTGACAGAAAAGTCATTCAGAAAAGGATAATAACTAGTAACTTGATCATAATAATAAAATAAGTAGAAAAAAGCAAGTTTACTTTGCTCGTCCTCTACTTTTCCCTTTCTGGTTGTGATGGTTGGGTTGGGTGGGTTGTTTGGACTGACTTGCACTACTTTCCGTGTTGGTCTTCGGCTGGCACGATGGACCTTGCTTGTCAACCTCGGTAGTCTTACTGGTAGGCGCCGATTGCGAATCATTCTCAGTTGATTTTCTTTCCCATGATGTGCGTTTTTTCCTACGTCGTTGGACTCCTCTGCGTGTATAGAGCGTTTTTTCCTACGTCGTTGGACTCCTCTGCGTGTATAGAGAGTGTATTCTTGTTCTTGTTCATTTTGGCCTTCAGGGTGGGACTCTACTTCATCCATTTCTTGTAGCTCTTCATTCCCCGAATCCAAACATTCTCCTCTTTGGCTTGTCTGGACGTCCATGTCTGATGATAGCTCGCTCTCACTTTCCATTTCTTCGTCATCTCTTGCAACCTTCTTGTTCTCGTCGTAATCTTCCTCCTCTCGTATCTTACGTTTCCTATCGTTCTCTCTTCTCACGGCTTCATCCCAAAACCCGGTCTTGGTTTTAGGCTTGCGATTGACATCCGGCACATGTTTTGGTTTGCTGTCTTGCCTGTTCTTGCCGGTCTTTGGATCTTTCTTTTCGTTCTGCGACTCTTGGGTTTTCTCTCTCCCGGCTTCTTCCTCTTCCTTACTTGACACATCTTCTGGAGTTTTCTCCTCTACCCCCTCTTCGTCTCTATTATCAGTAGCATCATATTCAGGCTCTGGTTCTTTTTCCGCCGGGATGACTATGACTGGAGTTTGCTGTTGTTATTCTTCATCTTCTTGATCATGCCATGCTGCTCGATGGGCGCCACTGCCACAGATAAAACAGCGGCCGCGGAGATCACAGTCACGAGCAAAATGGTCGGGACGGCTACATATCTTGCATGTCGTTTCTTGTCCTCGATGACGGACCGGTAGCGAGAAACCTCCTACTTTGATTTAACTCGGGATTGGTTTTTTGATGTTTTTGAGCAGAATACTTCGAACTCCTGTCTCAATCATCTCGTTGAAGTCATGAAAGTGTCTTCGAAGGTTTGTCACAGTGCCGTATTGCATCAAAGCGTTCGTTATTACAGTATCGGTCATCTCGTAAGGCACTTTAACATACACCACTGTCGAATTTTGGATATTGGTGCGTTCACATTGAACAAGGACTTTCTTCAGGATCATACCATGAGTTGCTATACGTTCACAGTGCATGCTGTTGTCGAATGATACGTTGAACCAACCGTTCTCTAAAGGAGCTATACACTTGATTGTTTGAATCGTCTTGAGCTCTTTGTTTATTGCGTCATACACCTCTCTTGCAGTGACTCCTTCGAGATTCCTTGTATTGAATCTTATTGTGTTTGGTCGTTTGAGCGTGGCCTGGTCGTTGGTCCCCTGACGGAACATGGCGGAAAAAAATGGCTTCAGTATAAATTGTACTGAACCAAAACAATCTGAACGGCCCTAAAGCCCAAATAAAACTGCTTTGGACTGATATCACAGTTGTTTTTGGAAAGCAAAACTCACCAGAAGCAATGGAACGGCTTTTGGAGATCCTTCAAACCATAAAACAGGAGAAATTGGCGAAAATCAAGAGCGATTTTGAAACACGTCTTGCGCATCGGAACGCTTTTATTTATTTTTTTATTTATTTAAATTTTTTAATTTTTTATTATTATTATTTTTTTTCATGAATGTGGAGTTATACGACTCCGTTTATTCAGTAACCTTCAATACAAATTTCACATAACATACTCAAAAACAATAAGTACTCAAATTATTAAAGGTTGTATCTAAAAACAAAATTTGCTATGGTATAATACATTTTAAAATAATGAGAGTAGAGATCAAATAAAGATGGAAAGATGAAAACAAAAATTAGAGGCTAAAAATAACTTGGTCACCCTTTCCCAACGAACACAAAGCAGAATTACGTGTATAGTAATTTACAAAAAACTCTTTACTTAACCTTTCCTTTTCGAAGTAGAGAAACAGTTTCAGGGTTTGTTTAAATCTGGCAATGATATTGATTTCGTTTAAACTACTATTGAAAACCGTTTCACACCTAATATTCCAAATTTGGCGAAGCATTTTACATACAATTACTGCCGAGACTCCCTTTAAGTTATAACCAAGTATTCTGTCGGAATCAGTCAGATATAGAAACTTATTGCCCGTGAATTGTCTTAGAAGTTGTTCAATATAGATCCATGCATCCATAGTGCGACTACAATAAATAAACAGGTGTTCATGAGATTCATTCTCAGTTTCACAAAGTGGACAGATTACATTATCAACTATACCAATCTTATATAACAGATCTTTAGTGGCATGAACACGAAACCTTAGTTTGTATAACAATTGTTTGTCTTCATGATCCATGAGAGGATTTTTCCATATATTATCCCAAATTTTATACCATTCTAGATTAAAACTGAGGTGAAGGATTTCTTGCCACTTTTTTTGAATCTTAGGGGTGGTGAATTTTCTCAAAATAATGTGTCTGTAAATAGATTTGGTGCTAGTGTCATTGATGAAAAGGATGGAATCATTTTTCTGATCCTCCATTATTAAACAGTTGCTGACTTGACTAGGTGGCCCTTGTCTTTTTTCCTTAATTAAGGAAAAGTCAATATGATTTTTGATTCTGCTTACCATTCTCCCCGCATTAATATTCTTAATATTACAAATACTAGCAATTTCTTTAAAAGTAATTAATTCACCATGACGGCTAATATCCTTAATATAATGAAAACCATTAGACTTAAGCGTAGGGCTCTCTAGGACTGAATTGTCAATAGTAGCTTTGGAGTTATTCCATAAGGGAACCTCACCACATTCAAGCAAAGAAGAAAAATTACACTCTAATCTCCCTCCGGCTTTTTGAAAGGCAGAAATTACATCTATATAAAAAATTGTAGTTTTCAAAGGTTTTTTTACATTAGCAAAAATATACCATTCTAAGTGTTTAGCTCCACTAGCTTTACTTATCCAATAATCAAAAAGGATTTTCCATTTACCATTTTCACGAGAATAACAAGATAACCATTGTAGCTTTAAGCTCATTAACTTACAATTTATATCGATGAGGCCCATCACTCCTAATCCTTTAAGACCTGTGATAGTGTCTTTTTTTATTTTATCTCTTTTTTTATCACAAAAGAAGTTCCAGATCATGTTGCTCATTTTCTTAGTTAGATCATCTGGGCAAGAGATTACACTGCCAAGATAATTAATACCAGCCCCTACAAGAGTATTGACAATAACAACTTTCCCGTTACGTGTTAAATTGCGTTTGGACCATTTGTCAAGTGTACATTGCATTTTACTAATTCTGGGATTCCAATTATCAGCAGGCTCCACCGCATTACCAACAATGATACCCAGAATGTTTAACTTATTGTCCCAACTAAAATTACAAGGCTTATCTTTTCTGTCTTTCCAATTCCCCAACCACAGACCTTTAGATTTATCAACATTAATTTTAGAGCCACTGCCTCTACAATATGTCTCAAGAATATCACTAATAACACTAAAATCATTATTACTACTGACAAAGAGACTAGTGTCATCAGCATGTTGAATTAATCGAATACTGCATTCTCCTCTTGGGCAAGCTATACCTTTAAGATTACTATTATTTCTAATTAAAACTGCGAGACCTTCAGCACATATAGCATACACAAGTGGAGATAATGGACAACCTTGTCTTATTCCTCTTGTTACTTGAATAGGGGAACCGATATAATTATTGATAATGATATGACTACTAGGGTTACTGTACAAAAGCTTAATTCACTTAATGGGGCTAGGAGGAACATTCATTTTATACATAACAGTAAACATATAATTCCAGTTAATACGGTCAAAAGCCTTCTCTTGATCAACGCTAATTAAAGCAGCATCAAGATTCTCCCAATTGGCATAGTCAATAATGTCACGAAGAAGCATAAGGTTATCATGTATCTTCCTCCCGATAACCCCACAGGTTTGTTCCTCTCCAACGAGAAAAGGCATGATAGTTTTCAATCTATTAGTGATGACCTTAGAAATAATTTTATAGTCAACATTCAGTAAACTAATAGGTCTCCAGTTTTTTAATTCATGTCTGTTGCCCGAATTTTTGTAAATGAGTTTAATAATAGCACTGTTCATCGACTGACAAAGGGAGCCCGATTGGAAACAGTAATTAAAAACTTCTAAAATATCAGAACCGATGGTTTCCCAAAAGGTTTGATAGAACTCAACAGTTAAACCGTCCAGACCTGGGGATTTATTTTTATTCATCTGAGAAAGAGCAATTTTTACTTCTTCTTCAGTGATCTCCTTCTCAAGATTAGAATATTTGTCGTAAGGAATTTCTTTATCTTCAATATTGGTAATTATTTCATTCAGATGAAATATGGAAATGTCTTCTGAATTGTACAAATTACCATAAAAAGTATTGGCGCATTTAAACATATCATCAATATTATCAACCATTTTACCTTCAACATTGAGAAGTTTGTCCATTTTAGTACTGTTAACTTGTTTTTTCTCAAATTGCAGGAAAAATTTAGAAGGTTTTTCACCCTCAACTTTCATGATGTTACGGGTTCTGATTTGAGCCTTTCCCATTCGTTAATTTCATACTTTTTCATTTGAGTTTCTAAGACTTTGATATCTTCAGGCTCGGCACCTTCCGGGCTACTAATTAAATCGTTATAGCGTCTTTGGAGATCATTTTGTCTTTGGAGATCAACTTTTTTCTTTACCCAAATAAAACTGCTTTGGACTGCTATCACAGTTGTTTTTGGAAAGCAAAACTCACCAGAAGCAATGTAACGGCTTTTGGAGATCCTTCAAACCATAAAACAGGAGAAATTGGCGAAAATCAAGAGCGATTTTGAAACACGTCTTGCGCATCGGAACGCTTTTATTTATTTATTTATAAATTGTGTGTGTGTGTGAAAGTGGAATTATAAAACTCCATTTATTCAACTTCTTTCACCACAAATGTACATACATAAGTACAATATATACAATTAAAATTATATATATAAACAAGAATTTTATAATGAAAATAATGAAAAATAGTAATAATGAACAATAACTAATACAAATAATGAATAACTGAATAAAGCAACCAAAAGGTAACAAACAATAATAAATAAACAAATCAAAAATACAGATATACATAAATAATCTTCATACAAAAAGTACATATAAATAGTTATATATAACTAACATCACATTACATTACCAAATACGTCACTTACAATACTCATATATACATAATGAAAACAAATAATTATATTCAAGACATTCGTTGATACTTTAGAAATGAGCAACAAAATATATACATTAGAAAAAACACAAAATAAATACACGTAATTTGTACGATAAGCTAACACAATCAATCAATTACACATTAATCATCAAAAAAATATATAATACTTACAAAATATATACACATGACATAACTAATACAGTGTATCTCAACAAAATACAAGAGGAGATACACAATTAGTAATCAAAATGAATTTGGTTTTGCTCATCTAAAGAGCATAGAACATTGTTTTTTGTGTAGTAAGTTTTAAATAATTTTTTATGAAGTCTGTTTTTTTCCAAAACTAAAAAACGTTTCATATTCTGTTTAAACTGTTCATCCAGGTCCATATGCTTGTAATGTTTGTCAAAAATAATTTTAAATCTAGAATTCCAAATTTCACGGAGCATTTTACAAACTATAATTCCTTGAACTGGCTTTAAATTAAGTCCCAGAATTCTGTTACAATCGTTAAGATAAAAAAACTTGTTTTTAGTGAGTTTTTTCAATAAATGTTCTATATAAATCCAAGCATTTAAAGTACGACTACAATAGATAAAAAGATGCTCGTGAGTTTCATTTTCAGTATTACAGAGCGGACACTGGACGTCATTAATTTTACCAATTTTGTGTAAAATATTCCTAGTCGGTAAAATGCGAAATCTAAGTTTGTATAAAAAATTATTATCCTCGGAATCCATTAAGAAATTATTCCATATATTATTCCATATCTTATCCCACTCTAAGTTGCTACTAATATGAAGAATATTTTGCCACACATCTTGAACAGCAGGTTTAGTAAATTGCATTAAAACGAGATTTCTATAAATACATTTAGCATTAGTATCGGTAATAGTAATAGGACAATTGTTATTTACATCAGTAACAGTGAGCCAGTTACAGACCCGGTTAGGTGGCCCCTTTCGTTCGTCTTGGATTAAAGAATGATCAATGTGTTTATTAAGACGACTAATAATTTTTCCGGCATTAATATTCAAAATATTACATTTACTGGCAACTTCCTGAAAGGCAATTAAACGATTATGACAAACGACATCTTTGACGTGAAAAAAACATTCGACTTGAGCACAGGACTATTAAAAACAGTATCATCAGTCGTAACAACAATATTATCCCACAAAGGGATTTCTCTACACTCTAACAAACAAGAAAAATTACGTTCTAAGGTGCCTCCAGCTTTGAGAAAGGCTAATAAAAGATCATTATAAAAGGTGGTAGTATTTTTATTTCGTTTTTTAACATTGGCAAAAATATACCATCCTAAGTTATTGCTAGTACAAGCTTTATTGATCCAATAATCAAAAAAGTATTTCCATTTCCCTTCAGTAGAAGGGTAGCGGGCTAACCACTGTAATTTTAAGCTACACAATTTACTATTGATGTCAATTAATCCCATTCCCCCTAGGGATTTCGGGCTAACAATGGTGTTTCTTTTAATTTTATCATTTTTACCGTTCCAAAAAAATTTCCAAACAATATTACTATTTTTTTAAATCAGAGCCTCGGGACAAGCAAGGACACTTCCTAGGTAGTTCAAACCTGCACTGACGAGACAATTAACAATAGTAACCTTACCGTTGTAGGTTAAATTACGTTTAGACCATCTGTCCAGGATACATTGAGTTTTATTTATTCGGGGCCCCCAATTATCATCGGGCGTAACATAATTTCCTACAATAATACCTAGAATTTTCATTTTATCACACAAATTAAAATCACATGGCTTATCTTGTCTATTTTTCCAGTTACCCAGAAATAAAATTTTAGATTTAGCGTGATTAATTTTAGAACCGCTACCTTTACTATAATTATCCAGAATATTATTTATAACGCTAAATTCATTATTATTACTAATAAAAAGACTAGTGTCATCCGCATGTTGGATGAGACGTACATTACATTCTCCCTTGGGGGAAGCTATACCATTTAAATCACCTTTATTTCTTATTAAAGCTGTAAGACCTTCAGCACAAATAGAATACAACAGGGGGGACAGAGGGCAACCTTGTCTGATTCCCCTCTTCACCTGAATGGGTGAACCGATAAAATTGTTGATAATGATACGACTGTTGGGACGGCTATAAAGAAGTTTAATCCACTGAATGAGGGTAGGAGGGATATTCATTTTATACATAATGTTAAACATGTATTTCCAACTGATACGATCAAAGGCTTTTTCTTGATCAAATCTGACAAGAGCAGCATCCAAATTATCTAAATTAACATAATCAATAACATCGCGCAATAGCATAAGATTATCATGGATTGTTCTTCCTGCAACCCCACAAGTTTGTTCTTCACCAACAAGGTTAGGCATGATACATTTTAATCTGTTAGTATCACTTTAGATAAGATTTTATAATCGACTGCTAATAAACTAATCGGGCGCCAGTTTTTTAAATCATGTCTGTCCCCTGACTTTTTGTAAATAAGCCTAATCAAAGCACAATTCATAGAATCGCATAAACGACCATTTCTAAAACAAAAATTGAAAACTTGTAGAATGTCAGGACCAATAATATGCCAAAATGTTTGATAAAATTCAACGGTTAAACCGTCATAACCCGGGGACTTATTTTTATTCATCTCAAAGAGCGCAATTTTAATTTCTTCATCGGTGATATCATCTTCGAGATCGCTATAAATATCTTCATAAATATCTTTGTTATTAATATTACTAACGATATCCATTAAATGAGAATCAGAAATTTCTTCAGATTTATAAAGATTGCTATAGAAACTATTAGCGCAATCTAACAAAGTATCCGCTTGATCAGCATAATTACCGTCGGGAGTAAGAAATTTATCGATTTTACCATTGTCAATTTGTTGTTTTTCTGAATTGAGAAAAAACTTGGAAGGTTTTTCACCTTCGTTTTTCATGACATTACGTACTCTGACTTGCGCTTTTTTCCAAATGTCAGTTCCATATTTTTTTATTTGAGTTTCAATAGTTTTTATAGCATCAGAATCAGCATACTGGGGATTATTAATCAAAATATTATAACGTTTTTGAAGATCTCTTTGATGTTGTTTTTCTTTCCAAGATTTCTCTTTGCCGTAATCTCTAATAATTTCTTTAATCCGATATTTACCACTTTCCCACCATTTGGCAAGAGAATCATAATTGTCTTCTCTCCAAAAATTCCAAAAGGATTCAATTCTAAAAATACAATCATCATCTTTTAAGAAGGCTATTATTGCAAATCCATCTTCCTTGGCCATGGCAAATACTCGGGTCATTTAATTTCAGGCAAACTATACTATGGACCGATAAACCACAATTGTTGACAGTAACGTCAACAACATTATTCAGAGCACTAGAAGAAATGAACAAATAATCGATTCTACTCGGTTGCTTAGTGGCTTTATGAAAATGAGTATAACCCTTATCATTGGGATAAACGGTATTCCAAACATCAAAGAGATCTTTCTCCTGAAGCACATTTCTGAGAGTAATTTTACTAACATCTTTAAATCTATTATTATCGATATTACAATTAAAATCCCCTCCTATAACCTAATCGTTATCATCAATAAGATCCTCTAGATCATTAAAGAAGTGGGCTCTGGCGTAGGCCTCGTTAGGAGCATACACTGAAGCAATATTAAGATTAGTATTTTTCCATTTAATTTCTCCATTGATCCATCTACCCTCACTATCTTTATTAATGTTAATGACGTCTAAGCCGGATTTTTCATTGATCAATATGGCAACCCCCTAGACTGAGAATTCCCATGACTAAATTTTTTTTTACCTTTCCATTGTTTACTCCAAACAAGTTCATCGCTAGCCACACTATGGGTTTCTTGAACAAAAATTTAACTATACTTTCTACGTTGTAGATAATCAAAGAAAACATTGCGCTTGACTTCGTCTCCGAGACCATTAATATTGATAAAAGCAAATGATAAAAAGGCCATGAAGAGAAATATGAGGATGTGAGACTTTAATATGGAAACGAACATGATAAATGAAGAAAACATACCTATAAACCTTGTATTTTGAAAAAAACATCACGTATTCCTCCCTCTTCCTCTCCCGCGTTGGCTTGACTGGCTTGGTTGACTGGACTCGGTGAATTGGCTATCTCCTTGGATGTTCCGCGTACCCATGACATACGTTTCTTTCGAAAAAGCTGTTTTCCCCCTCTCATATATGTCACGTATTCTCCATCAGAATTATCTTCGTCTTCGGAGTTTTGGGTAAGTATCGGGTTTGCTTTAGGATCTGGTGTTATGATAGCTTGAGGATCTGGTGTCGAGATCGCTCGAGGATATGGTGTCGGGATCGCTCTAGGATCTGGTGTCGGGATCGCTCGAGGGTCTGGTGTCGGGTTTGCTTGAGGGTCTGATGGCGATTTTGCTTCAGGATCTGGTTTTGGTTTCGCTTTCGGGTCATCTATCGGGTTCTTTGTAGGCTCTGGTGTCGGGATTTCTGCGTTTCGGGTCTCCTCGGTAGTTGTGTTCTGGCCGTCGAGAGATTCCATCTCTTCGGAGTCGATGTCTTCGCGAGCTTGTTTGATGGTTCCTTCAGCTCCGCTGTCTAGTTTTCTCTTCCTGGTTGATTCCTTTACGGCTTCATCCCAGAAACCAATGGGTTTGGATTTTTTAGTAGGACCAACTGCATCTTTGAAGGACTTTTTGGAAGTAGTGTTGTTTTTTGGCCGGGGCTGTTTGTCGGATTGGCTGTCTTCATGGGTGGGAACTTCTTCGTGATCGTCTTGTGTGCTTTTTTCCCCGTGTTCTATCACTTCAGCTATGTAATATTGCGGTTCCATGGTGTCTTCAATTTCTTCTATATCCCTAATGTTGTCTTCTGTTTGGGTCATTGGCTCGTGGTCATCTTCGTCTTGTCTCTCGTGCCACGCGGCTCGGTGGTTGTAACTACCGCAGACGAAACATTTACTTTCTTCCTCCATTCTTACGTCAGAAAGTTCATTTCTATTCTATTTCTACCTCATGTGGATCAAATGAATATATTAAATGACGAATAAGTAAATGATGAATCAATGAAACAAGATATTTCCAGTGTGAACTGTGGGCAGGTCGGTAGTGAACCTTACTGCTGTACTTTTAATATATCATCAAAAAACAACGTTACGTTGTATAACTCAGCAATATTTTTACAAAGACAGAAGGCATTTGTTTATCTTTGTCATTTGAACTCTTAGTTCGTATGATTATCATGTCTACGCAAGGTTGCCTAGATGGCAATGTGTAATAAGTTATTGTCGCCTCATTGTTATTCTCATCATTGTGACCATTACCACGTAACACCATTATCACAATATCACAACTAATATAATTATCACTCATTTATAGTTAACTCATTATTTCTGGTCTTTTCTCATCGCCAATATCATCCCTTCATTACTATTGTGCATAGAACAATATATTTAAATACGAAGAGATTTGGATGGAAGTAGGGTCGACGTGGAGTCTAATTTGAAATAAGCTTTTCGGGCAGTTTCTGTCTTCCATCTCCCATGCTTGGAGATGAGGAATGCGGGAACTTAAGCGTTACATGCGGCCGACGCGCCTCCTGACCTCAAGCTATGAAGGCCGTAGATGGACACATCGGGAACGAATGGCCGGAGGGCGTCCAAAACGATTTCACGTGTGCGGGTATAACTTAGTGGATGGACAGATGGTTTAAGACCCTTTTTGGTATGAACAAGTCTGCGAAGCACAGGCAAAGGAGATTCTGCATGATCGCCAAGTGCGGCGAAATAACGTTCTGTTGCGACCACCGGACAGGTGGGTCTGAATGTCCTGGCGATAACAACTTCTGCACCTTGTCTAAATTGATCCGACTTGGATCTGGAAAGATAAATTGTCAGACGATCCGATTTGATTACACAATCTTTCCGCATTACTCCAGATAGGTCATTGAAGCGCAAGAAACCTGCATAAGATACAAATCAAACAAATAGGACTCGCAAGTCTGCCAGTGTAGCGTTAGGGTGTCCGTGAGAGGTCATGATCTTTGCTAAAATGTCTGGTGTAATTGGTTCTTTTCTGATTGGTGCCGATGAGTGCAGGCGTTTGAAGCCTTGCATGGCTGTCTTTACCATCATGTTGTCTGTCGGAGAAGGTAAAGCAGTCAAACTGTGGACCCACTTTACTGCTGCCGCAACGGATTCGGCAATGCTTTTGGGTCCAGTGGTTGCAAGGTGTGCGATGTACAAAGAGAAGTGAATTGGATCGACGGGGAAAACTGGAACGTCGATTTTGGAGGATGCCCAGCTCTCCCATCTTGCCCAATTTGCCAGGTATTTCTTAGTAGTCGATGAAGCTTTCGCCGACATGAGGAGAGATGGTAGACTGGTGGTGGCCAGTTCTCGTAAAGTTGAGTCGCGAAGGGAGTTTGACAATTCACTCCATATCTCTGAGGAAAAGAAACAAAAACAAGCAACAGCATTCGGGATCAACATACGCACAAAGGCGTTAATCGTGCGTCATGCAAAAATGCATTCATAATTACAATAGTTCAACAAACGGTCATATACATGTGCTTGGCGAAGGCCATTGGATGTCACATCATTATATAAACATTAATGGTTCAATAATCATTATTTCAAACTTAAGAAACGCATATGTTTGACTGAAAAGCTTAAAGAGCGGAGAATTGCAATTCGGTGTTGAGGGCCTGTCCAAGGAGACTTGGCGGCCACGAAAAAAAACCGGTGGGGGAAACGTGGGTGCATCCTGGGCGCTCAACGGGGGTGCACTCCCCCTGTACCGAATTATATACTTTTTTTTTTTTTTTTTTAATTTTTTTTTTTTAAGGGGTTGGGGGGGTTGGGTAATGGATCTTATACTATAGTAAGGTTGACTGTTGACCGAGAGTGAGCTCACCGTGAATGAGTCCGTTATATATATATATATATATATATATATATATATATATATATATATATATATATATATATATATATATATATATATATATATATATATATATATATATATATATATATATATATATATATATATATACGGATGTGATTACATAATCACCTGGAATATGCGTATCAATATAATGCACTCGCACCTGTCGTGCGAAAACGAATAGAAATTCTACTTTCTTCCTCCATTCTTACGTCAGAAAGTTCATTTCTATTCTATTTCTACCTCATGTGGATCAAATGAATATATTAAATGACGATTAAGTAAATGATGAATCAATGAAACAAGATATTTCCAGTGTGAACTGTGGGCAGGTCGGTAGTGAACCTTACTGCTGAGAACGCCAAAGAAAGAGGGAAATGTTTGGATAATGAAGGTAAAAATAATTTAAAAGTACTACAACTGACTCGCAAATCGGTCGGTCTGTGGCTGGTGTCAAATAACCAGTTTGTGCTGGCAAGGCGCCAATATGCCTCAAATTGGCGATAACCGTTCGTCAGAGAACGGTGGACCTATAAAGATGTCCATTAACCTGTACATTACAAACCATTATAAACATCTCTGGCAATAGCCAAGGTTTGAGCAACAACAGCCCTTATTTGTCTCTCTGGGAAGATACCTGTGATCGATACGCAATGCTAATGACAAAAAAATTGGCGAATTGTTAAAGACTGAATACGGCGTAATCGATGGAGGTGTAAATGAGATGTTCAACAATCGCCAGTCGTGTATTGATCTGTGTAAATGGTTGCCATCGGGGCATATTGAGGGCCAAAAGAATGCCGAAGTCCATTTGGGAACGATAAGGGTACCCCTACCGTGACATTTGGATAGATGTCTCAGTGTATGTACAATTAAGGACACAAGTGGGCAGAAATAATTATTATCTTCAGACCAATCATGACAAAATGCGTCAACACCTGCCGTACCTCTACACCAAAACCTGGAATTGAATTTGTGTACTTTAAAGTTGGTTGAGGAAGCAAAGCGATCAAAAGAATGTGGTCCCCAAAGGTTATCAATAAAAGCAAAAGTAGGTTGGTCTATTGACCAATCGTCATAATCAGTAACTCTGCTGATGCTGTCAGCAGTCCTATTCATGTTACGGGGAACCCATTCTGGCATGATGACAATATTGTACTTGAGACACAATGAAAATATCGACAGGGCGAGCTTGTGTAAATCGGGTTTCGTGCTGCCGTGAACAAGAATGCGGGGGACATTAGCATTGTCCGTGTACCATCTAACTTTCTCATGTGCAATTTCATTAGACAGTTCAAGAAGCAGGTAAAAAACGGCTGCTAGTTCGCGCCAAGTAGAGCTACGTGATTGTTCTAACTGAGACCACGAACCACAAAGATTCAAGGCGGGGGAGCCTACCACGTAACCACCGTAACCAGTGTTGCTTGCGTCAGAGTACACCGCGCAAGAAGGGGTGTGTTGATGCTTGATTGAAAATCCGTTGTAAGAATCAAGATTAGAATTCCAAAACTTCAACTCCGCGATTACGGATTCTGAAATGATAATAGGATCAGACCAAGAATACCTTTCTTCGATAGATCGATACATACCGCGTGTCATGAGTCGCGTTATTGGGCCGAGGGCAAGGGACATCGAGATTAATTTGCCCGTGAGGCGAGCGAGTGACCTAGCTTGGATGGGCATGGACTGACAGTGCGCAGACAAAACACTGTCTACAATTTGAACAATTTTTCTAATTTTTTCAGGTGGGACCGAAAATGTTAGGTTGCGTGAATCGATAATAAGGCCAATATATTTGATTGTCGTTTCAGGCTGCCATAAGCATTTGGTTTTGCTTGGAACAAAACCGCTGAGTGACCGAGGTTTTAACAATTGTAGAATTATGCAATGCGGAATGTAGATCAGGTGAAATGATTAGACCATCGTCAATGTAAATGAATTAAGTAATACCTTGAGCGCGCCAGTGATAGACAAGGGGTCTAGTGAGCTTAGTAAATAATTGGCATGCGCTGGATAAGCCAAAAGGTAAAACGCGAAACACAAAGAATTTGCAAAAATTAGTTTTATCACGCCAAGAAAATCCAAGGTATTTTTGGTGAGGAGGAAATATATCCACGTGGTGGTAGCCGGACTCTAAATCAAAACTAAAGTAGTACTGATCATTTTCGAGAACTTGTGAAATATGCCCGAGGTCCTCGTACTTGAACTTCGTCTTAACAATGAATTGGTTTGGGTGTCGGAGATCGAGTACTAGTCTAAGTTTCTTACCCTTAGCAACGGTTAAAGGGTTACAACAATAGGGTGGTTTATCGACTTCGGAAATGCAATGCTTTTTCAAGAGTACTGAAATGGCAGACTCCACAAAATCGGGATAATCTATACTCGATCTATTGTTTTTTGGCGAAAAAAGGCGGTGGCGTGAAAATGAATGGAATTTTATATCCCGATTCAATCACATCAATGATAAAATCACTAGCTCTCAATGTGTTTTTCCAATAATCTAGACAAGCTATTAATTTACCTTTTACACCTTCGGGGTAATCGAGGTCGCCTTCGCGGTGTTCCCACTCTCTAGTTGCGATCGGTTGGTCTGGGTCCCTGCTGTCCTTGCTGTCGTTGAATTGCTCGAAGGGAGGGACATGCTGAACCAACGTGGCCTTGGATGCCACATTGAAAACAGATGTGGTTGTCAATTGTGCATCGGTAGGGACGAAAACCAAACTGCCGCTGAGTAGTACTAGTAGGAACAAACGGAGGTGGGGACCTTGTAGAAAATGGTGCCATAAGGGGGGCCACTCTGCTGTTAGTAGACCGCTTCTTGGGGGCCGGTTTCTTGGCAGCAGCTGCTTTCTCCGCTTTCTTGATCCGCTTCTCGTCGCCGGAATCGGAGGCCAGCACGTCTGCAACATATTATGTTACGACCCCCCAGCCTAGGTCAGATCTATCGGCAATTCTAATAAGTTTTTGCCGTTCTTTGATGGCCGTGACAGCATCGATTAAAGAAGCTTTGGCACATTCAATGTCCAGGTTGTCTATACTCTGCAAGGCCAGCTCCACGAAGGACAATACTTTTTCGGTATGATTAAATTGTTGTTTATTTCCTTCTCTTCTGAAGGAAGGTATGTCGGCTGATGCTAGGCGCTGTTTTTTGCAAGCCGTTTCAACTCGGGTGTCGAGCGAGTTGGTGAGGGCTTGGATAGCCTGGAGAATCTCCTGGTTGCCTTGATTGGGTTGACTTCTGTCCTCCGTCATATCTGGCCAAAATCTGGCGTGGTAATTGTGTGCGTGTGTGTATAGAGCTCAACTTAATGGATCTTATACTATAGTAAGGTTGACTGTTGACCGAGAGTGAGCTCACCGTGAATGAGTCCGTTATATATATACGGATGTGATTACATAATCACCTGGAATGTGCGTATCAATATAATGCACTCGCACCTGTCGTGCGAAAACGAATAGAAATTCTACTTCGCGAAGGACATTCTCGTGCCAGGTGGTCGGTCGACTCGCAAATGTTACAGGTCTTGACTTGGCCTCTATATCTCACTGGTAGGGTGAAGCCGCTATACTTGAGGTAGCTAGGTATGGGCATCTTCAGGTTTTTGATTAGACAACTTCTTACTCCCGTTTCGATGTTGTCGTCGAAATCATGACGTTGTCTTCGCAGGTTAGCCACAGTGCCGTAGTGTGTCAGTAGGCTGATTACTGCTTGGTCAGGAATCTCGTAAGGGGCCTTGATGTACGCCACTACGGAGTCCCTGACACTGGCTCTTTCACATTGGATTAGGACGTTATGTAATAGGATGCCTTGTTCTGCGATGTGGACACAATCGTCTTTATTGTCAAAGGTCACATTATACCATTTGTTATCCAGCTCCGCTATACAAACTACTGTGTCGATGGTATCTAATTCGTTGTGTATAGCGTTGTATACATCTTTAGGCGTTATTGCTTTGGGACTATGGAGGCTGTTGAATCTCACTGTATTCGGTCTGGTCACTCGACGGAACATGATTGCGTAATTGAATGGCGCGACAGCAGCGCCGAAAATTAGAAAGGAAAAAGAGCCAAAAGGCCCTCAAAGGTGTAGTTTTTCCTCTCTTACCTCACTGAATGTGATCACAAAACTTGATGAAGAGAAAAGGCGATAGTGACTGCTTCCAAAAAACGGGAAAAGTGCAAATTTCAGTCAATTTTTCGGAGCTCGATGGAAGCACGTCTTGCTACAGCGAATTTATTTATTTATTTATTTATTTATTCCCTCCCTCCCCAGGTCACCGAGGCGCGGGTAGTCGCCGCCCCTCCTCGGCGGGACGTGGTGTCTTTTCACCGCCCATCCCGGTGGCCTGACTTTTTCCCAACAGGGGCCTACTGACAGTGGGCACGAGGTGCCCACATCCAGACGCCAGTGGGCCCCTGCCACTCCTCCTTCCCCTTCCCTCCCTTCCCTAAGTCCTCACCTTCCCCGCTTAATTATTACTGATACATGCTGATTGCTATTTAATGTTTCAATTAGTATACTGATTGATTTAATTATAATTCATGTATATTGATCTCATAAATTGACTGTCAAGTTCTGATTTAATTATAATTCTTTTAATTCTGTATATACTGTGTTCTTCAAGGATTTGAAATAAAGTTTTCCTTGAAAAAAGTAAAAAAGTAAAAAAGTATTTATTTATTTATTTATTTATTTATTTATTTATTTATTTATTTATTTATTTATTTATTTATTTATTTATTTATTTATTTATTTATTTATTTATTTATTTATTTATTTATTTATTTATTTATTTATTTATTTATTTATTTATTTATTTATTTATTTATTTTTTTTAATTTTTTTTTTGAATGTGGAGTTATACGACTCCGTTTATTCAGTAACCTTCAATACAAATTTCACATAACATACTCAAAACAATAAGTACTCAAATTATTAAAGGTTGTATCTAAAAACAAAATTTGCAATGGTATAATACATTTAAAAATAATGAGAGTAGAGATCAAATAAAGATGGAAATATGAAAACAAAAATTAGAGGCTAAAACTAACTTGGTCACCCTTTCCCAACGAACACAAAGCAGAATTACGTGTATAGTAATTTACAAAAAACTCTTTACTTAACCTTTCCTTTTCGAAGTAGAGAAACAGTTTCAGGGTTTGTTTAAATCTGGCAATGATATTGATTTCGTTTAAACTACTATTGAAAACCTTTTCACACCTAATATTCCAAATTTATGAAGCATTTACATACAATTACTGCCGAGACTCCTTTAAGTTATAACCAAGTATTCTGTCGGAATCAGTCAGATATAGAAACTTATTGCCCGTGAATTGTCTTAGAAGTTGTTCAATATAGACCCATGCATCCATAGTGCGACTACAATAAATAAACAGGTGTTCATGAGATTCATTCTCAGTTTCACAAAGTGGACAGATTACATTATCAACTATACCAATCTTATATAACAGATCTTTAGTGGCATGAACACGAAACCTTAGTTTGTATAAAAATTGTTTGTCTTCATGATCCATAAGATGATTTTTCCATATATTATCCCAAACTTTATACCATTCTAGATTAAAACTGAGGTGAAGGATTTCTTGCCACTTTTTTTGAATCTTAGGGGTGGTGAATTTTCTCAAAATAATGTGTCTGTAAATAGATTTGGTGCTAGTGTCATTGATGAAAAGGATGGAATCATTTTTCTGATCCTCCATTATTAAACAGTTGCTGACTTGACTAGGTGGCCCTTGTCTTTTTTCCTTAATTAAGGAAAAGTCAATATGATTTTTGATTCTGCTTACCATTCTCCCCGCATTAATATTCTTAATATTACAAATACTAGCAATTTCTTTAAAAGTAATTAATTCACCATGACGGCTAATATCCTTAATATAATGAAAACCATTAGACTTAAGCGTAGGGCTCTCTAGGACTGAATTGTCAATAGTAGCTTTGGAGTTATTCCATAAGGGAACCTCACCACATTCAAGCAAAGAAGAAAAATTACACTCTAATCTACCTCCGGCTTTTGAAGGCAGAAATTACATCTATATAAAAAATTGTAGTTTTCAAAGGTTTTTTTACATTAGCAAAAATATACCATTCTAAGTGGTTAGCTCCACTAGCTTTACTTATCCAATAATCAAAAAGGATTTTCCATTTACCATTTTCACGAGAATAACGAGATAACCATTGTAGCTTTAAGCTCATTAACTTACAATTTATATCGATGAGGCCCATCCTCCTAATCCTTTAGGACCTGTGATAGTGTCTTTTTTTATTTTATCTCTTTTTTTATCCCAAAAGAATTTCCAGATCATGTTGCTCATTTTCTTAGTTAGATCATCTGGGCAAGAGATTACACTGCCAAGATAATTAATACCAGCCCCTACAAGAGTATTGACAATAACAACTTTCCCGTTAAGTGTTAAATTGCGTTTGGACCATTTGTCAAGTGTACATTGCATTTTACTAATTCTGGGATTCCAATTATCAGCAGGCTCCACGCATTACCAACAATGATACCTAGAATTTTTAACTTATTGTCCCAACTAAAATTACAAGGTTTATCTTTTCTGTCTTTCCAATTCCCCAACCACAGACCTTTAGATTTATCAACATTAATTTTAGAGCCACTGCCTCTACAATATGTCTCAAGAATATCACTAATAACACTAAAATCATTATTACTACTCACAAAGAGACTAGTGTCATCAGCATGTTGAATTAATCGAATGCTGCATTCTCCTCTTGGGCAAGCTATACCTTTAAGATTAATATTATTTCTAATTAAAACTGCGAGACCTTCAGCACATATAGCATACAAAAGTGGAGATAATGGACAACCTTGTCTTATTCCTCTTTACTTGAATAGGGGAACCGATATAATTATTGATAATGATATGACTACTAGGGTTACTGTACAAAAGCTTAATCCACTTAATGAGGCTAGGAGGAACATTCATTTTATACATAACAGTAAACATATAATTCCAGTTAATACGGTCAAAAGCCTTCTCTTGATCAACGCTAATTAAAGCAGCATCAAGATTCTCCCAATTGGCATAGTCAATAATGTCACGAAGAAGCATAAGGTTATCATGTATCTTCCTCCCGATAACCCCACAGGTTTGTTCCTCTCCAACGAGAAAAGGCATGATAGTTTTCAATCTATTAGTGATGACCTTAGAAAGAATTTTATAATCAACATTCAGTAAACTAATAGGTCTCCAGTTTTTTAATTCATGTCTGTTGCCCGAATTTTGTAAATGAGTTTAATAATAGCATTGTTCATCGACTGACAAAGGAAGCCCGATTGGAAACAGTAATTAAAAACTTCTAAAATATCAGAACCGATGGTTTCCCAAAAGGTTTGATAGAACTCAACAGTTAAACCGTCCAGACCTGGGATTTATTTTTATTCATCTGAGAAAGA
>CM055828.1:10952441-10982441 GCA_029582265.1 Zoroaster sp. YZ-2022 | reverse complement strand
ATATAGCACTACACCCTCGGCATAATGACTTGAACGTACGGTCTCTTTTACGACTTTTTACGACTGAGCATGCTATGACTCTATAATCACGACTACTCTCTGCAAGATCACGGCAACGACTGCCCCAAATCTACATACAATGCAATGCCCTCTGCGCTCCAAAACTGGTGCTCGCTGGCGGCGTGCTGCGGCATCGCCTAATCGCGCACGGAACCAGCGAATCCCTCACCAAGGTTATACCATTATATGTGTGGCAGTCGGGGAAAACCCGTCGGAAGTCGCCGCGCACATTTTGTAATTATGGACCTATTAACAAAATTACCATAGTGTCCTTTTTGAGATTTTGGTTCCAAATGGATTTTTTTTTGGAAAATCAAAGTATAAAATGTATTTTTGGGATGTTTTTGAACCCAATGCATTTTAAAATAATTAGAAGATTAAACAAATTCACTCTAAAACAATGCACTTTTTGGCCGACGCTCATGAATTCTCGCAAAGCACGCCCCCTATGAATAACCCATCAATGGAAAGCTCTACACTCGTCCTGATCCTGTCCTATTAATAGTTCAAGGGATTTACGTTTACTGCATGGCCAACTTTGAAGCCTAATTTCTCCGTTTGTGGGTTTAGAATAAACCGTCTTTGAAAGGTCATAACTTTAGTTGTGGTTTGAATATTGAACTCATTAAAACTGTTATGAGATCAGTAAAGGGTGTATTACTTGATTAAATGCTCAACAAGAATTGCAAAGAAATTGACCATGTGTTGGGTTTTCCTCCTAGACCGCCACAAATATACAAGGGTAGAAAATACAAACTGCTGTTGTGTCACAATATTCATGGTAATTATATTGATCAACTCGGACCCATGATTCAATGCATTGACAGTTTTTATGAAGAAGTATATACCTCTGATAATATAAATGATGATCAGAACAATTCTTAATGAAATCAATACGATTTTTTTACGATAATAAAGTCAAAAATCTTGTTAAAGATATTGATGAAGTTGAGCTCGGACAAGCCTTCTATCAAATGAAAACTGACAAATCCCCAGGCATAGACGGACTTACTGTAGAATTTTATCGTACCTTTTGGAATACCCTGAAATACGATTTAATTGATGTCATAAAGGAATGTAATAATTGTATGCACTTACCCAATTCTATGAATACTGCATTAATTAGATTAATTTAAAAAAAATAAAGGTTTTAAAAAGACCTAAGAAACTGGCGTCCAATCAGTTTACTAACAGTTGATTATAAACTTATTTCGAAAGTCATTACCAATACACTTAAAATGATCATGCCTGATATCATTGGAGAAAATCAAACCTGTGGAGTACCAGAAAGAAATATCCATGATAATTTAACCATTTTAAGAGACGGTATAGATTACATAAACTTCAACAATTTTGAAGGCGGCGTCATGAGTATAGATCAACAGAAAGCCTTTGATCGTATCGAATGGATTTATATGTACTCAATTATGGAGAAGATGGGTATTCCCGCAAGTTTGATTCAATGGTGCAAATTGCTTTATTCGGGTCCTTTAATTAAGTCAATTTATTGTCAACAATTTTATAGGTTCTCCTATCACCATAAAAAGAGGAATTAGGCAAGGTTGTCCATTGTCTCCACTATTGTTTGCCATGTGCCGAAGGAATGTCTAAATTGAATATTAATAATCCTAATATAGAATCAAGCTTCCTGATGACGACGAAATATTTAAAGTCGATTAGCATGCTGATGACATTACTGTTTTCATTCGTAATAACCAAGAATTTAATGTTCTTAAAAATATTTTTAATGTTTTCTGTGGAGGTTCAGGTTCCAGAATCAACCAATAATAAAACTACCGTTTTATGGTTAGGGAAATAGAAGACCAGAACAGATTCCCCTTGTGGCTACAACTGGGTTTCGGATAAACTTAAAATATTAGAAGTATATTTTGGTAACGATATTTCCCTTGAAGATAACTGGAATCCCATGATAAAGAAAATGAAACACACTATGAACAGATGGAAAGAACGTAATGTGACTCTGAAAGGCAAAGCTATCATTGTTAACACTATGATTTGTGCAGGTTGATCCTATTGAGGATCTATTTTACCTTGTCCGAATAATCTGATCCAACAAATTAATGATATTATTTGGGGATTTTTTTGGAACGGCAAACCCGATAAAATTAAACGTGATGTCATAAGAGGTAAAACTGATCGTGGTGGACAGGACTAATTAACATTCGTTTCAATCTTGACAGCCTCAGGCTAATGGTTGTCAAAATGTAATACTGGTGTGGGTAAATGGCGTTCTTTATTCAACTACAGGATCAATCGGTCAAGTGACACATTAATACAAACTTGGATGTTACGTATGTTCCGGACCATAATGTCCGCAAATACCATTATGTCCGCGAACCGATTTGGGCCCATTACGTCCGACCCATTACGTCCGCGGGCCCATAACTCAAATAATGTTTGAACACGTAACATTGGGGAAGTTAAAACCAATTACTTAGAACAATTTCATGTCACAGCGCTCTACTGCAACATTGGGTTGTAAACAAAACACTGGTATTAATTTAATCAAGTGTCTGAATTATCGTGCTTCATAATATTATGAGCACCACTGGTGTACTATTTAACATAGCAGTTTTTTGCAATGTGTTTATTTGTTCGTAAAACATCCAATACCGTATACGTTTTTTGTACATCCTAGTATCATCCTAGCTAAAAGAAGAGAAGAAAGAACACGAGATTGGCAGGTAAAAAAACACTTCACGCAGATGCCTGAGATGTACCGAAGAAGTGGCGAGTAGCAAGACTTGGAAATGGTTGAGGAGAGGACAACTAAAGAAATAAACCGAGGCTCTGATTACTGCAGCGCAAGACCAGTCTCTGCGGACGAACGTGATGAAGGCAAGGATCGAGAAGTCGGATGTCTCTTCTATGTGCAGAATGTGCAGTGCAGCGGAGGAGACTATATTTCACATTGTCATCGAATGCAGAGTGCATGCTCAGACAGAGTACAAAGGCAGACACGACAAGTTGGCCAAGGCGATTCATTGGGATTTGTGTAAGAAGTACGGTGTCAAGGTGCAATCGAATTGGTACGACCATGTGCCAAAAAAGGTAGAAGAAAGGGACCATGTCAAGATTCTCTGGGACATCCAGACAGATCATGTTATAGAACATAGACGGCCGGATGTTGTTGTCTTGGATAAGCATGATAAGATGTGTCATCTTATCGATATAACTGTGCCGGGTGATAGTAGAGTAGCATCAAATGAAAAGGAGAAGGTACAGAAATATCAGGATTTAGCGAGAGAACTCCGCAAGCTGTGGCCAGTCAAGGTGAAGGTTATTCCCGTGGTAGTGATAGCACTGGGTACAATCCCGAAGGAATTGGAGAAACATCTCAAGGACATAGGAACATCTGTTAGAGTAGAATTACTACAGAAGGTGGCACTGTTAGGGACAGCAAAGATTTCTGTGAAAGACACTCGAGATCTAAGGACGTAGCTTGACTTGAGGTGTAACCGGCAGAAAAGAAAAACAAGTTCTATTACAGAAAATAATCACCTTCGTTACCTACAAATGCATTTCCAATGCGCATGCGCACACAAGCCCGCTGGGAAAAACAAAGCCTATGACGTAGCTCCATACCCTGCATGGCCCTGAGAAGGAGGAAAATCCGTAACGCCCCCTTTTTTTGCAGCGCGCGGTAGAGCACACACGTACAATTTTCGAGCTCTTCAATACGTGGATAGTAAACCATCGAGCCTCTATTTCCGACAGTCACCGCGTTTTTGCAAAACCAATCATCGAGCCTCTATTTCCGACAGTCTCCAAAATGTTCAGAGAAAATAGGAATTATGTCTGACCCAAAACCACCAAAAAGAAAATCTTTTAGACGGACCAAATGCCGATCTTGTGGAGGATCTCCAGACCCTTTGGACTTCGACGATCTTTCCACTTGTTTTCGTTGTCGCCTCTGTTCCCGGGAAAAACCTTGCAACGTTTGTTCCCTTTTGTACCGCCGATCAATGGAATATTTTTACGGCATGGCAAGACAACCAGAGTCAACATACCGGACACACTCCGTTTTCACTTCCTGCAACTACGGTAGCTGTCACCAGTAAATCGGAGGGAATTTCTACCAGTTCTTCTTCTCCTCTTTTTACAGGTTCTTCTTCAATATTTACCTCAGCCCCGCCACATATCGGGTCTTTGAGCTACGGTCAGATATTTACTTGCAACCAAGGAGGAATTCCCACCACTTCGGTGAGTCATGGCTTACGTCAGAACGAATCACAAATTCCTTATTTTCGTCCTGTTTCCTACCATCCATCTTGGTCCTTTTGGCCTCGCGATCCTCGCAATTTTGCCGAGTACCCACATTATATCACTTTGTATTTTCCGGGACCATCTAGAGGACACGATCTTTACTCCCATCACCGATCGGTTGATGCTGGGAAACACATTTACCATCCCGTCGGAGTTCCCCTTCCCCTCGAATTAGGGACTCATACGACATTACGGGGAATTCTCATCGTTCCTCTCGACGTGTACCACACTCACGTTCACGCTCCCGAAGTAGGCTTCGCTCCCGTTCCAGCTCCCGTTGTCGACAACGATCTAGGTTTCCTTCTCATAGCCGTTCTGGTTCTCCGCCCAGACGATATGCTCGTTCTAGCTCCTTTTCTTCGGACTCTGGCCCTTCAGAACAGGACTATGAAGATTCCTTCCACACCTCCATGACCCAGCGAGGTAAATTAGTCATCCATTAAGTGGGCAAAATTCTACAGTTTCCACCTCCGTCACCTAAAGAAGTTTCCCGTCGGTCTTTCCGCAGAGAGTCTTCACATGATTCTTCCTCACAGATTCCCAATTGACAACCTCTGTGCAGATATAATGGATGAAGCCTTTTATAAGGTCCAGAAGAAAGAGATCGGTTATTCCTCCTCCAGAAAATCATCTTCTCAAGACCAACGAGGATGACTTTAATAAATACTTCACTGTCCCTTCCATGTCCTCTGGAGTCAAGGACAAACTCCGGGCAGAACACACTAACCAAACATTCAAAAGGAAATTTAATTATTCTGACAAAAGCTCTCTCGAACTTAACAAATTATTGGAAAACGTAGACCGTCACTGACGTCATGGCGCAAGCATTTCCAGTTTTTCACTTTTGCTCTCTGATGTAACTAGCTCGTTCTGCGGAAGATCATTCTTCCATCGACCCTGACGTTTAAATTCTTGGATGACTGCCTTAGCTCATGTCTTCGAGAATTTTCCTCAGCCTCCGCCTTCACCACTTCACTGCGTCGGTCTCTGGTTCTCGATAACCTCTTCTGGCCCTCTAAAAGCGCTAGAGAATGCATGGAAGATCTCGACAGGATCGATCTACGACGCCGCTCTGGATTTTCTTCACGTAAGACTAGCTCGTCCAGAAGAGGGTACAACAGCTACAAACAGAGTAGAGTCTCTTTTCAACTATCCCAACCAAACCAGTCACACCTACAACAGACTACCTCTACTTGGACCCCCAGCAGTTCTAACGACCCCCGACAAGGTCCTCCTCCATCTCGTAGAGTTCCGCTCCCCAGATCCACGCGTTCCTTCAAGTCCCAGGGTTCACGAGGAAGCAGGGGCCGGACATGAATATTCTCATCTCACTGACTTTGGGGCCTGTGGGGGCTGGTCTTCAGGGGTTTTCTCACAGATGGTCTCTGATTACCACAGATCTCTGGGCTCTACAGACGGTTTCTTCTGGGTACCGGCTGGAGCTCACCAGTTCCCCTCCATCTCTGAATCAACACCTACAACAGCCCACACTGGCCCCTTCCAATCTCTCTCGTCGGAGGTCATTAGAGGAAGAAATGTTTACTCTAGTACACAATGAAGCCATTTTCCCCTTCCCCGCTCATCAGACCAAGTTTTCTCTTCGGTCTTCTTCCTGGCTCCAAAGAAAATGGGCGGCTGGCGTTTGTACCTGAAAGATGCTTACATCCATCTTTTCCATCATTACCGCCCACGTTCGGGCCCTGTTACCAAACAAGTCCCAGTGTCCTCCTTCATCCAAACACATCTGAGATGGGGGCTCTCTCGCGAGAACCTACTCATGGGCACAATGTTTCCACGACCATCACTGTCAGTGACTCTTACATCAGATGCCTCGGAGATGGGTTGGGGTGCTCTTCTGAACGATCAGACGTTAGCAGGAACCTGATCCCCATCGGGAAGTCTCCTTCACATCAATCAATTATAACTACTAGCTGTCTTCTAAGCCCTCCAATCAGCACCACATCTGGTGGAGGGTCGTCTGGTCTGGGTGAGGACAGACAATTCTACAATGGTCTGGATCTGGATCTGGATCAAATACTGCCCAACACCCCTAATAGGAGCAACACGGGCAGGTATATATTGGCATATACGGGCCTGCCAGAAACACCGGGCGAACCCCTTCTCTTAGCGATAAGTGTACTGGATTTTGTTTACGTGTGTTGATAGTTTTTAATACAACACACAGGACCTACGGCTTTACGTCCCATCCGAAGGACAAAGCAATAATGGTTAAGTGTCTTGCTTAAGGACACAAGTGTCACGACCGGGACTCGAACCCACACTCTGCTGATCAGAAACACCAGAGCTTGAGTCCGGTGCTCTTAACCGCTCGGCCACGACACGCCACTACACGTGTCCTACTTGATTCGTCAGGGAGGTACTCATTCTCCCTACCTCTGTCATCTAACCTGGAAGCTCCTCAGTTGGTGCCTTCCTCTACTTATCTCCCTACAAGCCATCCATCTAGCAGGGAGCCAGAATATCATCACAGACGCCCTCTCACGGGGATGATCAGTCCCCACAGAATGGACTCTCCATCGCCCAACTTTACAACAAGTCTTCAATTTCCTGGACACTCCCCACGTAGATCTCTTTGCATCTCACCTCAACAATCAGCTGCCAGTCTTTTGCACACGCTACGCTCATCCTCGGGCCTTTGCGACGGACAACCTCAACATCGACTGGACGAACATATTAGGCTACGCCTTCCCCCTAATATCCCTGCTGACAAGAGTTTTAACAAAGATACAGAGAGAAAGATGCAAAATAATTCTCCCATAACGGCCAGACCTCCTTTTCCAACCCACGTCAGGGCTGTTCCACCCAGACCCGGAGAGTCTTCATCTGTCAGCCTGGATGCTATCAAACTCAACCTACGACAGGCAGGCCTTTCTGAGGACGCTGCAGCCTTGGCGGCCAAGAGCAGACGACCATCTACAAGACGAACTTACGATAACCGATTACAACATTACATCAAATGGTGCACCGACAAAATTGTTAATCCCCATTCTGCATCTCTAACGGACATTGGGGATTTCTTCCTCCATCTTTTTCATTCTGGTCTCCAAATCTCTACGATTCGGGTTTACAGATCTGCGATTACCATTGTCCATGGCGGTTTTGAAGATGGATCTAACCTGTCAAACAACCTGGCTTTTTACACCTTATTAAAGGAATGTTCATAGAGAGACCTCCTTTAAAGAAACCTATCCCCTCCTGGGACCTCGGCTTAGTTATTCACAATCTGGCTCCGTTCGAACCAGCTGGCTCTTCATCCCTCTACAACTTGACCATTAAAACAGTCTTTTTGCTAGCAGCAACCACTGGTCGTCGGAGAAGCGAACTCCATGCCCTCACAATTGAATCGGGCCACATACGTTGGGAACCGGGAGGCATCCGTTTGATTCCCCACATTCAGTTCCTGACCAAGCACCAATCTCCAGAATTCTCCCCTCCAGACATTTTTGTTCCCAGCCTGACTTCATTCTCAAGCGTCCAAGAGGACAAACTTTGGTGCCCTCTCAGGTCCTTAAAGTTCTATTTAGCTCGCACCAAAGCACTCCGAGGGGATACCAAACAACTTTTCATCACAACAGTTCGCCCACATCACCCAGCCTCTGTGACCACTATTGCCAGATGGATAGTTGAAGCAATCTTGAACTCGATTCCTAATCAACAACCACACCCTAAGACCTCAACAATATCACATGAGAGTCGACCCTGTAATCGGCATCAATATAAGCCAAAAGGAGATGTTTGTTCGTCTCGGGATCAACACCAACAGCAAGGAACTCTCTCTCCCCCTTTAGGTGCAGTCCAGGCTCTCCCAGATAAGCCACTGGGGATGATGGTATCGTCCCAGGCTCTCCAAGATAAGCCAAAAGGAGATGTTTTTTCCGTCTCAGGTTCTCCCAGATAAGCCACAGGGGATGATGGTACCGTCCCAGGCTCTCCAAGATAAGCCAAAAGGAGATGTTTTTCCATCTCAGGCTCTTCCATATAAGCCACAGGAGACGATGGTACCATCTCGGGCTCAACAACAACATGGAACTCTCTCTTCCCCTTTAGGTACAGTCCAAGCTCATCGGACTCGCAGCTTGACTACATCCTGGGCTCACTTCCAAGGAGTCCCCATCACAGAGATCATGAAAGCGGCATGTTGGAAGAACCCTTCAACTTTCACCTCGTGCTATCTACGGGACATCCTGCAAACAGAAGGATCAGTGGGCAGACAGGTCCTACAGGGGGCAGCACGAGCATCATCCCAGAAAGTCCACAGACCATTATAGGAGTCTTTATAGGGCTTCTGATGGGTATGTCTTAACAACCCTTTTCTGCTCATTTTCAGATAGGCCTAGCTAAGACATTCAGTTACGTAGCTCCACTCTGCATGACCTCCCCTCCATGCTTGTTTCCGGTGCTACTCTGCATTTGTAGGTAACGAAGGTGATTATTTTCTGTAATAGAATCTCCCAAATCTGCAGGGATTTTCTATTCTATTAAGAAAATACTCACCTTCGTTACCATCCCTCCCTTACTTTTGTGTTCTCTAAGTGGAAAAAGGGGCGAGTTACGGGATTTCCTCCTTCTCAGGGCCATGCAGGGTATGGAGCTACGTCATAGGCTTTGTTTTTCCCAGCGGGCTTGTGTGCGCATGCGCATTGGAAATGCATTTGTAGGTAACGAAGTTGAGTATTTTCTTAATAGAATAGAAAATCCCTGCAGTTTTGGGAGAATCTTTCATTTCATGCTGTGCTAACGCGAAATAAACTACACTGAAAACACTAAAAATGAGATATAATTGCATCTATTAAATAAGAAATAAATGTATCCATTAATTCATGTGCGCATGATATGCATCCAAGTACAACGCCCTCTAGAGGTAGATTCCATGACAACCAATATTTCATCTTGACGACATTTGAATGAACATTTATGGTAAGTAACACTAATTGCGGTGACACCATGTGAAATTCTCAAGTGAGTAGTAATTAGTTCTGAAAAGAACTGGAGGTACAACTCAAGTTTGATTAATTTAGGCCAAAGCATGTTTGAGAAATAAAGGATTATTCAATACGTAGTGATATGGACGTCCAACTAAACTTAATACCATGGGGGCTAAAAATGTGCCCCCAGAGATAGAAAAATCCAAAAAACAACTAAGGTAACACATTTTTATGGTTACATTAGACATAGACAAACCCATTTAAGGCATTATTTTGTTTGGTTCTTGGTGGCAACAATAAAAATTAATGACTTACAATGAGATATTTTTCTGAAAACCCCAATAATTAAAATATGCACAATATACATGCAATTATAGCGTCCCCTACCGGTCGTTTTCATGAGAACCGATGACGTCATCATGACAACCGACATATGACTGTACAATAATTGTACCAAGTTACATGATAATAGGTGAGGGTATGATGGAGTAAAGGCGAGATGTTTGATCTTCTTCGACCCCTAGTGCTAAGAATTATCAGCGTAAGGGCAAACAAATTGTGGGCCAGAACAGGTTGCCATGGCCGAGCGGTTTAGTGCATCGGACCTGTGTTCTGATGGCTGAGTCGTCAGACTCGGGTTCGAATCCTGGTCGCGACCGTGGTGCTTGTGTCCCTGAGTAAGGCACTTAGCTATAATTGCTTCTCTTCACTCAGGAGTATAATGGGAACCTTTGAGGGCAGAGATGGCAATTGTGTTTGATTAAGCTCGTTGCGCTGCACATTTGGCAGCATGGGTTGCATACTCCCCATGGAGTTGAGATGGTTCTAGGAATGATATAACTGGCCCGATGACAGCGATGCGACGTCACCAACATTTTGGGTTCCAAAAA
Organism: Zoroaster sp. YZ-2022; assembly: GCA_029582265.1. Taxonomy (NCBI): domain Eukaryota; kingdom Metazoa; phylum Echinodermata; class Asteroidea; order Forcipulatida; family Zoroasteridae; genus Zoroaster; species Zoroaster sp. YZ-2022. The sequence goes on along the minus strand of CM055828.1, from coordinate 10,972,258 downwards.
CATTATTTTTTTACCCAAAATTGGAATTGTTTTACCAAAAGTACAGGGAGATATAACAATATCCATGGTACTATTCATGTCATAAATTTATAAAGTGAACAAAAAAATTCAGAATTTTTTTTAAATTATGGTTTTGGGACAAAATATAAGATATTGCATGTAGATGTAATGGCGGCCTTATTGGATTCCCAGTGTGCATTGGAATTGCTCACATGACTCAATGTTGTTCAGTTCATAGTTTGAAAGTTGACAACAATCCCCAAAACACAAGACATGAAATGTCTTACAGTATAACAAAATAGTATTTTAACAGAAAATTGAAAATTCAATTGGACCTGTTTAAAATGAACGGTTGCTATGGCAACATCATGATACTTAGCGATACTGTACTGTGATCCGACAGCCCTGAAGAATCAACAAAAAATTATTTTAGTTGGTAGGTATCCGAGTGTTTCTGAAACTACAACATAATCAATTTGATCATGACAATTATTTTGAACAGGTCCAATTGAATGTTCATTTTTAGTGGTAAGTACGATGTGTTTGACATTGTATTCCCATGTAATATATATTTTGGAGTCAACTTTCAAACGCTGAACTGGACCAAGATTTAAGTCATATGACTACTTCCAATGCATTCTGGGAATCTAATATGGCCACCATTATAATAAAATGCAACATTTTATTTGTTGCTATTTTCTTGATTTTCTTTTATTTAATTTGTTAGATTCATTTGCTCAATATATGAATTTACGACGTAAATAGTGCTGTGGATGTAATTATATCTTATTGTACTTTCCGTTCAACAAAATGGCTTAAAATCTTCTAAAATCATGTATTTTGGTATAAAATTACTCAAACGTGAGATCTTAGTGAAGTCACATTATTTAAGTCACAGTACTTAGCGCAACATCTGTGCCAAGTCTGATGAACAAAGGAACATATGGGAACAACATTGTTTTAGCCAAAAAAGAGGAAAAAATCAACGGGTCAGTTGACTGTTAATCAATATAAACAACGCAAACGCAAAATGGGAATCATGTGGGTTCTCAATAAGCCATTACAAGTCCTTCCCTAAAACCATTAAAATCCCGCTCAACCCCACTCACTATGCTAGGACCCGCTCTTGCAGCGCAGCTCCTACATTGTTGATGATGGTACTAAAATGAGAAATTATGACGCCCATTAACTCAACATGATGATTATTATTTTTTCAAATGTAGTCGCATCTCATCAATGGTCCTGATCCAGTGCAGCTTTTTCTAAACATTCTACGGACACCTCTTCAGTCAGATATGCCAACTCTCAACGACTTTCTTGTGATGCCTGCTATGGAGGGCGCAAGTGCGCAAAGAATCGCATTTTCTTCAGTAAAACCTGTCCATGTACCAGCTATAGAAATACCTCTGATGCCAAGGAACAGACGGTCATTCATAAATCCTTTTTATAAGGTATAAGAAAACCTTATATGTCTATTTTCAGTCCAGAAATAAATATGTGCTAAATGAACAAAAGTCATGTTATGCTTGCCATGCAAGTGTTAAAATTACACGACATGACTACATTACACTACATGTGTTCATACTAGGTGAAATGCCCAATGTGTACTCCACAAACCCGTTTTTCCAGTGTGTCCTTCTTTTAAAACGAAATATTATCATCAGAAAAAAAGTAACAATAAGAATTGCTTCTGATCTGCATTTCCAGAAAATAATAGAAAATAAATATCAACAACCAATGTAGAGCTTCTACGCTCAGTTGGTAGAACACTGGTATAGGAGCGAACCTGGCACAATGCAGTTCTCTTCACTCATAACAAACTTTTTTTTTAAATGGCTATTCAGTTTGCTAAAACTAATAAAAGGAAGTTATGGAAAGAAAGGTGCTGATTTTTCTGTTTCACAATTCAAAAATATGAAACTGGAAAAAACAAATTTCACAAAGTCGTGTCGGCCTGCTTAATATTGAAAAATGTTGTAATTTTTTCCAGAGATCAGCTGAATCTGAGGAAACTTTAAGAGCTTGCCCTGCAAACAGCGAGTGGGTGCAAATCAACAGTGCAACCACTTTGGAAAACCAGCAAGTTATCTTGGGAGCACGGCAATGGTTCTGGGAGACAAAGTGCTTGGATGAGAATGGTAGTTGCTATGGCTTTCAGAATACCTCAGTGGTGACGTCGAGCTGCCGATCTGTGTTTTCGTGGGTTATTGCTTGGGCACGGCCAGTGGAATTTGTCGACTATGAGTGGCGTTTTATAGCTCTTAAAACGTGCTGCTCATGCGCTGTTAGTATTATTCCGCCAAATGTCCATTAATTTTAACTGTGCTAAAACAGCTTTAAATACAAGACACCTACATGTATCATCATCTATGGGACTGGTACAGTATTAAGTACACGATTCAATGTTATTGGTATATATATCTATATCTATATCTATATCTATATCTATATCTATATCTATATCTATATCTATATCTATATCTATATCTATATCTATATCTATATCTATATCTATCTATCTATCTATCTATCTATCTATCTATCTATCTATCTATCTATCTATCTATCTATCTATCTATCTATCTATCTATCTATCTATCTATCATCTATCTATCTATCTATCATCTATCTATCTATCATCTATCATCTATCTATCTATCATCTATCATCTATCTATCTATCATCTATCATCTATCTATCTATCATCTATCATCTATCTATCTATCATCTATCATCTATCTATCTATCATCTATCTATCTATCATCTATCATCTATCTATCTATCATCTATCTATCTATCTATCTATCTATCTATCTATATATCTATCATCTATCTATCTATCTATCATCTATCTATCATCTATCTATCTATCTATCATCTATCATCTATCTATCTATCATCTATCTATCATCTATCTATCTATCTATCATCTATCTATCATCTATCATCTATCTATCATCTATCTATCTATCTATCATCTATCTATCATCTATCATCTATCTATCTATCTATCTATCATCTATCTATCTATCATCTATCTATCTATCTATCTATCTATCTATCTATCTATCTATCATCTATCTATCTATCTATCTATAGTCATTACGCAGCAGCCATTTTGGAGACATATATGTTTACAGATTTAGTATGAAGCAAATTCCTCAAGAGCCTACGAAGTGTATTCCAGACCTTAATGTCCGCGGGCCCATTATGTCCGCACCATTATGTCCTCTCTAGCGTAAGCCTTGAAGGCTGTTGTACCGATTTCTGGCAAGAGAAATTCAGCGCACACGGACTGTGTGCTCTCCTATGGTCGACAAACGTATACTTTTCAGCGACCTCGTACATATTCGAACTGGATTTTCTGTAATCGGGAGTTTATGGGTTTATTTTCCCATTGGAACCCCGATATAAATTTCTCATGCAAGCATTAGTTTAAATGATGCTCAATTACAGGTACCTAGCTTGGACATCAACAATGACGTATTTGGCCTTAACGTAAACAATGTATGTACACACATGTTGTACATGACATAACAGCGAGCAGTTACTGGGCCAACCAATAACTAATGAGAATCATTTTTCCTCTTTAACTTTAAGTACAAAAGGATACTGAATGCTGCACATTTAATAAACTAATACTGCACAAAATTATAGTGCATAAATCGTGGTGTTAAAAACCACTGGTAAAGTGTTTGGTTTATCGTACCCAATTTCTCTAAACAGTGAAGATCCGTCATTACATTTACGCCTCCCCATGCAGTATAAACTGGGCTAACGTGAATAACATAATATGCGGATGGATTTTAAGAAAATTTGTAGATGACGGCACTATTTTTTGGCTAGCAGGCCGCGGTGTCGAAAGAAAGGAGAATTAATCGATGAATATCCATTATTTATGTATTTATTTATGTTATTTCTTTGATATATCGGGACTAAAAGATCAAGGCAACTCGCTGTAGGAGAGGAAATAATGTACCTTTCAATGTGTTGGATTTTGAAAATGTATGGCCAGCTTTCGGTATTTTAACTGTTTATTACAACATTACTTTTTTTTTTACTTGAGGAAGTGAATACAGATGTTATAAAATAATTGATCGTGAGAAACATGGTTTTACATTAAATATGTACCGAAATGAATTTATGGTGGGTCCCGTCATAAAGTGACTAATTTGATTAAACAGCCCATACGGACAACGAACATTTTTATCGCTCATTGTTTTCCCCCATTTACCAAGTTCTACCCAATTGTATCATTAGGCCTAATATACATCTAAAAAGGGGTATAATATCGTCAATTTACACTGGTGCCCGCGTCATGCCAATACACACTCTAGAGTAGCCTTGACCAAGATGCATCGGAACGGTTTGCTGCCATAATTTTGCCCCGTTTAGATATCCGAACTATTATGCTAATGTACCAAATTTAATAACGAAAGACGTATTCTTATTGGTTATTGGTTGGCCCAGCAACTCCTCCCTGCGAGTGTCGTGTAACATTATGCGTATGCATGCATTGTATACGTTAAGGTCAAATACGTCATTATTGATTTATTATAGTGTTACGGCCCTATCCGTAAACAGCACTCCCTCTGTGTGTGCTTAATTTCTTGGGCCATAAATCGGTACAACAGCCAACAGGTGGAGGCTTAGATCAGAAAGAGGCGCCCTATCGGTTCGTGGACATTACGGTCCTTACAGACATTGTGGTCCTTGCGGACATTATGGTCCGGAACAGACATGTGACTTGCTTTGAGTGTACATTGACAATACACCTAATCTCCTTGCAGACCCTATTCATTGTGTCTACAAAGCTACCAACATTGCTTCAACGACATACTGATCCATCATGTCATTCCAATAGTAAATGTTGACCAATAAATATGTCAACTTACCTGACAACTGTTGCTATCCGCAAGTAAGCCCGGTTCATCTTTCACGGATTTAACATGTGGTCGTAACATCAACTTTTGGTTGGAACAAAATCTAAATCCGCCAATTTATCGTGAAACCCTTGATCCATCAGACGCTATGTATCGCGTGTGGAGGAAGCCATATAACACGTTTTCATTATCGTCAGTCTAGTAATGGTTTCTAAATTGTTGATATCGACTGCCCAGACGCTTGGTGAATGTGTTCGCATAATGGTGTACCCGCACAACTGAGTTGCTTCAAGGATGGGAAGCAATATTTTTTTGTGCGGTAGAGAAATGCCATTTTCTTATAAAAGATAATTTGAAAAAAGTACTTTTCACTGAGTTATTTAATAAAGCAATAGATAATTGGCATAAGTCGACCGCCCACCAACATAGGGGCTGGTTAGCTCAGTTGGTAGAGCGCTCGTCTGGTATTCGAGAGGTCGCAAACCGTTTATATATATATATATATATATATATATATATATATATATATATATATATATATATATATATATATATATATATATATATATATATATATACTACTCAAAACAATTTAGGGAACAAAACAATTTAGGGAACACGGGAATAATCTCATGATAAAGGATGCATGTAGTGATTACACATTTCATGACATGACTACTGAAAGAGTGAGGGGGTTGCAAATGAAAATCCCGGTTCATGGAACATTCCAATAACGGGTGTGACCACCTCTTGCAGTAAATCCGGTGTTCCCTAAATTGTTTTGTTCCCTAAATTGTTTTGAGTAGTGTATATATATATATATATATATATATATATATATATATATATATATATATATATATATATATATATATATATATATATATATATTGTAATTCAAGGTTCTATCGTTGGACATCTCTGAAACAAATTCATTATAATCATTTTCTATTCATCGATATGTCTCCATCATACTATTAAATAGCCGAGTGGCCATTTTTCCAGAGATGGGTTCTTTTTTTAATTAGCTTTTCACATCGAGCCTCTGTCATTTCTGAATAAAAAATTCCATCTTTGGACCTCTTATATTTACCGAAAAAATATTAATCGAAAAAAATACTTATTTCGAGCTGTAGGTGCAAGCTTGGATTTCAGTAAATAGAAATTATATTTGTATTCATAAACCGTTCGAGAGGAAGACTTTTTAAAATTGGGTTCTTCAGATCGGTTTTTAAATACAAATATCATTTATGTTTTGGACTTTTAGCTCGAAATTAAGTTATTTGAAGCAAAGTTGTTTTTGTATGTAGAAACCAATTCATCGATCTGAATTACAATAGTAAATATCCGATTGCATATTTTTTCCCAGATACAGAAATGATGATATCTATAATACAGAAATGATATTTGTATGTAGAAATTAATCGAGAGCTCAATCTCAAAAACTAATTTTAAACAGTTTTCGGAACGAGCTCTCGATCAGTTTGTAAAATACCAAATAACATGTCGATCTTCCTAGTTGCAATTATTGTATATGTATCAAAATATTCGAGACTTGGAAACTTTTTGAAGAATTGGTTATTTTTTTTATAAAACCGAATAAGTTATTTTGAATCACAAAGGTTCAAGATGAATTTTAGAAAATAGATTTGACATTTGTATATACAAAGCGTTCGAGAGCGAGATCCCCAAAAAATTTAATTACTTCTTTCGATCGGTTTGTAAATTATTTAATTATTATTTTTTTTTTGTAATTCAATGTTTCATCGTTGGACATCTCTAAAACCAATTCATCATAATCATTTTGTATCTTAAACGAATTCATCGTCTATTAACCCTTTCGGTCTCATGGGCTCCAAAAAGAGCTTTTGGTGCAATACGCTTCAATCCCATGGGCTTCAAACGGTGCCGGGAATCGACATGTGCTTGACGCCCAAGGCTTCTTAATTCAACATCTGAAAATGCTTTAGAGCGTTCTTTTGTTTGGCGCCATCTATTGACAAGAATTAAGTTTTTAAAACTGAGCTTCATAAAAGCGCTCGTCACTTTGCGGTTTCCCCACTTTGCTAGCGTCGACTCGCCTTGCCACAACGGTCTGTTTTTTAGTTGCAATCATGATGGAAACGGACATAAATGATGGCATTTTGGCTGAGATTTTGGCAGACAGTGGCGCAGAATCGGATGACGATAAAGGCATTTCTTCCGACAACAGCATAGCAGAAATTCCATCGTCATTTCAAGAGGTAAAGCACAGTAAAAACTGAATAACTGTTACTCTTCCCGGCCCAATGCAAACTAATGTAATTCAACGGTATTTCCTATAGCGTAAATATTGGATGCATTTTTGTTATATGCTCAATGGGGTTAGAACTATTGTAGTTGAGGAATGTAAATTTATTGAATAGGAGTGATCAAATCCCCACCCCCTGGACTTGGGCAAAAAGTCAGGCATGATGCCATGACCATAGTGCTCGAGTGAAAATGTACAATTTGTAGTAGTTTGTTGGGGTTATTTGTATTCATTGAAACAGCTAGTTGATGTATAGATAGGAAACAGGTCAACTCGTACTCCAACCAACTCGTACTTCAACCAACTCGGGTACGAGTTGACTCGAATTCAGATTTCCGACCGTGATTAATCCTCCTTTGCCTTGTTTTTTCTGTTGCAGCCTACCTATCAAGGTGACAGCCGGTCGAGATCAAGGAGGACAACATGAAAGTTAGATTTCCGATCCGGTTGGGAACGATGAGACCATTACGAGTGTGGGACTGTGCAGACACTGGAAATCCTGGCCCCACCGGCGACTTTGCCACACTGTCGGCAGTGGAGATCTTCAAGCTGTAATGTTGTCAACTCGTGTGGGATAATGCCCGTCGACGAGACTAATCGCTATGCGCAGCAAACAATAGACTCAAATCCTGATCAACAGTTCTCCTGGCACCCAACCAACATTCCCGAAATGATGGCATTTTTGGCACTTCTCAGTGATATGGGCATAAACAAATCATCTCAATACAAGATGTACTGGTCGACGTCTGAAATTCTTCGCATCCCATTCTATCCGTCGATCATGTCCCGTAATCGGTTCAGTTGAATTATTCGGTTTCTCTACGTCTCCAATAACCAAATTCCTCGTAGAGCCTTGGCTAAACGGGACAAACTTTCCTTGATAGAAGTCCTCGTCCCGAAGTTTCTCAACCTGTATAACCCTGCGCAGAATCTGTCTCCAGACGAGAGTATGTTGAAATTCAAGGGACTCTTAAGTTTGTTCAGTACATGCCGAAAAATCCTATCAAACGGGGTATTAAAGCCTTCTCCCTGAACGAGTCCAAAACAGGATACACGTGTGCTTGGAACCTGTACACAGGAGCTGACAACACCCAAACTGTTTATGATGCAGACGTACGTGTAGATTCCAAGTCATCAGACTGCCATCCACCAAAACCGACAGTTGCATGAAAAATTGTCATTGATCTGGTCCATGGACTTGAGAATAAGGGACACGTAATAGCCTATATTGTGATAATTACTATACTAGCCCAACTGTCTAAACTAGGATTCGGATGTTGTGGAACTGTTCGTTACACTACACAGGGAATACCCCAGACCGCAAACCCCCAAAAACATAATATAAAGAAAGGAGTTGACCCATTTTTTGGGTGAAAGGTGGGCAATTGTGTATCGTTTGGCAAGACAAACAATCTGTAACACTTTTAACTAATGTAGGCAACAGTGAATTGTCCAAAAAACAAAATCGGTGTAATAAGAGCAGAAGTGGATTTCGTGATGTTATGAAGCCCAATTGTGTTGAAGATTACCACAAAAACATGGGTGGAACTGATCTTGCCGACCAATGTTTTCAGTACTACAATCATACACACAGAAGCTTGAAATGGTGGAAAAGTTTTTTTTTCATAGTGTTGCATTCCCCACTTTTGTGGGTCAACAAAATAATAGTCGGACACTAACTTTGTTGTGACAATCTCAATCAATGGGGTTGGTTTATTATTAACATCACTATTTAACAATGGCACTAGTAACATGTATGACAGGAGTGGTAGCGTATAGGTACATGTCAATAGTTAAACTTATATACTTGTGCTAAGTTCCGAATAGGGTGTACGAATACCAACTATTGGGTACAGTCAGTGGGGTCCATCGTTCGTTCATGCGGCTTGTCACTCGGCATACGGTACGGGCACTGCTATACCGAGAGACGGGCGGCTGGTCGGTCTCTACGACGGGGACCACCGGGGCTTGACTACACGGGGTGTCTGGACGGGGCCAGAGTGTGTACCATACCGCATTAGCTACATGTAGGCGAACCAATGGCCATATCGACGCCCTGTACCATTGGTTCAACGAACGAGGCTCTGCACCGTAATAGTTCGGTATATCGCACTGTCATGGATCGGATCGGATCGAGTCACATAGATTTCATTCGGAACCGCACTACCCCGAGATCAGGAAATCTTGGGGATTATATAGAAATCTGGGGCCTAGGAATAAATAAAACATAAGCCTAATTTAGCGTCTTAGCCAATGAGAAGCTTGGCTTCCGCGTCTAAGGGTAGAAACGTGTGCAAAATCATGACATACAACAGGTCCTTGTTCCATATAAGGAAAAGTATTTGACGAAAGTGAAGTGATCGACAACTTAGAAAGGAGGGCGTGTTCAAGGGGAAAATGCTTACTGGGGTGCTAAGCTATTTGCTTGGATGCTAAGCTATTACTGCATGAGGGGAACAGCGGCTGTGCTTGGGTAGGGAGCACTATACACGCGGGCCACGGCTCATGACTGAGCGGGTCAGTCACGGTGACTGATTGGCCGTGGTTCACCCACGAACCGTGTTCGGTGTGAAAGGGTGGACTCCGAGGAAAGTATTCGGAAAATAAACTAAGTCCAAAGGACGGCTCCAAGCCACGTGGCGGGAGGGTGTGGCACGCACGCAAGGCTCTCGCTGGTGTTGCATTATGCATTGCGTTAGCGCTGGATATGCATGAGGAAAAGTAGCGTCCTTGCATGGATTGCATATTCATAGCGGACAATCGAGGGTCCGGGGAAACAACCCTGGGACTTATACTGCTTGAAATTGCATCGTCAGCAAAATATTGGAAGTGGAAGAAGTGAACTATAAGGGGTGCTAATATTTATCAAAATCAAAGGGTAATATTCGTAACAATATGCTGAATATCTGTATTGTCAATAGCAGAGTAATATTCACCAGCATAGCAGGGAACAAAAATGTCAGTAACCTTGATTTTCGTATAGGGATTGTACAGGGCTTGCTGTTGGGTTGGGAACGTAACGCAACAAGTCAGTTGAGATACCATATTCCTATTGAGTTGACAGGGCAACAGCACTATCCTGGCAAAAACTCCAATGGAAAGAAACACGACTGCATTGTTTATAGTAACCGCAAATTAGGCAGGCCAAAACAAACAAAGATGATCTGTAAACAATGTACACAACCTATGTGCATAGTTCCTTGCTTTGAGAAATACCACACCACTTGATTGATCTGTACTATTTGTCTCCAACCCCCCACCCCCCCCCCCAATTCAATGTTGGGAAAGGTCGGACGAGCTGCAGATTACAGTCCAAACCAACATTGAATTGGGGGTGGGGGTTGGGTGTTAGCATGGATTGTGATGTATGTACACTGAATACAAGTAAATGGTTCATTTCCAAGAAGAAAAAAAAAAATCCCCCAAAATCTAATCCAAGTTATTGTTTTTCACATGGAAAAGAAATCTTATACATGTACCGTATTTGCATGTATTTATTACAAATTCTATGAAATATCACCTATTTGTATTACTTTTCTTCAGTGTAAATACTGATCTAATTATTTCATTGTTTTGCTTTTACACTTAAAAAATAGATTCACAATATTTTCCTTCCTTTGTATACTCATTTTACCATCAGTTTTACATACAAATATATCTGAGCCATTTTGGTATGTACAGTACACATGTAAAAAAAAGTGTCTATTACTGGTGCTGAAGTGACATTGGGCTCCTAATTGCTGTGGTAAAGGAGGGTACTCTCTTACATAAGTGGTTGGTAATGAAAGGCTTAAATAGCCGAGTGGCCTTTTTTCCACAGATTAATTCTATTTTTTAATTAGTTTTTCACATCGAGGCTCAAATTTTAGTAAACAAAATTGACATGTATATATTCAAACAGTTCGAGAGAGATCGAGAGAGAGAGAGATCGAGATCGAGAGAGATTGAGAGAGAGAGAGATCGAGAGAGATCGAGAGAGAGAGAGAGAGAGAGAGAGAGAGAGACTTTTTTTGACTTTTCAAATGGATACTTTATTCACATCAATTAAAAATTATTACAATTCCATTTGATAAATAAATATATATGTACAAAAAGCAGTCATAACTGCCATGGAATCAGTAAATAAACAATTTCAATACAAAAACAGTGGTATAACCTTTTGAAGGAAATGTAATTTAAGCAATAGAACATTAATTAAACAGTTGTATAAACACAAAACAGAAAAAAATTCTCTTGGGATATTTAGAAAAAAGGTGGTGTTTCCTTTTGAGGAAAATAACTAGTAATAAAACATTAATTAAACAAATATAGACATTAAACAAAACATTATACAAGTTGTACAAAGAGTTAATGAAGCTTATTTTGAAAAAAATTAATAATCAAAAAAGCAAAGAATGTATTTTCAAACATAAATACAAAGTTTGTTTTAATAAGTAACAGAAACGAGGCGGTTAGAAAAGCCATGTGAACTCCCCATTAACGACGGTGAAAAGAGCATTGTTAATAGACCATTTGTTGTTGAAGGCAACAGTGTTATGAGAAGATTTATAGATATTGTATTCAAGAAGGATTCTGTATTGTAGTTGAAAACGCCAGAAAATTAAAGGATCGGTGTAACGAGAGGTGCGATAAAGGGTATGTATTACATACTTGCAGCTGACGACGAGGAAAATGGCCAGTCTCACAGCCTCCCTACTGCGGCGCCCAGCGTGTGGAATTAGTGTCCAAAAGATGTTGAAGTTAAGCAGGAGACAGATGAGGCGATGAAGTAGGTTGAGGGTTGGTTGAATAGAAGGACAGGTGATGAACATGTGCCAGATCGTGCCCCTCTCACCGCACCATCCACAAAAAGAAGAGATGTCGGGGTTGAGGTGTTGAAGGACTGGGAGTGAAGGAATGACGTTATGTAGAAGTTTAAATTGCATGTCCCCCTGTTTCTTTCTTGTGGCAAGTTCATAGATTTGTTTCCATTGTATTTCATTTTCTTTGTCGAGGAAACCTTGCAGGTGCCAGAAAGTGATGGTGTATTCTGGTAGATGGTTCACAGTGGAGTTGATGACAGCGTAGAAAAGTTTGGATGGTGCGGAGAGGTCCTTTGATGTTTGACGAAATCTTGATGTTTAGGGCAGATCTGGCTGGTGACAGATGCGAAGAAGAAGAGCTGGAGCGTGAAGAAAACCTTTGGAATTAAAGAACGAAGGAAACATGCGGACGAGAACAGAGTGCAGACGTTGAAGAACGGAGTTGAGAAGACGACGGGAGAGTGGGCGTGCTCTGGGTATTACTTGTGAAAGGTCGTTGACCGCGATCCACTCTCCGGTGGTGGGGTTGATGACGTGGCGCACCAAATTTATTCCACACGCTAGGAGCCGAGCAGAGAACGGCACGACCTCAGCAAACGCCTCATCGTCAGCTGCAAGACTAAGAATAGAACTGTTAATGGGGAGGTTGAACACATGGCTAAGACAGTCGTGTGTTATTTGAAGTTGAGCTCCGGTAGCCATCGCAAGAAAGGAAAGGAAAGCAAAAGAATCCATTGAGAAAGTTTAAATAAAATAGTTAATTGTCTAAAGTTCTTACGAGTTTCGTGAGTCTCTGCTGCAATCTTTTAGTGAGGTTGGGGGTGGTTCGTAGTTGTTTGAGTTGTTTGACAAGGCTAGGGATATTGGACGTGAACGTTTTTGCTATTATGGCGGGTTTCTTTTTTGTTTTTACGACAGACAGGAAACGCTGCAGTTCGCGCAGGGAGAGAGTGCCTTGTGGAGCTGTAAGACCCTCGAGGGCGAGGTCGTCGCCCTGAGAGTCTTCCCACATGTCTGTGTCAGTGTCCTGGTCAGTAGTCTGGGATAAAGGTGTGGAGGGTGCGGATGATATATGTCTTGGTGTGTTGGGGGTGGAGGTCGTAGGTTTGGAAGGTGTAGGAGTAGATTTTAAGGGAGTGGATGGGGTGAATGTTTTGGTTGTGGGGGTGTCGAGGATGGAGGATAGAGGTTGGGTGTGGTGCGGGGGTGGCGGGGTTTCGGGTAGGGGTGGCGGGGGTAGGGGTGGCGGGGATTTGGGCAGGGGTGGCGAGGATTCGGGAAGGGGTGGCGGGTATACGGTCAGGGGAAGCGGAGGTACGGGCAGGGGAGGCGGGGTTTCGGGCAGGGGAGGCGGGGTTTCGGGCAGGAGTAGTGGGTTTGGGATCGGTGGGCTTGGGGTCGGTGGGCTTGGGGTCGGTGGGCTTGGGGTCGGTGGGCTTGGGGTCGGTGGGCTTGGGGTCGGTGGGCTTGGGGTCGGTGTGCTAGGGTTCTGTGGGCTTGGGGTCGGTGGGCTTGGTGTCGGTGGGATTGGGGTCGGAGGGTTTGGGTCGGAGGGTTTGGGGTCGGAGGGTTGGGGTCGGAGGGTTTGGGGTCGGAGGGTGTGGGGTCGGAGGGTGTGGGGTCGGAGGGTTTGGTGGGTTTGGGTCAGTGGGCTTAGGGGGTGGGGCTTGGGTCAGTGGGCTTGGGGTCTGTGGGCTTGGGGTCGGTGGGCTTGGGGTCGGAGGGTTTGGGGTCGGAGGGTTTGGGGTCGGAGGGTTTTGGGTCGGAGGTTTGGGGTCGGAGGGTTTGGGATCGGAGGGTTTGGGGTGGGAGGGTTTGGGGCTGGGATTGGAAGGCGTTTGGGTGGGGCAGGGAGGGTCAACCGACATAGGTTTTGTGACTCGCTTGAGTTTCCTTTTGGGGGAAGGGATTGGAGGAGAGTGAATTTGTTGGAGAGGGTCAGAGGTGTTGGGGAGGCGTTAATTTCCTTTTAGGACTGCATCAGAGAAGGTGCGGGCGGGACGAGGGGCGTACCCAGATATGATTAGAGGTTGATGGGCGGTGAGAGGGGTTACGTCTCCGCGAGGAGATGCCTCGAGCGAGGACCTCAAGGGGTTGCGGTCGGGGTTCGAGGTCGGTGATGCCACCGGATCCGCCGTCGCCGGTAGCTCGACCGGGGCAACACCACTACTAAGGGGTCGCTCCCGAGGAAGCGTTATCGGTATCAGACAGGGCAGTCAAATTAGTGGGGACAGGTTTGATTGTTTGGGAGGGTGTTTGGGATCAGACTTACCATGAATGAAAACTGGACGTGGATTTAGTGGGTTGTTGTCGTTGTCGTTGTTGTCATTAGTCGGGTTTCCTTCCTGCACGAACGCGCGATGTGGCCGAGTCCACCACATTGGAAACACCGGGTGGACTCTGTTGAAATGAAAACCCGTAGTTTTCGCCGGCATGTGTAAAACTGATGTAAGCCGGCGGTGTGATGTTCTTGTCCAATAACACGCTAACCTGTCTCCTGAAGGACCGGATATGAGCTAGTTGTTTTTGTTGAAAACCCAGGGAACAGAGCGAATTTGTGAAACCACCTTACAAAAGTTGAGAGATTGCTAATTAACACCATGTTTGGTATTTCTGGAAAACATTTGATAAAGTCATGCGAGTGGTGGGGCGGACAAGCGGCATGACCTCGAGAAAGGAGCCGTCGTATTCCAAGCCATTTTCTACGACGTCGAAGGCTGCCGTTCCCGAGGACATGTAGAGCGCAATGCGGCCATTTCTAATACGTGATGCGTCGGTTATATGTGTGGGAGAAATAGATTTTGAGAAATGGTCAATGTAAGTACGCACAGAAACGTTGTCCTGTGCGTAGAAGACAACCCCATTGTTCCTGGAGACGGGCCCAGGAAAGCTACCACCAGGAACAATAGGGTCTTTGTTGGTGTTAGCTGTTCCGCTTGACCGCCCCTTTTGTAATGGCTCTGCTTGGTTGGCCATGATGGCCGTCCACAGTACCAAAACCAACCCGAAAAACCAAACCAAAAAACTCCCAAAAACCATACAAAATACCGATAATCTGACAGAGAAGGACGAATAATATAATTCTATAGATAATAATAAATACAATGATATACAAAAAATAGTAAACTTGTAAGTATTAACGGCCAATAAAAGTGATTTTACCGGAGCTCAAAAAAACACACGTCTTACCACCTCGAGAGAGAGAGAGAGAGAGAGAGAGAGAGAGAGAGAGAGAGAGAGAGAGAGAGAGAGAGAGAGAGAGAGAGAGAGAGAGAGAGAGAGAGAGAGAGAGAGAGAGAGAGAGAGAGAGAGAGAGAGAGAGAGAGAGAGAGAGAGAGAGAGAGAGAGAGAGAGAGACTTTGACTTTTCAAAGAAAACTTTATTTACAAAGCAGAACAATACAAAATTACAGAATAGAAAACAATGTTTAACAAAAAATGGTGGTTTCAATATTACTGTAAAAGTAACAAAACTCTGTAAACTTTGTTTAACGAAGGTAATAACAACAATGCATTAAATAAAGAAAGACAAAAACATTAAAAGATCAAAACAAAACGAAATAAACAAAAGGTAGAGTGGAAGAAAGGATGAGAAAGGAAAGGGAAGGGATCCTCTAAAAGGGAGACTGCAAGCACCATGGTGTAAGCAGACTCCCTTAAAGATTCCCGGGGTGGGGAACCACTGGCATTACTGGTGTGGGTCTTAAACCCACTCCAGCGGCTCCCAAAGAGAAAGAAAAGAAAGGAAAAGAAAAGGAAAGGAAAGGGAGAGGACCCCACTCGTGAACAGTGGTAGAGACCTTGCCTCCAATCAGAGAGAAAAATTGGAGTAGCTGTTCACAAGGTGGGTCGAAGAGGGGGAAAGGTGGACCGAGAGGGGTCAGACAGAGAGAGAGAGAAGAGAGAGACTTTTCAAATATAATCTTCATTTCGAAACATTTTTAAAAACCAAACATTTTTTAAAAACCAAACATTACAGAAAATGACATTATATAAATTGTGATAAAAATTCAAACTATGAAAGGCACATTCTGTAAAAAATTCCAGCAAAGTAATATGTACAATAATTATTATATAGATGAAACAGGATTTTTGTTAAAAAGGAAAGCTGGTGTATTATAACAAAAACAATGTTTGAGTAAAAAGTACATGATCGAGGTATAAAAATACAAATGGTTTTAGATAAGAAATATTGAATAAAAGCAAATATGACTTTTGTTTAAAATGATGGAGATATAAAATGTTTGGTTTGAAATAAAGGTACATTGAATAGATAAAAGGGCACAGTCAAAAAACAATAAAACACAAGAAGCGCTTTGTGATTTTTTACATTTTTTTTGGAATAATTTTGTTTGGTTTTTTGGTTTGTTTAATACGAAAAGCGTATAAAAAAGGCACGTCAATAAATATAGGTAAACATAAAAAAAAAAACATACAACAGTATATTTATTTTATTAATTTTTATAAATAATTTTGTTTGAATGTTGGGTTATTTTTTTCTTCATTATTATTTTTTTTTAACTGAAAAGCGGTCAAAAAGCCACGTTAATTCCCCATTAACAGTTTTAACAAGTGCGTTTTTTGGGGACCATTTCTTTTCGAAGTCATTAAGATTGTTAAGTTTAAAGAAATAAAAATCAAGTAGAATTTTGTTTTTCAACCGTTGTTCCCAAATTAAAATGGGATTTAAAAAGTGGCAAGTTCTATAGAGGTAATATATAATGTTCTTGCAGCTGACGATGAGATAGTTTGCGATTCGCACGGCTTGTTTGTCGCGTCTTCTGGCATGCGGAATCAGAGACCAGTAGGTATTGAAGTTGAGAGGAAGGCTTGGAAGGAGACGGCTATAAGAAAACCTTATATGTCTATTTTCAGTCCAGAAATAAATATGTGCTAAATGAACAAAAGTCATGTTATGCTTGCCATGCAAGTGTTAAAATTACACGACATGACTACATTACACTACATGTGTTCATACTAGGTGAAATGCCCAATGTGTACTCCACAAACCCGTTTTTCCAGTGTGTCCTTCTTTTAAAACGAAATATTATCATCAGAAAAAAGTAACAATAAGAATTGCTTCTGATCTGCATTTCCAGAAAATAATGAAAATAAATATCAACAACCAATGTGAAAGCTTCTACGCTCAGTTGGTAGAACACTGGTATAAGAGCGAACCTGGCACAATGCAGTTCTCTTCCTCATAACAAACTTTTTTTTTAAATGGCTATTCAGTTTGCTAAAACTAATAAAAGGAAGTTATGGAAAGAAAGGTGCTGATTTTTCTGTTTCACAATTCAAAAATATGAAACTGGAAAAACAAATTTCACAAAGTCGTGTCGGCCTGCTTAATATTGAAAAATGTTGTAATTTTTCCAGAGATCAGCTGAATCTGAGGAAACTTTAAGAGCTTGCCCTGCAAACAGCAGTGGGTGCAAATCAACAGTGCAACCACTTTGGAAAACCAACAAGTTATCTTGGGAGCACGGCAATGGTTCTGGGAGACAAAGTGCTTGGATGAGAATGGTAGTTGCTATGGCTTTCAGAATACCTCAGTGGTGACGTCGAGCTGCCGATCTGTGTTTTCGTGGGTTATTGGCTTGGGCACGGCCAGTGGAATTTGTCGACTATGAGTGGCGTTTTATAGCTCTTAAAACGTGCTGCTCATGCGCTGTTAGTATTATTCCGCCAAATGTCCATTAATTTTAACTGTGCTAAAACAGCTTTAAATACAAGACACCTACATGTATCATCATCTATGGGACTGGTACAGTATTAAGTACACGATTCAATGTTATTGGTATATATATCTATATCTATATCTATATCTATATCTATATCTATATCTATATCTATATCTATATCTATATCTATATCTATATCTATATCTATCTATCTATCTATCTATCTATCTATCTATCTATCTATCTATCTATCTATCTATCTATCTATCTATCTATCTATCTATCTATCTATCTATCTATCTATCTATCTATCTATCTATCATCTATCTATCTATCTATCATCTATCTATCTATCATCTATCATCTATCTATCTATCATCTATCATCTATCTATCTATCATCTATCATCTATCTATCTATCATCTATCATCTATCTATCTATCATCTATCATCTATCTATCTATCATCTATCTATCTATCATCTATCATCTATCTATCATCTATCTATCTATCTATCATCTATCTATCTATATATCTATCATCTATTCATCTATCTATCATCTATCTATCATCTATCTATCTATCTATCATCTATCATCTATCTATCTATCATCTATCTATCATCTATCTATCTATCTATCATCTATCTATCATCTATCATCTATCTATCATCTATCTATCTATCTATCATCTATCTATCATCTATCATCTATCTATCTATCTATCTATCATCTATCTGTCTATCATCTATCTATCTATCTATCTATCTATCTATCTATCTATCATCTATCTATCTATCTATCTATAGTCATTACGCAGCATTTTGGAGACATATATGTTTACAGATTTAGTATGAAGCAAATTCCTCAAGAGCCTACGAAGTGTATTCCAGACCTTAATGTCCGCGGGCCCATTATGTCCGCACCATTATGTCCTCTCTAGCGGAAGCCTTGAAGGCTGTTGTACCGATTTCTGGCAAGAGAAATTCAGCGCACACGGACTGTGTCCTCCTATGGTCGACAAACGTACTTTTCAGCGACCTCGTACATATTCGAACTGGATTTTCTGTAATCGGAGTTTATGGGTTTATTTTCCCATTGGAACCCCGATATATTTCTCATGCAAGCATTAGTTTAAATGATGCTCAATTACAGGTACCCTAGCTTGGACATCAACAATGACGTATTTGGCCTTAACGTAAACAATGTATGTACACACATGTTGTACATGACATAACAGCGAGCAGTTACTGGGCCAACCAATAACTAATGAGAATCATTTTTCCTCTTTAACTTTAAGTACAAAAGGATACTGAATGCTGCACATTTAATAAAACTAATACTGCACAAAATTATAGTGCATAAATCGTGGTGTTAAAAACCACTGGTAAAGTGTTTGGTTTATCGTACCCAATTTCTCTAAACAGTGAAGATCCGTCATTACATTTTACGCCTCCCCATGCAGTATAAACTGGGCTAACGTGAATAACATAATATGCGGATGGATTTTAAGAAAATTTGTAGATGACGGCACTATTTTTTGGCTAGCAGGCCGGTGTCGAAAAGAAAGGAGAATTAATCGATGAATATCCATTATTTATGTATTTATTTATGTTATTTCTTTGATATATCGGACTAAAAGATCAAGGCAACTCGCTGTAGGAGAGGAAATAATGTACCTTTCCAATGTGTTGGATTTGAAAATGTATGGCCAGCTTTCGGTATTTTAACTGTTTATTACAACATTACTTTTTTTTTACTTGAGAGTGAATACAGATGTTATAAAATAATTGATCGTGAGAAACATGGTTTTACATTAAATATGTACCGAAATGAATTTATGGTGGGTCCTGTCATAAAGTGACTAATTTGATTAAACAGCCCATACGGACAACGAACATTTTATCGCTCATTGTTTTCCCCATTTACCAAGTTCTACCCAATTGTATCATTAGGCCTAATATACATCTAAAAAGTGTATAATATCGTCAATTTACACTGGTGCCCGTCATGCCAATACACACTCTAGAGTAGCCTTGACCAAGATGCATCGGAACGGTTTGCTGCCATAATTTTGCCCCGTTTAGATATCCGAACTATTATGCTAATGTACCAAATTTAATAACGAAAGACGTATTCTTATTGGGTTTTTGGTTTGG
>CM055828.1:10735777-10951941 GCA_029582265.1 Zoroaster sp. YZ-2022 | reverse complement strand
ATGTTATCATTTACGATAGATGAAAGTCTGGGTAATCTGGGGTGATAAGTCGTGACCAGGGGGACTCTGTTAGGGAGGGTTTTCTTGTTACCCTGGGTAGCCAAGAGGGTGCTACGGGGGGTACAGAGGGCCCTGTTGATGGCTAGTTGGACATTGCGTTTGCTATGACCCCGGGATACAAGGTGTTGCCTTAGTTCAGACG
Source organism: Zoroaster sp. YZ-2022 (assembly GCA_029582265.1). Lineage (NCBI taxonomy): Eukaryota > Metazoa > Echinodermata > Asteroidea > Forcipulatida > Zoroasteridae > Zoroaster > Zoroaster sp. YZ-2022. The sequence goes on along the minus strand of CM055828.1, from coordinate 10,951,739 downwards.
ACCGTTTCCTGTATAAGGTATCGGTGGAACAGATACGTCTTAAACGGAGCGCTTGACTGTAGGCGATGGCCTCTTTGCAGTGCTTGGGGTGGCAGCTGTCAGAAAGGAGGTATTGATGAGTGTCAGTGGGTTTACAATAGACATTAGTCGAGATGCCATGGGGGGATTTGTTGATGGTGACGTCTAGGAAGTTCACGCTATTGGTAGAGTAGTTAGCAGTGAACTTGATGGTGGCGTGGAATGAATTAATGTAGTTGATGAATTCACCCAGTCTATCTTGGCCACCACACCAAATGCAGAATATATCGTCAATAAATCTCCACCATACTAGAGGACGGTGGGGGCAGAAGATAGCAATCTGTCTTCAAGGTCAGACATAAACAGATTAGCGTATGATGGTGCCATCTTAGTGCCCATCGCTGTACCTTGAACCTGGAGAAAGTTTCTGTCTAGGAACGTGAAATTGTTTTTGGTCAGTATGTCGGATAAGATCTGTGAGGTGTCTCACTGAAAGTTTGGTTTGGTTGTTGGATCTGAGAGCGTTGGCACATGCACTTATGCCTTCGCCATGGGGGATGTTTGTATATAAGGAGGAAACATCCAGAGTGACAAGGAGGGCAGAATTGGGTATTTGATGTTTAATACCCTCTAGTTTACGGAGGAAGTCTGTAGTGTCCTGTATGAATGAAGGGATATGAGAGACCAGAGGGTTGAGGTAGCTGTCAACGAACTCAGAGATACGTTCTGTTGGGCTACCATTACCCGACACAATGGGACGGGCCAGTTACCTGCCTTGTGAATTTTGGGCAGTAGATAGAAACGGGCCGTACGAGGATCCTGTGGGATGAGATAGTTAAAGGTATCCTTATTAATACCATTACAATTATGAATTTTGACGAGGGTGTCAGATATTTCTTTTGCGAAGGAGTGGGTAGGGTCAGTATCACATTCTGTATAGTGATCAGTGTTATTAAGTTGTCTGAGGGCCTCGGCTGTGTAATCATCTCTGTTCATGACCACAACAGCAGACCCTTTGTCAGCCCGTTTGATGACAAGGTTCGTAGCTTGTCGGAGTTCACCGATGGCGTCCCGTTCAGCACGGGAGAGGTTGCTGGCACATCTAGCAGGAGGTTCCCTGTTAACCTCAGAGTTGACTGCGTTGATATAGTTGTCAAGGGCTACATCTCTATTCTTAGGAGGTACCCATACACTTTTTTCTTTGAAGCGGTTGCGGCTGGGGGTCCCAGAGGGACTGTCATCTGGGGTCTCGTCGTCTGTGGGAGGCTCGATGTGAAAGAATTCACGGAGTCGTAGTCTGCGGTTGAAGTGGGCTATGTCCTGTTGGAGTGAGAGTTGATTATGTTCCTTGGGTGTGGGGCAAAACTTAAGACCACTTGAGAGCAATTTAACCTGGGGATCACTAAGTGCAGTATCAGACAGATTAATTACAGTATGTGTTGGTGGGTTAGGGGTGTTGTTACCAGAGGGTCTATTGGTGACCTTATGGAAACACCTGTACAGGTATTTCTTATGGTTAACCTGGGCATTACAGCGTTTCTTGTCCTGTTGGCGTTGTAGGGAGAAACGAAGGTGGTTAATATTGGAGGAAAGAATGGCTTGGAAATGGTTGTCACATCCCCGGGTATTTTCCCCACCCAATTGGATGTAACCTTTGGTAGTTTTATCTATACAGACACCCGAATAAAAGCAGTTGACAACTCTTTATATAATTTATGCGATATATACAATTTATTTACAATTTACTCAAACAAGAACATGTCGAATGGTCTGATAAACCATTAAGCGTGTGTATTACTACCAAAACCAAGTTTATACATATATATATATTTAATAATCCTTAATTTAGTTTAAACATCAGTGGTTTCTCATCCCGTTACCCGGTCGTGAGGTGGTGGCTGACCAAGAAGCTCAGTCTAGATAATGGGGCGGTGGTCCCTTCCAGTCCCTGCCAGGCCCTCCGTCCTCCCTCCATGAATGGATCAACTCTCACCCAGTCCCGTTATTGGTATCGCCCCTCTCACCCTAGTTATTTTGGTGGTGGTTTTCCCTCAAGGAAGGAACCCTGAAAATAACCAATAATACTGTTCGATACAATGTCTACACACTTTAGAACAATGGGAAAACAATATTCACAGGAAAACCCGCTTGAAACTGTGTATATGCCTGGGTGAAAAACCGTTTCAAAACGTTAACCATTTACGGCTGTTATATGTACAAATCTTATTCCGCACTTCTCCCAAAATGGAAGAAATATGAATATAAGCAGATATTTACCGGATTATCTTCAAAGGAAATTCCTCTAATAAACAATGTTGATTTCGATGCATACTTCTGCATTATTCATCCGAAATCGTAATAATTCTTAAGTAAATAATCCAATTTCACAAAATATCAAATCCGTTAAACGTACAGGTCGTTGTGACGATCCTGGTTCTAATCATCGGTGTGCTCACACTACCAGATTGGTTTATGGTGATTTTGTTGTCACAGACTAGTAAGCACTCAATTGCTCTAGAAAATTATCGTCAGAATTTAATCAAACTCGCCTAGTTCTCAGTAACTGGCTTCACTTAGTCATCGAGGCTGACAGAAAAAGCGTCCTCTCCTCGGAATTCCTCAAATCGAATGTGACAGAAAATACACCGACAATCGAATACCTACAACCCCACCCTGAACATAATATTATAATCACCCGGTTTTAAAACGACCAATCACAGCCCTTGAAACACCTCACCCTACAATAATCCGCTTTGCCTTTATACAATAAAATAACTAGTTCAAGCGTTTTGCCCCTTGTGGCCAGCGACCTTTAAATTATGTTTATCTAAGTAATTTCTTAAAAAATATATTTCACTCCGTGACAATGGTCCCATTCATGATCATTAGAGCAAGCCACTTTTAATTGAGATTCTGTACTCTCAATATCAAGTGACTGCTTGTCAATGCATTTTAGGCATTGGGTTTCGAGAAGTTCAAGTAAACGGAAGGAAGTCTTGGTTAGTGTGTCATTCCATTTCTTACTGAATGCCGGGTCTAGGTCCCCAAAGGAGGGGCTGCATTTGATTTTGAGACCCTTGGGTAGAATACGGGATAAACGATAGAAACGGTAGTTATCAAGGTGACATAGGTAACGTACTCTCTTTTCCTCAAGTTTGCGCAACTTTTGGAAAAGACATTTAGTATTAAGCGATGACATAGAGAAAAGCAATATACAATGTGTACATTATATGTATAGAAAAGGTTGGAAAGAGCTGTGGAGAGAGCGGGTTAATACAAAATACCTGAAAAGGGAACGGGTTAATACAAAGAGCTGTGGAGAGAACGGGTTAAAACAAATGCCTGAAGAAGAAAAAAGGGTTAATACAATTATCTGAAAAGAGAACGGGTTAATACAAATACCTGAAAAGGGAACGGGTTAATACAAATACCTGAAAAAAGAACAGGTTAATACAAAGAGCTGTGGAGATAACGGGTTAAAACGAATACCTGAAAAGAGAACGGGTTAATACAATTACCTGTAAAGAGAACGGGTTAATACAAATACCTGAGAAAAGAACAGGTTAATACAAATACCTGAAAAAAGAACGGGTTAATACAGAGGGCTGTGGAGAGAACGGGTTAATACAAATACCTGAAAAGAGAGCGGGTTAAAACAAATGGCTGAAAACAAGAACGGGTTAATACAAATACTTGAAAAGAGAACAGGTTAAAACAAATGCCTGAAAAAAAGAACGGATTAATAGAAATACCTGAAAAGAGAACAGGTTAATACAAATACCTGAAAAAAGAACGGGTCAATACAAAGAGCTGTGGAGAGAACAGGTTAAAACAAAGAGCTGTGGAGAGAACGGGTTAAAACAAATGCCTGAAAAAAGAAAGGGTTAATACAATTATCTGAAAAGAGAACGGGTTAATACAAATACCTGAAAAGAGAACGGGTTAATACAAATACCTGGAAAAAGAAAGGGTTATTAATTACCTGAAAAGGGAACGGGTTAATACAAATACCTGAAAAAACAACAAGTTAACACAAAGAGCTGTGGAGAGAATGGGTTAAAACGAATACCTGAAAAGAGAACGGGTTAATACAATTACCTGTAAAGAGAACGGGTTAATACAAATACCTGAGAAAAGAACAGGTTAATACAAATACCTGAAAAAAGAACGGGTTAATACAGAGAGCTGTGGAGAGAACGGGTTAATACAAATACCTGAAAAGAGAGCGGGTTAAAACAAATGCCTGAAAAAAAGAACGGGTTAATACAAATACTTGAAAAGAGAACGGGTTAAAACAAATGCCTGAAAACAAAAACGGGTTAATAGAAATACCTGAAAAGAGAACAGGTTAATACAAATACCTGAAAAAAGAACGGGTCAATACAAAGAGCTGTGGAGAGAACAGGTTAAAACAAAGAGCTGTGGAGAGAACAGGTTAATACAAGTACCTGAAAAGAGAACAGGTTAATACAAATGCTTGTGGAGAGAACGGGTTAATACAAAGAGCTGTGGAGGGAACGGGTTAAAACAAAGAGCTGTGGAGAGAACGGGTTAAAACAAAGAGCTGTGGAGAGAACGGATTAATACAAAGAGCTGCGGAGAGAACGGGTTAAAACAAAGAGCTGTGGAGAGAGCGGGTTAAAACAAAGAGCTGTGGAGAGAACGGGTTAATACAAGTACCTGAGAAGAGAACGGGTTTATACAAATACCTGAAAAGAGAACGGGTTTATACAAAGAGCTGTGGAGAGAATGGGTTAAAACAAATACCTGAAAAGAGAACGGGTTAAAGCAAATACCTCAAAAAAGAACAGGTAAAAGCAAATATATATATGAAAAGTGAACAGGTAAGAGCAAATATATATATGAAAAGGGAACAGGTTAAAGCAAATACCTGAAAAAGGAACAGGTTAAAGCAAATACCTGAAAAAGGAACAGGTTAAAGCAAATACCTCAGAAAAGAACAGGTAAAAGCAAATACTTGAAAAAGAACAAGTGAAAGAAATTACATGAAAAAGGAACAGGTTAAAGCAAATACCTGAAAAAGGAACAAGTTAGAGCAAATACCTGAAAAAGGAACAGGTTAAAGCAAATACCTGAAAAAGGAACAGGTTAAAGCAAATACCTGAAAAAGGAACAGGTTAAAGCAAATACCTGAAAAAGGAACAGGTTGAAGCAAATACCTGAAAAAGGAACAGGTTAAAGCAAATACCTGAAAAGGGAACAGGTTGAAGCAATTACCCGAAAGGCACAGTTTAATTAAAGCAAATAATGAAAAAAGGGGACAGGTTAAAGCAAATACCTGAAGAAGGCTCAGGTTAAAGCAAATAATATGAAAAAAGGAACAGGTTAAAGCAAATACATCAAAAAGACCAGGTTAAAGCAAATATATGAAAAAAAGAAGAGGTTAAAGCAAATCTCTGAAAAAGGAACAGGTTAAAGCCAAACCATAAAAAATGAACAAATTGATACAAATACCTGAAAAGAGAACAGGTTAAGACAAATACCTGATAAGAGAACAGGTTGATACAAAAACCTACAGAGAGTATAGGTTGATATAAATAGCTGTGGAGTAAATAATTAGAGAATAAAATGGATAAGAGTCAATATATATATATATATATATATATATATATATATATATAGATATATATATATATATATATATATATATGTATGGCAGCTTGTGGTAAAGCTAGGGTAAAGGAGGGATTATTGAGCCACACAATAATATGTAGAGGTGGCAGCTTGTAGTAAAGCTAGGGTAAAAATAGGACAATACACAAAGGGATACGACAACAAAAAGGGGGGTTTACACCATACAAATTGAGGAGTTGGTGTGTGGGTGTAAATAGTTAAATTAAAATTGTCCTTGAGACAGTTGGGAAAAAATGTAATAATATACAAGATATATAGTGATATAGTGATATAGTGATACAAGTGATATAGGTGAACAGTAATAATATGGGTAAAGGTAGCTGGGTTATTTGATACCTGTGTTGACGTTGAGGCCATAAGGTTGAAGTGTTTTTAGTATATATATGTATATATATATATATATATATATATATATATATATATATATATATATATATATATATATATATATATGTATATATATATATATATATATATATATATATATATATATATATAATCAATAGGGCCCTCTGTACCCCCATAGCACCCTCTTGGCTACCCGGGGTAACAAGAAAACCCTCCCTAACAGAGTTCCCCTGGTCACTACTTATCACCCCAGATTACCCAGACTTTCATCTATCGTAAATGATAACATGACTATTTTACACTCCTCCGATAGGTTACGCTCAGCCATCCCTGAGCCCCCTTTGATTGCTTTCCGTCGCCCCCGTAACCTCGGTGATATATTGGTTCGGGCTAGGCTCCCTAGCACCAATAGCGACCTTAACGTCACTGATCATGAATCACCACAGGGGTGCTCTAATTGTAACCGTTCAAGATGCAAAACCTGTTTGTATCTCAAACCTGCTCAGAAGGTGAAAAGCCACAGTACTGGTCTCACCTACACAATCAGAACTAAATCCCAGTGTGACACACCCAATATTATATATGTAATCTCGTGTAAAAGATGTTGTATACAATATGTAGGGGAGACAAACACCAAATTGTGCTTCCGCTTTGCTAACCATGTTTCCTCTGTGAAAACAAAAAAAACATACCCTGTGGCAATCCATTTTAACAACCCTAATCATAGCATTAATGATGTTGAACTCATTCTAATTGAAACCTGCACTAGCAATGATACACATCGCAAACTTAGGGAGTCACACTGGATACATCAACTTAAAACACTTCACCATACGGCCTCAACATCAACACAGGTATCAATTAACCCAGCTACATTTACCTACACCATTACTCTTCACATATATCACTGCTGGATTTTATCAACTGTTCTTTTTTCAGGTATTTGGTTTAACCTGTTCTATGTGCTCTTTTCAGGTATTTGCTTTCACCTGTTCTCTTTTCAGGTATTTACTTTAACCTGTTCTCTTTTCAGGTATTTGCTATAACCTGTTCTCTTTTCAGATATTTGCTTTAACCTGTGCTCCTTTCCGGTATTTGTTTTAATCTGTGCTCCTTTCAGGTATTTACTTTAACCTGTTCTCTTTTCAGGCATTTGCTTTAACTTGTAATCTTTTCAGGTATATGCTTTAACCTGTGCTCTTTTCAGGTATTTGCTTTAACCTGTGCTCTTTTCAGGTATTTGCTTTAACCGGTTCTCTTTTCAGGTATTTGCTTTAACCTGTGCTCTTTTCAGGTATTTGTTTTAACCTGTGCTCTTTTCAGGAATTTGTTTTAACCTGTTCTATTTCCAGGTATTTGTTTTAACCTGTTCTTTTTCAGGTTTTTGTCCTAACCTGTTCTATTTTCACGTATTTGCTTTAACCTGCTCTTTTTTCAAGTATTTGCTTAAACCTGTCCTTTTTCAGGTATTTACTTTAACCTGCCCTTTATTTACACCCACACACCAACTCCTCAATTTGTATGGTGTGACCCCACCCCCCATTTTTTGCAGTATCCCTTTGCGTATTGTTCTATCTGACCCAAGCCGTACTACAACCTGCCACCTATACCTATTGTGTGGCTAAGTAATCCCTCTTTTACCCAAGCTTTTTCACAAGCTACCACATCTACCTATATACAGTGTGTCTAAAAAAAAATGCAAAACAAATTTAACGGAATGCCAGACGTAGAATGAGTAACCAGCATAGATAATATAGGTATGGTTTGAAAGATACACCTTTCCACTTTAAAATGAGACGTCAAACATCCAAATCTGAAAATTTTTGACAGAGTTATGAGTACTTTTCCAAGAGAGGTCAAATTGACGATGGGACCAAGTTTTCAATTTTAGGCATTGGGACAAATGTAGCCTAATTGCCTCTGTGTGGATAATTGCCTGGCCTACAAAAATGTGTTTAGCGAGTAAACACAATTCTAAACACTTTCTTGCTATCAGTTTGTAAACATGTTTACATGCTAAACATTTTTAGCATGAGGACGGATAGTGTTTAGGCATTGAAAATTGATGTTTAGGAATTGGACATGTCCGTTCAGCTAGTAAACATGTTTACAAACTGATACCAAGAAAAGTGTTTACTTGCTAAACAGTTTTTTACAGTATTATGTAATGTGCTTAATTAACTTGTGCAACTGTGTACTGTCAATTCATTTTTCGTCAAACATTGATCATGGTTGGTGTTCAGCTAACTAACGAGCAGAGAGTTTTGTGTGTGACGGAGTACATCCGTACTGGAAGAGTAAATGGTGTTATCGATGCATTTATGCAGCGATTCCCAGATCGAGTTCCACCTGCAGCCAGCACTATCTGGAGAAACCTGCGAAAGTACCGGAGGGAGGGTACCAGCCTCAATCTCAATCGAGGGCATTCCGGGCGACATCGGACTGAGAGGTCGGCGGAAAACATCGAATTGGTGGAGGCGCAGCTGGATGCCAACCCGCATGTCAGTGCAAGACGGAATGGACTGGGCCTACCACATGCCACGTTCAATCGCATCACTCGGCTGGACCTGGGCATGCACCCCTACCAAATGCGCGTGCGACATCGGCTGCTACCGCCGGATTTGCCAAGACGGTTGAATGTTTGTCAGTGGGTCGTCGACCAGCTGCAGGCAGATGTGCGATTCGTCCATCATCTCGTCATTGGCGATGAAGCTGCATTTTCTCTCGACGGAAAGGTCAACTCACGCAATGTTCGAGAGTACGCCCCCAAACAACATCCACCTCCCTTCAATTACGAGCACAACTTCCAACGTGAGAAAGTGAGTGTCTGGGTTGGCCTCTGCGGCAGTGGCCTCATCGTCGGACCGGTGTTTTTTCAGGGCAATCTCAACGGCCGGCGTTACCTTGAGATGTTGAATGATGATGTCATCCCCATCCTTGAGGAACATTTCGAAGTTCAGGAGCGAGGTGTGTTTAGGCGCCTGTGGTGGGCTCAAGACGGCGCTCCAGCTCATCGTCTACTGGCTGTCCGAGACCGCCTTCATGAAGCGTTCGGAGACCACCGAGATCTCCAGACCTCACCCCGTGTGATTTCTACCTCTAGGGATACTTGAAATCCAAGGTGTACACGACTCCCCCTGCAGACCTGCAGACTCTCCGTGACAGAATAACAGCTGAGATTGACGTCCTGCGGCAAACTCCAGATGTTGTTAGGAGAGCGATGGGAGACATGGAGAGAGGATGTCGCCTGTGTATCGAGCGAGAGGGAGGGCATGTTGAGGGGCAACGGATGTAATCATCAACAGTTCATCCACATTGCAACACTTGCACATCTAAACAAAATCGATTATCACTGCATTTAAAAACTTGGTCCCATCGTCAATTTGACCTCTCTTGGAAAAGTACTCATAACTCTGTCAAAAAATTTCAGATTTGGACGTTTGATGTCTCATTTTAAAGTGGAAAGGTGTATCTTTCAAACCATACCTATATTATCTATGCTGGTTACTTATTCTACGTCTGGCACTCCGTTAAATTTTGTTTGCATTTTTTTGAGACACACTGTATATATATATACACCATACAAATTAAGGTGTTGCCTCAGTTCAGACGACCGTCTCCCGTATAAGATATCAGTAATGTTCCTTCGTTTTGAACGTGCGTAGGACAGTAGTAACGTAAAGACCTCGACACTGCCGAATGATAAGACCGATAGGACAGGCCCCACCCAACTAGGACCGTGGTCTTTATTGAACATCATAAATAGTCATGCCATATAAATATTCTCTTCCGAGGGCATGCGCACAGTAGAATGTCGTACCGGTCCACTGCCTCTAACCATAACAAGCGCATCGCTACAACGTGCACCTGTTGGTTCGAGCGCGTAAAGGAATGCATTTGAATGCAGGTCGGGTTGTGTGGCTTTCAACACGAGGATGAATATGCAAATTTAGGTTTCACCTTGGGAGTGCGATTTCGCTCCTTCCTCCATTGAATGGTGATCCACTTTCCCATAAACTGAAAAACTGATAAATGAAGTAATATTAAATAATACGATAAATTAACTTAATGGTGAAATAATGTCTCATGAGAAATGAAATATACTAGACAAATGAAATAATTACACATATTATAAATTATATAATTAAGTCTGCATTGCCAAAGCATTTAGATTTTTTCTTCCAGGTTTACAGTGACCCCAAACCACTTTCAACATGGATAATAATTCACTCCGTTTCCATGTCATTTATCTCACTTTCGTATCATTTTCTGATGTTGATAAGTGTTCCACCATTTGATACCATAGTCGACGAGGAGCTTGCCTCTCTTTGGAATGCGTTTGTAAGTTTGTTTCATGGATTTATGTGTACATGCATCTTTGAATTACCTGCACCTAACCAAAGGCTACATACTCTTCTGTTTCCTGATCTGGTCGGAAATGTGCAACTTAATCCAATAAACCTGTTTGAAGATCTGGTAAGAGATCCGCCTAGGTTGTTCCGTCTAACAGGAGAAACTCCAGAGTCCATGCTGATGATAACCCATGATCTACAACCTTTCATTACAAATCAGGGACCAGGACGGAGACATCGTCATCGCGCAGTGAATAGAATTCATATGGCTATGATATGGCTTCGTCAGTACCCAACATATGATGTACTCTCGTCATTGTTCAATATGGATGAGGCAGCTGTCACCAGAGACATTTATTTAATCATCACTTTACTTTGGTATTATTTTAAGCCAAACATTTCTTGGCCAAGTACGGAAGAATGGCTCGCTATGAGAGGGCGGTGGGCTGTCTTTCCAAATGCTGTGGGGGCCATCGATGGAACTTTAAATGAAATACAATGCCCACAAACAGAAAACCAAGAGCAATTTTACAGCGGATATGCGCGGTATCACTGCATGAGTACTCAGATAAAAATTTAAAAACTTTCGAAGTACTTCCCCTCCGTTGTTGTTGTTTGTTTGTTGTTCTTGTTTGTTGTTGTTGTTTTGTTGTTGTTTGTTGTTGTTTGTTTGTTTGTTGTTGTTGTTGTTTGTTGTTGTTGTTTGTTGTTGTTGTTGTTTGTTGTTGTTGTTGTTGTTGTTGTTGTTGTTTTTGGTTTGTTGTTGTTGTTGTTTGTTGTTTGTTGTTGTTGTTGTTTGTTATTGTTGTTGTTGTTGTTTGTTGTTTTTGTTGTTGTTGTTGTTGTTGTTTGTTGTTGTTGTTTGTTTGTTTTTGTTGTTTGTTTTTGTTGTTTGTTTTTGTTGTTTTTTTTTGTTGTGTGTTTGGTTGTTTATTTTTGTTGTTTGTTTTTGTTGTTTGTGTGTTTGTGTGTGTTGTGTGTGTGTGTGTTGTGTGTGAGTAAGCGTACCATTCATTGTGTGGACCTGAGAACAAAAGATGTCCACACAGTGTAGGAAGTGTTTGCACTGTGTGGACTTACACACGTCCACACAATGTTGTTGGACTTTCGAAAAGGTAGGTTCTTTGTCTAGGCAGGTTCTTTGACTTAAATCGAAGGATATTATTAAAAGGGAAAAATAGAACGAAAACCGCTCTCAAAACACTCTTCTGTGTGAAATGGGAACGATTTTAAGAATTTCCTATCCTTAAGTACACGAGAACAAAGGAATGTCCACACAGTGATAGCTACGCTTACCTGTGTGTGTGTGTGTGTGTGTGAACGTACACACCATTCGTTGTGGGGTCCAAAACACAATAGAACAATTGGACCCCACAAGGTAACTATAGAAAATCTTGTACCCCACAGGAGAATTATAAGGAAAAGGGATAATAGAACGAACAAAGGAATACCCCACAAATCAATGTGCGTGAGGGTGAACGTACACACACCATTCGTTGTGGGGTCCAAAACACAATAGAACAATTGGACCCCACAAGGTAACTATAGAAAATCTTGTACCCCACAGGAGAATTATAAGGAAAAGGGATAATAGAACGAACAAAGGAATACCCCACAAATCAATGTGCGTGAGGGTGAACGTACACACCATTCGTTGTGGGGTCCAAAACACAATAGAACAATTGGACCCCACAAGGTAACTATAGAAAATCTTGTACCCCACAGGAGAATTATAAGGAAAAGGGATAATAGAACGAACAAAGGAATACCCCACAAATCAATGTGCGTGAGGGTGTGTGTGTGTGTGTGTGTGTGTGTGGGTGAACGTACACACCATTCGTTGTGGGGTCCAAAACACAATAGAACAATTGGACCCCACAAGGTAACTATAGAAAATCTTGTACCCCACAGGAGAATTATAAGGAAAAGGGATAATAGAACGAACAAAGGAATACCCCACAAATCAATGTGCGTGAGGGTGAACGTACACACCATTCGTTGTGGGGTCCAAAACACAATAGAACAATTGGACCCCACAAGGTAACTATAGAAAATCTTGTACCCCACAGGAGAATTATAAGGAAAAGGGATAATAGAACGAACAAAGGAATACCCCACAAATCAATGTGCGTGAGGGTGTGTGTGTGTGTGTGTGTGAACGTACAGATTTCGTTGTGGGGTCCAAAACACAATAGAACAATTGGACCCCACAAGGTAACTATAGAAAATCTTGTACCCCACAGGAGAATTATAAGGAAAAGGGATAATAGAACGAACAAAGGAATACCCCACAAATCAATGTGCGTGAGGGTGTGTGCGCGCGTGTGTGCGTGCGCGTTTGAGCGCGCGCGCTTGTGCGTTTGTGCGTGCTTGCGTGCTGGTCTTGGGCTTGGGCTTGGGCTTGGGCTTGGGCTTGGGCTTGGGCTTGGCTTGGCTTGGCTTGGCTTGGCTTGGCTTGGCTTGGCTTGGCTTGTTGGCTTGTTGACTTGTTGGCTTGTTGGCTTGTTGGCTTGTTGGCTTGTTGGCTTGTTGGCTTGTTGGCTTGTTGGCTTGTTGGCTTGTTGGCTTGTTGGGTTGTTGTTGTTGTTGTTGTTGTTTCGCGTTAGCACAGCATGAAAAGAAAGATCTTGTTTTCCTTTCTGCCGGTTACACCTCGAGTCAAGCTACGTCCCGTAGCCTTAGATCTCGAGTGTCTTTCGCATAATCCTTGCTGTCCCTAAGAGTGCCGCCTTCTGTAGTAATTCTACTCTAACAGATGTTCCTATCTCTTTGAGATGTTTCTCCAACGTCTTTGGGATTGTACCCAGTGCTCCCACTACCACAGGAATAATCTTCACCTTGACATGCCACAGCTTGCAGAGTTCTCTCGCTAAATCCTGATATTTCTGTACCTTCTCCTTCTCCTTCGAAGCTACTCTACTGTCACCCGGCACAGCTATATCGATAAGATGACACATCTTCTCATGCTTGTCCAAGACAACAACATCCGGCCGTCTATGTTCTATAACATGATCTGTCTGGATGTTGAAGTCCCAGAGAATCTTGACATGGTCCGTTTCTTCTACCTTTTCCGGCACATGGTCGTACCACTTCGATTGCACCTTGACACCGTACTTCTTACACAAATCCCAATGAATCACCTTTGCCAACTTGTCGTGTCTGCCTTTGTACTCTGTCTGAGCATGCACTCTGCATTCACTGACAATGTGAAATACAGTCTCCTCCGCCGCATTGCACATTCTGCACATACAAGAGACATCTGTCTTCTCGATCCTTGCCTTCATCACATTCGTCGGCAGAGACTGGTCTTGCGCTGCAGTAATCAGACCCTCAGTTTCTTTCTTTAGTTCTCCTCTCCTCAACCATTCCCAAGTCTTGCTACTTGCCACTTCTTCTGTACATCTCAGGAATCGGCCGTGAAGTGGGTTTTCCTGCCAATCTCGTGTTCTTTCTTCTCTTCTTTGATTCTTATACTCCTTTGGACCTAATTCGTCTGCCTTCATGTATTTCTGGGCAACCTTCAACAACTTTTCCTGAGTACTTCTTACATGACACTGCAAGCTCCTTCTCTCGATGTTAACGCTGTCTGATACACTAAGTAACCCTCTTCCGCCCTCTGACCTCGGTAGATAGAGTCTGCTGACATTCGACCGTGGATGTAACATACCGTACATCGTCATCACTTTCCTCGTTTTCCTGTCAGCAACATCTAGATCTGCCTTAGTCCACTCGACAATTCCTGCACTGTACCTCATTAGTGACACAGCCCAAGTGTTGATCGCCTTTATCATATTCCCTCCATTCAGCTTGGACTTCAAACACTTCTTCACTCGTCTTATATACTCTTTCTTAAGTCTCTCTTTCGATTCCTCGTGCAGTACATGATCTGCTTCAAGCACTCCAAGATACCTATAACTTTCTTCTTCACCCAACGCCCTCAATTGTGTGCCATCTGGTAAAGCAATTCCATCTGAATGTACCCTTTTACCCCTCTTCATGGTCATCGCAGCACATTTCTCCAGACCAAACTTCATGCCGATGTCATCGCTGAAGATCCGTACAGTCTGCACCAAGGAATCAATCTCTTCCTCGTTCTTCGCAAACAACTTCAGGTCATCCATGAAGAGCAGATGATTAATCCTGCACCCATCATTCGTCATCTCGTATCCCGCACTAACCTTCCGCAAAATCATCGTCAAAGGGAACATCGCCAAAACAAACAACAGTGGAGACAGAGAATCGCCCTGGAAAATACCTCGTCTGATGTTTACCTTACCAAGACATTCATCACTGGCCATCAGATTTGTTCTCCATGTCTTCATGCTCTCACCCAGAAGACATTTCACCGCATCAGCTGCCCCTATCATATCCAAACATTCCATAATCCACGAGTGTGATACCATGTCGTATGCCTACTTGTAATCTATCCATGCCATGGCCAGATTAGTTTTCCTGCTCCTACAGTCCTTTAGCACGGTCTTATCAATGATGGGTTGGTCTTTCGTTCCTCTTGACCGTTTCTTGCAACCTTTCTGCTCATCTGGAAATAACTGCTGATCTTCTATGTGGCTATACAGATCTTCTGCAATGATACCGGTCAGAAGTTTATACATCATGGGGTAGACATGTAATAGGTCGATAGTTACTTGCAACGTTACCCTTCTTAATGTCCTTCATGATGAGAATCGTTCTTGCTTCAGTCATCCATGTCGGAACGTTGCCACGCATTAAGCATTGTTGCTGCTGCTGGGCTATTCTTTCGTGAAGACTACTGAAGTTCTTTAGCCAGTATCCGTGAACTTGGTCTGGTCCCGGGGCTTTCCAATTTGGTACTTTCCTCAACTGTTTCTTCACCTTGCTCACATCAATCTGAAATCCCTCTTGTTGTTGTACTACTACTACTACTACTACTACTACGCTAAAATGTTCACTGACTTTTAAGGTACATACTGTAACAACGCAGAATTGTTCTTAAAAATGGAGTGGAAAATTGCAGAAATGTAATATTGTGTTGTTTTGATGTTGCAAAGTAGGGGAGTATTCAGAAATAAAGCAATTTCCAGCAATTTTGTTTGCATGATTTAAATACAATTAAAAAATGGTACATTGCTTATTGCATTATTTTTTTCTTTTCACTCATGTTGTGAGGTTTATTGACGTAGGTGTAAATAAAAGCACTGTTAGTGAAATCAGAAATAAAACAGTTTGCGAAACAATTATTTTCTCTATTTATCATCACAAATTTATTAAAACATACGGGGTCATAATGATTTAATATTAAAAGGTATTAAAACGGCAAAAGGTGAACACCAGACCATTGGTTTAAAGAATACTTGTTATAATAAATCAACTCATGACATGATTAAAGGCAAACTGAAATGGGTAGGCGACTCTTGATGGTTATCATCTTGCTGTGGTGGGGGTCTATCCTGTCGTTGAAGGTCTCCTTGTAGCATTCGCATCTATGCGGTGAACTCTCGCATAGTGCGTTGGAAATCTCGCGTAATTTGCGGCAAAATGTTTCGGACATAGTTATTAAAAGTAACGCGGCTTTCACGGATTATCATATGCAACGGTTGCCTTCCAAGTTCGCCAATGGGGAGGGGAATGTCTTCGCCCACTGGTGGCTGGACATCATGCCGTGGGCCTGCTTGGGGTTGGTGTGCTGGCAGTTGTGGCGCTCAGGGTTGAAGGACTTGTTGTGGGGCTTGCGGGGGCTGAGGTGGTGGCTGTTTGGGCTGGGGTGGTGGCTGTTGGTGTTGGATATCTGGCTGGGGTGGCTGAGGTGCTGGCTGTTGTGGCGCTAAGGGTTGAAGGGCTTGTGGGGCTTGCGGGGGCTGGTGTGGTGGCTGTTGGGGCTGGGGTGGTGGCGTTGGGGCTGGGGTGGTGGCTGTTGGTGTTGGATATCTGGCTGTTGTGGCGCTAGGTGTTGATGGGCTGGCTGGGGGTGCTGGAAGGCTGGTTGTGGAAGATTTAGCTGTCCTGGCTGTGGGGCTGCTAGTAGCTGGAAGGGGGCAAATTGTATCCTTGCTCTGCGCTGTGCAGGGTTTCCCCTTGCTGCATAACGCATTTCCCCAAATCGTTGGTCTTGCAGCCTAGAAAAAAAGGAAGCATAACAGACTGTTTACCTTGCATTACTACATTAACTTTTTAAGAATGATCTGTGGATAGTCTATTGTTGGCTTATGATCAAATATGTAGTTGTGTATTTATTTTTAAGGGGGCTGTAGGGCCGACCAATGTTATGCAACCATTAATGTGAAAATGCACATAATCTTAATTTATTACTGCCCTTTTTATACTTAGCAACTTTTGACATGCTTCTTGTAAAAGGCTTCGGGGCTTTTCCGTCAGATGCTACTTGTGTAAAAAATAATTGTCTCTTAGTTCTCACCTCGCAACGTCTCGTGCCATCGCTTCCCTCACCCTCCTCCTTAACTGTACCTTGTTCCTTTGTAGATACAGCCGAGAAATTGGCCCTCGTGGTTCAGCATGTTGCATCACATGGTTAACAACTATTCCCCATTGAGGGCCATGAATATTGTATCCTGCAAGGATGAGATGTCGTTCTTCTCTACTGATTTGAGCACGAGGAGCTTGATCCATTTTTTGTATTCCAAGGAAAGGACAGAAATTAATTTGATTGATGATGAGGTGATTGTGATGTGTGATCTTATTATAATGCGTCGTAGGCCTATATTTAATGACCATCCTTCTGGGTGTGGCTAGCTCATATTCCGAAATCATCCAATTGTATTTAAGCATGGAGGAGTAATTGCTCAATTATCGGAGGACCCAGAGCAGTTAGTCTGCTGTTCACATTCAAATTACATTTGGTCGGCTCATAGAAAGCACCTGATGAGATTCAGGTCTGCTGTTCACATTTAAATTACATTTGGTCGGCTCATAGAAAGCACCTGATGAGATTCAGGTCTGCTGTTCATATTCAAATGACATTTGGTCGGCTCATAGAAAGCACCTGATGAGATTCAGGTCTGCTGTTCATATTCAAATGACATTTGGTCGGCTCATAGAAAGCACCTGATGTTAAGCCCTCCGTATAAGACGTATCTGTTCCACTAATGTTCCTTCGTTTTGAACGTGCGTATGACCGTACACTGCCCAATGATAAGCCCGATAGGACAGGCCCCACCCAACTAGGACCGTGGTCTTTATTGAACATCATAAATATTCATGCCATATAAATGTTCTCTTCCGAGGGCATGCGCACAGTAGAATGTCGTACCGGTCCACTGCCTCTAATGGTGAGATGGAATGAATTAATGTAGCTGTTGAATTAATCTAGGCCGCCACATCGAAGGGGGGGAAGATAATCTGTCTTCAAGGTCGTACATAAACAGATTAGCGTATCAGGGCGCCATCTTAGTGCCCATGGTTGTACCTTGTACCTGGAGGAAGTTCCTGTCTAGGAAAGTGAAATTGGTTTTGGTCAGTATGTGACGGATGAGATTTGTGAGGTGTCTCACAGAGGGTTTTGATTTGGTGTTGGATCTGAGAGCATTGCCACATGCACTTATACCCTCGCTATGGGGGATGTTAGTGTATAATGAGGAAACATTCAGAGTGCCAAGGAGGGCAGAGTTGGGTAGTTGATATTCAATGAGGACGAAGTCCTTAGTGTCCTGTATAAATGAAGGAATATGAGAAATGACAGGGTTAAGGTAGCTGTCAACGAACTCAGAGATGCGTTCTGTTGGGCTACCGTTACCCGACACAATGGGGCGACCCGGGTTACCTGCCTTTGGGCAGGAGATTGAAACGGGCCGTACGAGGATCCTGTGGGATGAGATAGTTAAAGGTATCCTTGTTAATTCCGTTGAAATTATGAATACTAACGAGGATATCAGAAATTTCCTTTGCGGAGGAGTGGGTAGGGTTCAGTATCATCCTCTGTATAGTGATAAGTGTTACTAAGTTGTCTAAGGGCCTCGGCTATGTAGTCATCTCTGTTCATGATCACAACAGCATACCCTTTGTCAGCCTGTTTGATGACTAGGTTGGTGGCTTGACGAAGTTCACGGATGGCATCCCGTTCCGCACAGGAAAGGTTGCAGGCACATCTAGTAGGAGGTTCCCTGTGAACCTCAGCATTGACTGAGTTGATGTAATTATCAAGGGCTACATCCCGATTCTTAGAGGGTACCCATACACTTTTTCTTTGAAGCGGTTGCGGCCAGGGGCCCCAGAGGGACTGTCATCTGGAGGCGTAGTCTGCGGTTGGAGGTAGAGTTGATTGGGCTCTTTGGGTGTAGGGCAAAACTTAAGACCACGTGAGAGTAGTTTAACTCGGGGATCACTACAGTATTAGACAAATTAACTACAGTATTTGTTGGTGGGTTAGGGGTATTTTCACCAGAGGGTTCAGTGGTGACCTTATGGAACCGCCTGTGGATTTACGGGATAAACGATAGAAACGGTAGTTATCAAGGTGAGATAGATAACTACTCTCTTTTCCTCAAGCTTTTTGTATTAACCCGTTCTCTTTTCAGGTATTTGTTTTAACCCGTTCTCTCTACAGCCTTTAATTTCAACCCAACTCCCTTTTCAGCCCTTTTCATACATGTAGTGCCTATTGCTATTCTCTAACCCGTTCTCTCCGCAGGTATTTGTTTTAACCCGTTCTCTCCGCAGGTTTTTGTTTTAACCCGTTCTCTCCGCAGGTATTTGTTTATACCCGTTTTCTCTACAGCTTGTTTACCCCCTTCTCTCTACAGCCTTTTATTTCAACCTAAATGCCTTTTCCAAAAGCTGCGCAAACTTGAGGAAAAAAGAGCACGTTATCTATTTCACCTTGATAACTACCGTTTCTATCGTTTATCCCGTATTCTCCCCAGTGGTCTCAAAATCAAATGCAGCCCCTCCTTTGGGGACATAGACCCCGCATTCAGTAAGAAATGGAGTGACACACTGACCAAGACTTCCTTCCATTTACTTGAACTTCTCGAAGCCCAATGCCTAAAATGCATTGACTAACAGTCACTTGATATTGAGAGTACAGAATCTCAATTGAAAGTGGTTTGCTCTAATGATCATGAATGGGACCATTTCCAAGCCATTCTATCCTCCAACATTAACCACATTCTGTGGGGTAGATGTAAACCAATTTCCCTAAGACTAACGGCAGTAATTAAACAAGTACATTAAAAGGTATTTACACAAAGTACATGTACTTACAATCACTATGTCTTGCCTAGCAGAATAGCAATCGGGAGAGATCTGTCCGAGCTTCAGAGAAGACTTGCAGAGCAAAATTATCTGCTTTAATTGCCTTTCAATGATTTGTCGCACTCCCGTTCAATGATGTGTCGCACTCTCGCCGGATTTGAACATAAATATCATTAATATCCCAATCTGGATACGCTCTGGGAAATGGCTACTGCTTGTGCACCACCTAGCCAAAACAAAAGCTCGCCTGAGTATATTATGTAGTTCATACCCAGCATGCCTTATACGCAGAGCACATGATGCAGCACCTATTCAAAACTCCCAAGAAGAAGAAAAAAGAAACACCAACCCTTTAACCTCACCACTGACTATGACCATTCAACATTGCGAGAACTTACTGATGTGTCGTGCTTACCTGCAAATTAAACTTGTACTAGTCCAAAGTTAATTCCGCCCAAAAAATCCAAAAGCCAAAGCATCTTCTTTCAAAAAAGTGGTTTGAGAAATACCCCTGGGTCCACTAGGACGCCGGTAAAGAATGTGACTGTAGTGTGTTTTTATTTGCACAAACTCAAATGAGATGGGTTTACTAAAGTTAAGCCAAAGCAAAAGAGCCTGCCTTCATCTCCACTGGATTTGACAAATGGAAGAAGGTTACCAAAAGGTTTGATAACCATCAACACACCGACACCCATCAGCTTAGCCGTCAATCACTTGAGAGCTATCAAGAAGCCCACAGTTACAGCTTTAATGTACGACCAAGCGCAACATCAGCAGGAAATCACTGAGTAAAGTTCCTGTTTCCGCAAGGTTTGGCATAACGTGGTCACAATTTCGTTCCTACATGGCATCCTTTCTTAGAAATAAAAAAAATATTGGCTTTTGTGCAATAATGTTTTTCATAAAATAATACGCTCGTTTGCTCGTGTATGTGTATTATTATTATTATTATTATTATTATTATTATTATTATTATTATTATTATTATTATTATTATTATTATTATTATTATTATTATTATTATTATTATTATTATTATTATTATTGTTATTGTTAGTGTTAGTGTTAGTGTTAGTGTTAGTGTTAGTGTTAGTGTTGTTGTTGTTGTTATTGTTGTTATTGTTGTTGTTGTTGTTGTTATTGTTATTGTTATTGTTATTGTTATTTGTTATTGTTATTGTTATTTGTTATTATTATTATTATTTGTTATTATTATTATTATTTGTAATTATTATTATTATTTGTTATTATTATTATTATTTGTTATTATTATTATTATTTGTTATTATTATTATTATTTGTTGTTATTATTATTATTTGTTATTATTATTATTTGTTGTTGTTATTATTATTTGTTGTTGTTGTTGTTGTTGTTGTTGATGTTGATTTGTTTGTGGGGTGTAATCTGCACTGTAGCTGCAAGATTTTGAACAGTTGTCGACTGCAAAACTTCAAGCTATACCGTCCACCCAAATTTCAAAATCATCCCCCACCCCACTTTTCATCACAGCTTTACGCCAGTGCCTTGCTGGAACTTATTTATGATAGCGATGCCAAAGCAATTCTTATTTTCCATAATAATGTTGACATGTTACCACTCATTTGAAAGCAGAGAGCAGAGTCTCCTCTCAACACGTTGTACCTGGATTTCATGTAAATCACTGTATATGCAAATTACCTCATTATGAAAATTTACATCAACATATTTTTTCCTCCAAGAAAATGATTCTTTTCTGAAATGTCAGTAATTTATTTAAGCATACTCATTTATCATATTTTCTGTTTTCTTTCACCTCTCCAGAGTCTACAAGTTAACATACAATCATATTGGGCCCTTTTGACAATTGCAAAACTATTTAATAATTTAATTGTTCATTCAATATGCAGTTGATACGTAATGACTGTTTAGTGATATATCTTGCTTTACATGGCCAGTTTCATTGTTTTTAGTGCAATAAGCAATGCATTTATATAACCAGATAATACTTCAAAGTCTTAATAAAATAGTATTGTAAGAATGAAAATTTGTACTAGTGTGACCTCATTGTTCACTCTTGTGCATGGTGACTTTGTTGTGTATTTGCATAATCTTATTTATCAGAGTTTGTGTGTTGACCTTTGTGCTTCCCGAGCAAGGACGGTTTGCATGTAGTGTACTGTATTTAAATAAGTAGTTCTAAGCTTTCTTTTAAAACTCACTGGAGTCATAAACGTCATCTGTGTTTCATAATTGTTATAACCAAAAAGTATCTAATAATTTTACAATGTAATGGCTAATCGTTATAATTATTGTCTGGATAGATGGTTTATGGTGAACTATTCCTGGCTTGGCGTGACTGGAGAATTTTCGGCTGAGATGTCTTTCATCTGCAAAAAGGTAAAACAAAGATCTTCAGTTAATTTAAAATATACTGTTTACTAAACAATTAGTAAATTAGAAACAATTAGAAAACGCATGTTTAATTAAATAAATAACACGAGTCTTTCTTTTTTTACAGACGCTTAACAGCGTCTGAAGGAAACTTCAACTGAATTATGAAGTGCTTTATTAGACTGATGATAACTCAAGGATCGATGAGGCAGTATCTTTATTACAGGCTGACTGGAGATTTTTCAATACTGTTTCATTAGAAAGACTATTATCTGGGGAAAGGGGTGAAATATGTACATATGATCTGGGACATGGCTATTTATTTATAGAAATATAAATATTTTTATTAAGAAATACAAATCTAAAATAATTTTGTATTGACAGCAGTCAAGGTTAGGGAATTTAAGTGAAACTCAGTCGAATTAAAATGTAAACTAATAAATAACCAACAAATAAATAAAGTAATACAAATAATATATTTAGTATTTTCATGTACATGAAAACAAATTAATTAATTAATGCATTCAGAAGTGAAATAGGCCCCTATGTATACAATTAATTGTTTTTAATGTATGTATTTTACTTTTAAACTTGTTGCAATTTTTGATTAAAAAAATAACAATAATAATAAATCAAGAATCTCCCAAACTAATTATTATATAGATTTTTGTATTATCCACATCAAAATATATACTTATTATTCATTATTGCTAGCATATACAAACTTTGCGCATCTGTTGTGAACAGCGCTGGGTGAAATCTACAGTTCTGAGCGTTGAAACACTTGTTATGGTTTTGAAATTCCCGCTCTAGGCACTTACAGGCATATTTGTTTTAAACAAGTTAGGTATGTCTGGATAGCTGAAAACGTAAGATTTCCAAAAACCGTTGTCACCATATTGTCATCATCCCTAGTTTTTTTTTATTTACCAAAACATTTCATTTTTTGGGGGAAAATATTTTTCACACTTAAACAAAATATTAATGTGGATTTCGATCCCATATTCTAATTTATCATTATTTCTTCTTCATGTTGGTACCTTATTGGCCTCCGTAGCTTATTGCAATAAAGTACAAACAACATTTTACATCGAGTGATGTCAAAATGTCACTTTATGTCAGAAGGATAACATAAATAACGTCATTAAGGATAAGGTAAGGTGTTGAAAATGAATATTACATTGTATTTTTGTGGAATAATATTCACAAGTTGTTGTAAAAACATGATTTTGTGCAGTACGGAATAGGCAGCGTGAAAATCCGGCTCAGTTTGGCATCGTTATTTATGATGAGAGTGAGAAGATTGTGTTTGCGAAATAAAGGACCAGTGTGTTCTCTGAATGAAACTTTAGAGATAATATGAGCAGTTTTCTTTTTTTTCTTTTTTTACTTAATTACTCTGTTCGAAGAATAAGCCTATGCAGACAGGAGAAGTAAGCAACAATACATGGATTGTACAAAACATCACAATAACATTGTACCGTCTATCTAGCGAATACCAGAGAATCATTGCCATGCATCTATTAGGACAAATAATGCAATATATTGAATACCACACACACATTTGCTAGACATTGCAAGACATTATTACAATAAAACCCGTCGTATTTATTAGTATTTGACACCAAGATTACATGTTGTATTGAAGAGGCTAACGTTTCATCTGAAAGAAAAAAAATGTACAAACATGAAATAGCCGCTTGGTTGATGCCAATTATCTGATCGGCATTATAAAGGGTAAGTTACGTATGCGCAAATATTAAGAGATATCCGCATAGATTATATAATCAACGATGCTGAATAACATGGCAGAGCTTGGAGTGTTAACTTGCCTCTTTGCCACGGCTCCAATCATGTGACATGTGAGCACGCAATTCGACATTTATTATGAGCACCTGGAGCAAAATGCCTCTTTGACCCCCAGCATCATGAATATTCATATGGTGATCCATGTCTATGTCGCGGGATGCCAGGATGTGATTATTTCCAGGCGATGAGCATTTGCTATCTAAGTGATGTGCATAGCGATGATGATGTTATTTGTGTTATACTTCCATAGATGAACAAGGAGAAATCGTTGTCCACGCAGTTAATACTTGGCCAGAGAGGAATTATTACAACATTATCATCTAAGCCTTGAACGTTGCAGCTGGAATCGTGTTGGTGATGCAATTCAGCAATAAGGTCAGTTAACAGTGTCAACGGGATAGTAATACACTATGAGCGTACAATTATTTTATCGGGATTCGTATACATAGCAACTGCTGTGTGATATTGATTGTGTTCAAACGTACAGTTGTTGATTGCCGGCCACGGTTGTATTACTTGCCTGGGCACTGTCATAATGCTATGCATTATTGCCATTATAGAAACGCATCTGCCAACAATTGCTAATACTGATCAAATTTCATAGACCTAAGACTACCATGCAAAGAAAATGCATAATTATAGTAAGGGGAACTTACATTTTTACTCCGCTACCAAACTAGAAAGCCAACCAGATATTTTAAATATCCAAAATAATTAATGCATCTCCCCTATAATCAACATCATTATAATTATCATCATCAACATCACCATTCAGAATAAAAAGAAGGTAAATTATATCACAAACAAATATTACGAACATTCGGAGCTAAAAATTCGGAGCTAAAATCAGCCGCAGACATTCCTTTTTTAACTATATATTTAGCAATACACCTTTCAGAAAATGCAAAGGTTTCCTTCGAGTCATCCTTCGTAGTCTAATTCTGTATAACCTTTCCAGAATTACTGGAAGGTGTAAAATGAGAAAGATAATATTTAACTTATCACATTGCTGTTTCTTAACATCGTGCTCTTAATAGCGTAAGTGATGTTTGCCAATTGTTAAGAACATTTAATTATCCATTGAAATACCCCATTTGCTGAATTTATAAGGTCAAGGATGCCTGCATACATATCAGTTAACATTATGTATGCTTAAGCTATAAAGTACGGAACGCGACTGAATGTTTACTGTGAACGACATATCAGTGCCAACGTAGGAGAATGGCGCTTTACTTCATCACAATCTCGCTATTACATTTTATTAGGCCTATAATCTCGACCCTATGTACACTGGCAGCATAAACTGCATTTTACCAGCAAAATAGTTTACAAATAATTTTTGTTTAGATCATCATGCATCGAAATTATTTGTTCTTGTGATTAGTATTTTGTGAATAAACATTAAAATAACATGGGAGATGAGCTTGCCTGCATAATGTAGCTAATCTAATTACCAAGCAATCGTCTGGATAGTTGAGACGATAACGTGCATGCCTCTTATGTAAGCAGCATCAGCACTCAGTAATGTCGCCTTTTATGTTAAAATCAAAATGAACATTAATATACATTAAGAGTTCCACTTACATCGGGGTATGATACATTTAAATTAAAGGCAATGTATAGAATTGTTAATTCCTCCAAATAATTTCGTATAAGTATGTATTAATCTTCCCCAGTAAATAACACTCCATGTTATTCTTACATTGCGCATTTCACATGATGTCGAGATGCTTATTACGTATTACCCTACTCACTGGGCCTTAATCATATCTATAATCTTTATTAGCTCCCTGGGGTGTATACAGCCGAGCAACCTCTACCTTCACAGGTACTCAATTATACGCATAGCTGAAAAAAAGCAAGGAAAGTAAATGTTCATGATAAAGTACACAAGAACCACGGTCACAGCCAGGATTCGAACCAATGATTCTTTCAAATCCAATGCAATAACCGCTCGGCTGTGGCTCCCCTTAAAAAGTATTATTGTCAATCATTTCCAGAGGTTTGCCAAGAAGAAAACACACGATAATTTCAAACCTTTTCAGGTTGATTATTTGATGGTAAGGTTTATGATTGGTAATTTAAAAAATAGCGAAATGGTATAATTTAAATGAAAAAACTTTGAAGTGTAAAGCTGATGCTGGTATCAATCTTCCCAATAAATAATTTTGGGTGTAATTTTTAAGAAAGACAAATAGTTTTTAGTTCAAGTAGTTGTTATTTCTTAATTCCATTATTATATTAAATGAAAACAATCTGAATGCAGTTCCACCATTTTCTCAAGAACAACATAACGGTTGGCTGTTTACTGTATATTTTGTTTAAAATAAAGTACGCATACGCATACAATTTTGTCAACATTTGTGATGTTGTATATTTAATATAGGCCAATTTCGGATATAGACACCCAAAACGAACTGAAATAATTATTATAAAGCCTTACTTATTGTTGTTAGATGGCAATGGTACCACTGACATCCCGATAAGTTATTCCTGTGATATTTTCAAGAAAATGTGATTATAAATTTCAATCTGAAATGGATCACGGGCTGTGATCCATTTTCACATCGGAATGCAAACATACAATTCTTAATGCTGAAATTATGGACCTAAAACAAGTGATATCGGCTTGATCGTGAAATAGTTCTTATCATGATGTGGTGCAAATAATAGATATCGTCTGTATTTAAAACTCTTATCGAGGATTCGCGCTTTCGTTTGGTTTTTATTATGTATACACCTTATAATAAATGTACATGTACTTTGAACCCAATATACTTGCCCTGAAAGCTAAGTATATTTATTAATTATATTCGTGTGACATTGGATATTATTGCTGTAATTTTTAAGAAAAGTAAATGAATGCCAGTATGTTTATAAGAGTACTCTTTCTCAATATTCCACAAAAGAATGAATACCAAAAATCCGAATACATTTTTACTATTTCTCTAAAAACTTGTTACAAGCTTAAGTGTCATATGTTGCTTGTTTAATGTATAGCCAATCTTGATTCAAGGTGATTATGCATTTTCTTAGAAACAATGTTGCCAACATTACACATGTTGTACCTCTCCTTTAAATAATTACATAAGTGTAGGCGTTTCTCCAACTTGACACAAGCAGTTGTGAATAAATTGAAGCCTATATATATATATATGAATAAATATAATTTAATCAATCGTTTGCTTTCATCATCATCATCATCATCATCATCATCATCATCATCATCATCATCATCATCATCATCATCATCATCATCATCATCATCATCATCATCATCATCATCATCATCATCATCATCATCATCATCATCATCATCATCATCATCATCATCATCATCATCATCATCATCATCATCATCATCATCATCATCATCATCATCATCATCATCATCATCATCATCATCATCATCATCATCATCATCATCATCATCATCATCATCATCATCATCATCATCATCATCATCATCATCATCATCATCATCATCATCATCATCATCATCATCATCATCATCATCATCATCATCATCATCATCATCATCATCATCATCATCATCATCATCATCATCATCATCATCATCATCATCATCATCATCATCATCATCATCATCATCATCATCATCATCATCATCATCATCATCATCATCATCATCATCATCATCATCATCATCATCATCATCATCATCATCATCATCATCATCATCATCATCATCATCATCATCATCATCATCATCATCATCATCATCATCATCATCATCATCATCATCATCATCATCATCATCATCATCATCATCATCATCATCATCATCATCATCAGTATTTTTTCCAGAGTGGAGTATATACTCCCTTTATTCAATTCAATTCAATCAGAAAATATTTCAAAATTCACAAAAATAAATTCCAGTTACACATTATTTCACGGAATTTTACATAAAGGTTTAATGAAATTATAACAAATCAAAAGGAAAATATATACATAAATAAAACCTCACAATTATTTACAAACATAATTTATATGCAATAATAATAACAATAATAGCAAAAAACAATAACAATAATAATAATAGTAATAAATATTATCACCATTATCATCACATCACCATCATCACCATTACTATCATTATTATGCCATATATATATATGTATATATATATATAATCAATATTATTATTATTATTATTTACAGTCGAATATATACAGTGTAATTTATACAGTTATGTATGCAAGAAAATAGCATACATCAATTTAAATGAGAATTCTAACTACTGTTTTCTCATTGTCAGAAATTTATTGTCTAACCACACAAAACAATTCAATGCAAAGTAATTAATACAAAGTTATCAATAAGTTCAAAAATGAAATAAGTTCAAAAATGAAATTTAATATCATGTCCTTGTATGGAAAACAAAGCATTACGTTTACCATATATAGACAATCATGAATTCATCATTCGAAAGCCTGTTTTTTTTTCAAGTCTGAGTTGATTTTTCCCATACCCTAATATCCGGTTGCTGTCATTCAGATAGAATTGTTTCTTTCCCGTATATTTCCTCAGTATATTTTCTATAAAAATCTACGATTCCATAGTAATAGAACAGTATATAAACAAATTTTCTATACTTTCACTTTCAATTTTACAGAGTCCACATTTTATTTCGTTAACTTTTCCCATTTTATACAAAATGTCTAGTAGTAGTAGCAGTAGCAGCAGTAGCAGCAGCAACAGCAGCAGTTGTAAAATACAGGTAGTACAGGCATTTAATTTTAATAATTTACAGCTGTAAACATACACGCGACAGAGATGGAGAAAAAGGCAAAGACTAATCCTTTGCTGATGGATAGAGCTAACGTGTAGAGATTGACGTTTGTTTTGATGTGAATTAGGTCTGGATAAGGAGTTATACACTATGGAAATTATGTTAGTAGTGGTTAGGCCTTGCAGGTCTTTTTTCTATATGCAGCCTACACGGCTTCTCCTCAGTAGTTGCTGGACATGTATATTTGAACAGACATATTCATAAACCATTTCCATTTTTTGTGAGGAGTCGATTTCCAAGATACTTAAAGCCTCAGTGTATACATTGTTATAAAATGTACTGTCTTCGTATACATTCGTGATTGAAGAATATCAGACAACCACACATTTATTAAGTTCTAGCCCAAATAATCAGCATTCACATGTCTGAGAGTATTTATAGGCCTAAAGCTTTACCATCTCTGACAAAAATCCTTCAAGCAGTAATACTTTCTTTTTGGTATTATTTCTGGGGCATGGTAACTATGCGGCTATATGCAATTCATGGATGATGATAATTGTGTATACATGATCATATGTTTTGAACATTTAAAAAGAAATACATCCAAAGCAAACAATTTGATTGGTGAAATTTTAAAACGCGTTAATAAACCAATAAAAACCCTTTCAGCAGAAAGAGAAAATGCCCAACCAACTGTGTTAGATTGATCAGTGCATCGATTGTTTTGCAGATAAATTGACCCAATTCGTTGTTAATAGCCCAAGGTTATTTATCTGTATAAAACAATCCAGGGGAGTTAATTTATTTACAGTAGGCTATATTAAGGCAATAATAGCCTATGTGTTATGTGTATATCGAAATAGCGTAAATACATACAGAACTCAACAAAATTGTTGTTTAAAACTCAGATACATTCTGATGTTCACATTTTGTCAAGAGAGTATTACGGAAATTAATTCGTTGACCTTTTCCGATATTTTGGGATTTCTAATGTAAATGGTTCGGAAAATATTGTCGGCAAACCGTTATAATACACGTACGTGCACACGCCGTCATGATACGAGTATAAAGAACAACGATGTGAACCACGCGCGTTGGCGTTTGCGAATGAGATCAGTGGGAGCGTTGGCGGCGTCCTCCCCGATCATCGTAATAAAAGCAAAACTGAAATAATTACCTTTCCATAGGCGACTTTTGTCGACTGCACTCATACCCCCTCTTCTTTACCATAGGCGACTTTTGTCGACCAAGCTTCCACACAAAAAAACACTCTCGCCTGAGCATAAAGGCCATTTGTTATAAAGCTGTAGTTTTGTCCATGTTCACGATCCATACCCAAGCTTACAATGGTTGGAAAGAGAAAGATCGGATCTTTCCATTGATGGTGAAATAAAATAAGGTTGCTATTATGCAATCCCTTCAAATTGGAGTTGAAAGATCCGAAATGCCAAACACCTACGGAGTGCCATTTTTTTGTGTACAAAAAAGTGTTTGAGTTTACAGAGCACACTGAGGAAACAAAGATTGAGAACTTGGACATTTATTGACCGATCTTAATGAGTTTTGGATTATATGAAAGGGAATTAAATAAGTAAGATAATTATTATTACTTATTTTTCTGCAAAACAATATCTTCAAGGTGATAATAGAGTTTGTAAAATTGGCCTTTGAACACAAGCTTTCCGTTGTGTAAGAATGTGTGCTTCACGCTTGAGTGGTCAAAGAATGCGGTCACAGGGGTTGTTTATGTCAACACAATTCGGTATTGAGAGGGTTAATTAAAGACAAACTGTCCGAATTGTCAACAAATTTAAAACCTCCCCATTTATTTCATCAGCTTTGAATTGTTCAAAAGATGTTATTATGAAAGCGTTTCGAACTATTATTGTATACGTCGTTTGCTCTTAAATTGCTCTAGAAATTGCAATGTTAAACATTTAACAGCAAAAGCGATACGCGGAGTGGCATAATTATGGATTCTAGCTGCGGGATATTAAAGCGCTCTTTAACAATCAGAATTGAGGATTCGAACTAGATTGAGAATAAGGGTTTATATCCAACGGCAGTTGATCAATCAGACTCGAGGATTCAAGCTAGCAAGATGATAATATTCTATATAGTTATTATTGTAGTACTGATTTTGCACAGTCTAGTAATAACAAACTTCAGTCAGTATCACAAAAAAGGGCCTATGCGGATTTGCACATTTTCTTGCCCTCTTAATATCGCAAACACAGCAAAAGTCCTTGGGCGTACTGTAGTTGTATTTTATTTGTACGGGTTCAAGATGAATTTGACTGATCGTGACAGCATTGACTAACGTGTATCCTGCACCAAAGGAAGTGAGTATATGTTCCGTATAACTCAAATCAATATTTACGCTATATAAATCGAATCAAAATCGAGTCGTTAAAAGTATGAGTTGGCATGCTTGTATGAGCTGGTACTCACTACTATCAATTCAATCACTTGAGTTATACCTATATACAGCAATGTTAGCCTTTGGAGAACCCATGATAAAATGGATTAGCACACTGGTCCCCATCAGCCATTTACACCACTTAATACGTATATAATACATGACTACCAATGATGTCGAAACATACAAACCCTTTGACAATGTTGAACTGCGATTATGATTACGAATTTTATTTTTATGAGAAATAATAATTATATTAAAATACCAAACAAGTTACAATTTAAATTGTTGCTGCCAATTCAACCACTTGATAACAGCGAAGTCAGCCTTTTGATAACCCAAAATACAAATGGACCTGCACACTGGTTCCCATCAACTCTTTACACTACTTTAATGCATGAATGCCAATGATGCCGAAATATTGACGATGTTGATGTACGATTATGATCACTCGTTTTATTTCCATGAGAAATAATTAGAAGAAAAAAAAGAAGAAAAAAAACATAATAAAATGTTTTTGTTTCTCCCCACAGATGTTGACACTGATAGCGACGACTCGGAAGATGACACCACGCTTCCTGGCTTGAGAAAGCAGATCCGAACAGACCATGGAAAGCAGGTTCAAGGTATATTTCATGTTAATCAACCGAGTCGACAAGAGCAAACGTCATAGCTTATTTTTGATATTCTAGGGGATAATCAGATAAAAATGACAATCATTCAGGAGAAACTTTAAAATATTAAACAAAAACAGGACATGATCGATAAAAAGCAGGATGCCATGGACACAAGACAAAATCAGCTTCATCAGATGCTAAAGTTCTTGGTGTAAAAAGTAGCCCCGTATGTATTCGCTCACGTAGACATTTCTGATCAGACCAGACCGTCTGTTTAGTTCACCCAAGCGATCGATTCTTCCATTGGAGATACACCACTATCTTCCTGTGTCATAGCTCCAAAATTTATATCAGGCCCCGAGACCGGCACCTAGTGGCGGCAGCGAAACCTTGGTTCGATCTGTTGACGACCATGTCGCAAGAGTCTATGTTGAAAGAGGCTCAACAGTGGTGGAGGTGCATCACACCTGATAACGAAAAGGGAGACTACTCTGCGTCACACCTGATACCGAAAAGGGAGACTACTCTGCGTCTTCCTCCTTTCATTTACTTCTTTCATTTTCTTTTACTTCTTTCATTTACCAGATCAGTTGTCTATACCAATTTTGGATAGGTGCTGCTCGAAAGTATTGGTTAGGAAGTTGATCCAATGATCCAAATTGCATGATGTGTGTTCGACCAATCAAATGACAAGGAACTGTGTGAGTGTTATATAAATAATTTGACTTCATTTTCAGGACTTTTGGATCGCAACCAGATCGATTTGGTTGAGTTTATTGTCAAAGGAAAGAAAGAACAGAGTGTTTTGTGCAAATATTGCATCACAATTTCGGAGAAGAGTGCGACGACGTTGAAACAGCCCTCACTTTTGATACGTTAGTAACGATACTGCCCCCTTTAAATGGTAGCAACAACATATGAAAAATTGCGTACCAATTCATTACTTAGTTATACTTAGTTGCTCTTGTAAAGATGTTTACAGTAATCAATAAGTGATGTTATTGAGTAGGTGGATTTGATTATGTTGCAAATTGTACGCATTAATTAATACTTGTTCTGTACTATTGTTATTGTACTCGGACTTGGACCTACATGCAGTACTCGGACCGTACTCTGCCTTATACATGTACTCGGACTCGGTACTAAGGCCAGTAATCAAACATAGTGTACTCGAACTCGGACTTAGCTCCAAAAGTACTTTAAGTTCTCTGTACTCGGGTGTGAGGACTCGATTCCACAGCTGTATTATACATGTTTTACAATAGGAATGCTCTTCCTTGTCTATCTTACAATTTTTTGTTCGTGCTACAGTGCGAACACCTCCTTAAAATTGTTCGTTTTTTCGGTGTTCGTGCTACAACACCTTGTTCGTTGTTTTTTTTCACAGCACCGTGAAATTTGCATTCAACCTGCTTACAATATTCGTTAGCTTATATATTCTCGTTAATGATTTGGTACCTTTTTAGAATTTGAAAATTGAAAAAAAAAATAATAATTATAAAGCCCCGTTTTCACGATTCTGAAAAACAAAGGTCACGACGCCGAAGCCGTGACGCCATAGTTGGGAGATGATCCTACTGATTAGGTCTGGTACTTGCACTCACCCCTACACACGCACGCAATTCTGTGCGTTATTTACATTGTTGACAACGTGAAACCCATTTCGTTTAGACTCGCTCGTTAAGTATGCCAGAATTCGACAGTTCCAAGAGTATTTGGGAGATAGTGCCCAACGTTGTTTCAGATGATTCTTCCCAAGGCGGCACAGATAATAATATCAGACGAAAAGTGGGTGTTGTTTGTGCATCCGAACCGAACTGGTGAGCCGTTGGCCTCGCAGAGTTGTACAAGAACACAGGACGCCGACGACATGGATAAGAATCTTCCTTCACCGGCAGCCCACGACGATCACCTCCACACTACAGACTGGTATGTGGATACGTGCGCTATATAAGTCCACACATTATTATTATTATTATTATATAATTGAGTTTGCTGTGTGGTTTGTGTACCAGTACATGTTCATAACAAACTGGAAAATATAAATACAATTGTATGATTGATATTAAAATATTTATTGGGATGTTTAGGCCCAATCCTGTTTTAATTATTTATATGGCTGGCAAATTCATAATTGTGTACTTTTTATTTAAAAAAAACTAATTCATAATGAAAAACATCACGCCCCAAATTTACATTGAAATGTTTTGTCTTTTATTTAATGAAGGTGTTCTTGGGCATGGAGTTTTGACAACTGGTAGTGCTGCATGAATATTATGGGATGGATATAGAAACAGTGATTTGATGCCTAACCACATGAATCCTAGAAACTGCAATATGGAGCCAGGGCTGTTGAGGGCGACATGGTCAGGTAATCTTATAAAAAAATAATTCAGTAATTCCATTTAAATGTTGTGCATGAAACCACCATCCTTTCCCAAACATTGCTGGATTGAGGAACAGAGATAATGATCAACATAAACCAGATAACTTAAAGGTACACTCTCTTAGTGCTTTCGTGAGCGATAATAAACACGGGGGGGGGGGGGGCTACATACTTGCATGTACATGTGCAGCATTCTAGCGGATGTTTAACACCGTTGGTTGGCATGCACATACTTCCTGACTGCATTAGTTTCTGATGGTAAGAAAATCTCACAATGTTTCACAACATAACAGATAAATATCAGTTACAATGTTCTACAATGCGTTAAGCTCACAAAGCACTTGAAACGTTTAATGAATTCTGGAATAAATAAATACATGTGCAAGTACATGTATATATAGTTTTAACAAAATTTGTTCATGTGTATTTGTTTTCCACAGAAAGTATGGACACATCTCATACAGACAAGTACTACAAATCTTCATTATTTGTATTACTATTATTAAGTCATCAGATGATGGTGGGGATTTCTAGGGAGACATAACCGTTCTATCCTTTATTCATGCTTTATATATACACAAAACGAGGACGATTTCCCCTCTATCGCATCGCAAAATGCGACGTAATTTGGACAATCTGCGACGGAATTTCAAACAATACATTGCAGATTTTGCGATACAAATTACGACAGATATTTTCATTTTGCATCTGTTTTAGCGATCGATATAACAATGTAAATTTTAAAAAAATGGACCGAGGACTAACTTTTATGAATTACTTCAATTTTGCCAAAATAAGGGGAAAATTGGCATGGAAGAAAGATACACGTGATTTTTTTTACCACCTGTTGGCCCAATTTCCGGAAACTAAATATGATTATTTCTGGTAAAATCTTGATATTATACATATGATGAACTAAACGACAGTAAAGCCTTGGAAAATAACACCTGTACGTGTGCACATTGCATACTGTAATTTTAAGCATTTTAAATTTGCTATACACAATTCACAGATATACAAAATTCACAAAAAATTATTTTGCCATATGTAAATTCTTTTTTTGCATCGCAGTTTTGCTATGCGAAATTTCCGAACAAAATCGTTCCCTGCTTCAGATACCCAGACATGGATGAATAATGTATTGAAACTGTATAGTGAAACCTTCTATTAAAGGTTCATATAGGAATTTGGAATGTGCACATACATGTGCATTGATATCAACCGTGTAGTTTTTTCAAGAAATATATAATAAAACTAACACGTAACAAATTCATAACATTACATGCTCATGTTTTTGCGGAAACGACTAAAACCTAAGGAGAAAACACTTCAAGACAGATCAGTTTCTCAAGAAGATTGATAAATGTACATACCAAATTTATACCAGGTAAGGTCTTAGATAATAACTATTTTGATAATTTGTCAATTATCAATGTTGTACGGGACTTATAAATTGCAGAATCTTTAAACTGTCTGATTTTATTGTTAATACATTACACAGTTTACAAGAGAGTATTTGTGTTTACATGTAAATTTAACTGGTTCTTTATTTTTCACTATTCTTAACTGACTTGAAAATAAACTGGATATTATGTTGAACTTGCAAAGTGACTCCAATGACAGCTTAAATCATGTATTTATTTATTTTAAAAACAGAATACATACTGGCATGGCATGTACTTACTACATCACCAGTTAGTATAACTCTTAACAGTATTCTAAATAGACTGCTGATTTTCGCATTGTGAACAATGTACATGGAGTTCATTTGATCAAAGGACTGCATAGCTACATAATCTCACTGTAAAATTTACTAAACTAAGCACAAAGATAATGAATACACTATGGGAGGTTTCTTCATGCAATCTTTATGAATGAGTATGTCTTTACAAGAGTATTTCTATTTACATGAACGTGTAATTGGTTCTTTATTTTTCACCACTGATAATTACTATGACCTGAAAGAAACTCAGATATATGTTGAACTTTTAAAGTAACTCCAATGCACATCTGTTTAAACAAGTACATTTTCCAATGATTTTTGTTCTGTTAAGCTTCACATCAAATAAGTTAAATTTGATTCTGTCGTGGATGTACATCAACTTACTAAAAACTATGAATATTTGTCTGGCATGTAGATTGTGTCTAAACTGGAAACAAAACTTATTTCCTCATGCAATTTACATCATAGTGAAATTCATTGTTTGAATAATTGAATCATCGTATTTCAATCATTTATGCCTATTAAATACATTGTCGCAATCAACAGGGCATGGAATCGGAGCGCATCATTTTATATTAATTCGGTGACTGAAAATAATACCCCACATGACCTTTGCTGCTGCATAAATGAGCCGGTAATTTATAGTCACTGTGTTCATCTTTAACTAGGACAGTGATTCTATGCCCTGTTGAAAGTCTGCTCTGATCATGATGATATTGTCCCTTTAATTAAACCACTGCTGCATCACCATAACTCTCATACAAGGTGGCTTGTTAAATGGGCATCTTTGGCAACTTCATAGCTCGCATTGAATACTCTCTGAAGGTCCAGTGGGATGTACTGATTGAATACCTGTTAAACAAAGAAAAGTATAATGGAATATACTGTAGACCTTTACATGCAATTACTGTAACATGTTGTTGTGTGTCATCACCTACATATTGCAATTACTGACATTAATATGCCGCTATTTGCATTTTGAGTATGTAAATAATAAATTTACACTGAGCAAACCATTTACACGAACAGTGTATATTACAATAAATACACTTAGAACTAGACGGCAGTGTTTGTGATAATACAAACACATAGGTGTTCGAGTTTTGTCAGGGCAGTGATGACGACGTCAGAATGTTTTTAAAAGAAACTTTGCATCATTATTTGTTTTAATATTAAACTTTGACTTCCGGTTTAGACAGTAAGTAAAGGTCAAATTGGGTCATGTTTTTGTAAACATTTGACAATTAACAATCTGTACAATAGTGGAAAGATTGTGAATTTACCCCTTGTGGTTGTTGAGATATGAATTTTTAAAATATTAAACTTTGACTTCCGGTTTGGACAGGAAGTAAGGTCAAATTGGGGTCACCTTAATTTTGTGTAGATATTTTTCGACAATTAACAGTCTATACAATGGTACAAAAAATGTCAATTTACCTCTTGTGGTTGTTGAGATATGATTTGTTAATATTAAACTTTGACTTCCGGTTTGGACAGGAAGTAAGGTCAAATTGGGGTCACTTTTTTGTAAATATTTTTTGACAATTAACGATCTGTGCAATGGTACAAAAATTGTGAATTTACCTCTTGTAGTTGTTGAGATATGATTTTTTTAAATATTAAACTTTGACTTCCGGTTTGGACAGGAAGTAAGGTCAAATTTGGATCACCTTTGTGTAAATATTTTTCGACAATTAACAATCTATACAATGATACAACAAATTTCAATTTACCTCTTGTGGTTGTGGAGATATGATTGTTTTAAACATTAAACGTTGACTTCCGGTTTGGACAGGAAGTAAGGTCAAATTGGGGTCACCTTTGTGTAAATATTTTTTGACAATTAACAATCTGTACAATGGTGCAAAAACTGTCAATTTACCTGTTGTGGTTGTTGCGATATGATTTTTACATGCATACATAATGAGCACGACCAGAGCTGATTTACATTCACCAACAGAGGGCGCACTTTTTTAGCGTTGAAAAAGCCGTGTAGATCTTTAATTTGCAACGTAATCAAAACGTTTTAACTAATAAAGAATGATTGATCGAAATTCGATATCTGATGACCTAATAATGACGTGACAAATTATGTTTCATCTACGTGTTATGTTCTAAGTATGTGCCAAGTTTCAAGTTCATATGAAGTTTGCAAGTATGTGTTTTTTTGTAGACAATCGATCCGGAAAAGAAGAAGAGAAGGAGAAGAAAAAAAAACAAAAACTAGAGCTTAAGTGTTTGTTTGAACAAACACTAGGTGTTCGGGAGGAAGTAAAGGTCAAATTGGGGTCAACTTTATTTAAATATTTTTTGACAATTAACGATCTGTACAATGGTGCAAAGATTGTGAATTTACCTCTTGTGGATGATTTTTTTTAAATATTAAACATTGAATTCCGGTTTGGACAGGAAGTAAGGTCATATTGGGGTCACCTTTGTGTAAATATTTGTTCGACAATTAACAATCTATACAATGGTGCAAAAAATATCAATTTACCTTTTGTGGTTGTTGAGATATGATTTTTTTAAATATTAAACTTTGACTTCCGGTTTGGACAGGAAGTAAGGTCATATTGGGGTCACCTTTTTGTAAATATTTTTGGACAATTAACGATCTGTACAATGGTATAAAAATTGTGAATTTCCCTCTTGTGGTTGTTGAGATATGATTTTTTTCAATATTTAATGTTGACTTCCGGTTTGGACAGGAAGTAAGGTCAAATTGGGGTCACCTTTTT
The DNA here is from genome assembly GCA_029582265.1 of Zoroaster sp. YZ-2022. NCBI lineage: Eukaryota > Metazoa > Echinodermata > Asteroidea > Forcipulatida > Zoroasteridae > Zoroaster > Zoroaster sp. YZ-2022. The sequence goes on along the minus strand of CM055828.1, from coordinate 10,913,361 downwards.
GTAAATATATTTTGACAATTAACGATCTGTACAATGGTACAAAAATTGTGAATTTACCTCTTGTGGTTGTTGAGATATGATTTTTTTTAATATTAAACTTTGACTTCCGGTTTGGACAGGAAGTAAGGTCAAATTGGGGTCACATTTTTGTAAATATTTTTTGACTATTAACGATCTGTACAATGGTGCAAAAATTGTGAATTTACCTCTTGTGGTTGTTGAGATATGATTTTTTTTAATATTAAACTTTGATTTATCGAAATTCGATATCTGATGATCTCATCATGACGTCACAACTCGTGTGTCATCTACGTGTTATGTTCTAAGTATATGCCAAGTTTGAAGTTCATGTGAAGTTTGCAAGTATGTATTTTTTGTAGACAATCGATCCGGAAAAGAAGAAGAAGAAGAAGAAAAAAAACCGAACAAAAACAATAGGTGTTTCGGGTACATACCCGAACACCTAAAAAAAAAAAACGAACAAAAACAATAGGTGCTCGCGCTGTAGCTCGAACACCTAAAAAAAAAAAACGAACAAAAACAATAGGTGCTCGCGCTGTAGCTCGAACACCTAAAACAGAAAATTCTAAAATTATCAACAGATTTCCATATATATATGTACCTTTGTATCCCGCCCAATTTAATATTTATGGTTAAGCTCCTGTTTACAGCATATATATATATTTAAAAAAAATAACATTAGCTAACCATAGAGCCTGTTTAATATCTGAACTGCTTGGTAGAGACTCTGTTTCATCATACTGCTGTTGTACCTGTTAAAGTATCTGTACCCATTGAAAACAAAACACACAATGAAAGGATATCTAAAAGTATTTAAATTGTTTGGAAAATGGGGGGAAGTGGGGTAAATCGGGGAAAATAAATTCAAAGATATTGTATTAAAAATACTTTCCCATGATTGCCCATAGTCATTATTCATGTATTCATACTATTGTACTACAGGACTGGTATAATTTACAGATGCAACACAAAAATGACATATTAATCCACACTAATACAGGCCTCTTGGAAACAAGACTAAATCATTAAAATAACAATTTGATATTTTTAACCCCCTGTACATGTCCAATGAAAGTTTTGGTTGAAGGGCGCCCTCTGTTGTCAGTTTAACGTAAAGGTTCCCTGACTCCATATGAGTAGGGGGTATTATTTCACTTTTTGACTTTTTTGTATATTCTGCCACCTCAAAACATGTACAGGTCTATTAGAAACAAGACTAAATCATTTAAAAAAAAATTGATATTTGTAACCCCTGTACTTGCCCCCTGAATGTTTTAGTTGAAGGCCGTCCTCTGTTCTCAGTTTAATGTAAAGGTTCCCTGACTCCATATGCACTGAAGAGACATACATGATGGTGGTTACCAGTCTTTGTGTGTGACATGTACCACACATATAACGTAAAAAGGTTACTGATCAGCTGTTCATGGTTTGTTGACATGGTTGATGGGTTTTAACTCAATTAAGACAATTATATTTAGGTTAGTAAATGTACATCTAAAATGGTTGTTTGCTGGCAAGGTTGGGCAGTAACACCGACAGAAGTTATTATCTATGACCTTTGTTGGGTAAGTTTGTTTTTAATATTCACCATGCACCCACTAGTATTACTGTATATCAAGAAATTTCCATGGGAGTTAGGAACATTGTATTTGACATGCCAGGGACGTGTTATCATCTTAAATATGAAATATTAACCCACTGGTTACTGTTATAGAACTGTAGTTTGTACAATCACGATGATATAATAGTAAGAGTAAGAGAAAGAGAATACAAAGTTGGTAATTCCCAAATAAATTTAATGTTTACAACTGAGCTGAACCTATGAAGTTGAAACCGAGCTTTTAAAATAAAATAGTGGGATATGGGATTTATTATTTGAATGTTTTAAGGGATGGTGTGTGGTGTGAATAATTTGTTATAATTATTATCTTTCACTTTCTAGAAATAAATTGTGTTATAATACATTTGTTGTTTCACACATAATTAATTATAAATGTATTTCAAATGTGGTTTAGGTAATAGCTACACCTACAAGAATGGTACAAGCAAGCCCAAATATATTGTGATCAGGACTCCTCCACTGGCATTCTCCCAGAAGGTGATCAAAGCATATTGAGTTAACCAAAGGTTCTTCTCAGAACCCTTACTACTCGAAAGAGATTATTTCAATACATGGTGTCATTGCAAATCTTACTATATCTAAAGATTATGCTTCACATCTGCTAGCAGAACAATCCAAAATCCCTGCTAAGCCATAAAATATGTTGTTAATGTTAGTTAGATGTATAAATACATTTTTGTACTATTTTATAAATAGAATTGGCTGTTGCAAACTGCTTACCAACCTGAAGGACCTGTAGTATATCCATACAAAATAGTAGTTACTGGTCTCGAACCGAGCAAGTTCTTTCTCTGAGAAAGAACTTGCTAGGTTCAAAACATAACTGAGGCCAATAACTATTTATTTTTACATTTATACTATTTTATTAATTATTTCTTTTCTAGAAGAATGATAAAAGCAAATATAATTTTTTTATTTTTCTAGGATAAAGTAAGTTTGACACAATAATGAAATAAATCTTCAGTTGCAATCCATATAAACCCACAGAAACACTGTGTTTTATTCATATAAATGTTACTTTTCATCAGATTTTTTGTTTCATAAGGCAATTTAAAGGTTGTTATGAAATAATATGCTAAATTTTCAACAGTTAAACATTAGAAAGTACTTTAAAATAATTGTTGAAGTGATATTCTCTTCATTGCTTCCCTATTATTGTGTTTTAAACAAAATAGACTGGTGCCCTACCAACGATATTCAGGTAATCTGCACAAGAAGACGGGATGCCATGCCGTTCACAAAAACAAATCTTCAGGGGGCATGTACAGGGGGGGTTAACGCTCTCAAATGATTTTTTGAGTATGTTTTCCTTGTTTCATATAGGTTGGTACATATTTTGAGGGGGCATCTAAAAAAAATTGGGTTAATACCCCCACCCCCCACTAACAATAATGTTGTTTTCCGTGCTTGAAAATATTATTTCATTTCTGCTTTTCCACAATTGAGCTAAAAAAATCATTTATAAAAACCTCATAAAATTTTCCCTGAAAAAACGGTTGCAAAGGTTCTCTATCAATAAAACAAATCATAATAGTCAGAAAACACACAAAGAACAAGTCGGCACTCAGTTGGACACGGTAGAGTTTATGAAACTTAGATAGTTCTTGCACATACCATGGCTAACCGTCTCAGCCGGTGGTTTGGTACGTCTAGCGGTGCTGGTACTAGGCCCAGGCTACTCGGTAACGTTAGGTGTAGAACTACATAGACGTCATACTCGTGTAGTCAACTCACCATTGTCGGAACTGCTCCATCTTTTACCTTAATCTGGATTGAATCCCCAGACATTTCTGCATTCGAACAGTCTTATCGGAATCTTCAGTAACATTGGCTGAACATATTGTTGATGACTCCCAACAGAGTGAAATCTGAACCAGTGGAGTTCTCAAAACGAACATATTCCCTAGCCAATCGCGTGTACAACAACCTATGACACAATATAGTGGCATTAGACAATGATGTGTAAATTTAAATCCGAATAAATACTTGCAGAATTCATCTAAAATAGAACGAAATTAAAAAAATGACACCAAACATTCCTGATGATTCACTATGAAAACAAAAGTTACTTCCGAGTTCGCGTCTCCCAACTAGAGGCCATGCATATCATTATGACGTCACTACAGCGTTTTTGTAAGCTGTTTGGCGGCGCTTCGGAACAAGCGATCAAAGTGAAATGATTCTAAATTCGGAATCAGTGACATTTCCTTTATTAATAACATAAAATACAATCCCCGTTCTAACCGGACTTTAACACGTACTTTGCCTTTACACATACTTTACCTTAAACATGTAGTTGTACCTAAAGTGACGTCATCAGATATATAAGTTTAATATTTCCAAAAAATCATATCTCATGAACCACAAAAGGTATTTTCACAATCTTTGCACATCTTAAAGATCATGAATTATGTCACATTTCGTTCACAGATATGACCCCAATCTGACCTCTCCTTCCGGTCGAAACCGGACGTTCACTCCACGTAGCCGTATAGCCTTTGCTCAGGTCATGTGTTTTATCGTGGAACTTCTATGAAGAGAAAACCATAGTTGCAATGTTCAGGCTAACTTATAACTTCACTAATACTTTGACGTTGATATGAAGTTAAATATATTTAATGAAGTCATAATGAAGTTGTGACGTCATGATGACGTCATCAGATATCGAATTACACCAAATAGATGTTTAATATTTAAAAAATCATATCTCATGAACCACAACAGATAAATTAACAATCTTTGCATCATCTTACAGACCTCGAATTATGTGACATTTCGTACACACACATGACCCCAGTTCAACAAACAAGATATACTGAAGCACTATTATAGGGTCTGTAGACAATGTGATAGGAAATTTGAATAAAGTGAATAATGACATCTTATTATTTAAACAAATATGTTTGATGACGTCATCACAGATCAAAGCGCCCTTTAGAGGCAGTTTTAAAAAGAGAATAATTTTCAGAAATTGAACAAAACCAGGTACTAACTTTATTTTTTCATTATCATGCGGAAGTTTTATTGTGTAAATATGTCCAGTTCCAGTTCGGTGGTGCATTTTACTATTTCGCCTGAAAGTTCGGACAATTTCTGAAAGGGCCGGGTTATTTCATTTGTAAAAGGAAAGCATCCCTTAAAATTAGCCTACATATTTCACATACTATTTTTTTAAAGCATGGGTTTACAGGCGTTACTGAAATCAATTTATGACAGGTCCCGTCATAACCCTTTCAACCCCATTGTGCCATATTTGCTCAATATTGCATATTGCTTGGGTACCGTGGTGTTCTTTTGGCACGCGAAAACAATTCTCCTTTGTTCCCAGTGTGCCCTAGTGGCACATTAGTAACACCTGTTGTAGCGAAATGTCAATAGCGCCGTCAATTGACCAGCGCTTTCTGATTGGCTGAAAAAGTACGCCCGCGAGCTTTTGTGTGCTAATGCTATGGACGCCGATCAAAGTGCACACATTTTGGAAGAAATCTTCGCAGATAGTGGGTCAGACATGTCTTCTGACGAGGATTCTACACCGGAGTCGGAAGATAGTGAAGAGTGAAGCCAAACTACTGGTCTGGTTGGTGTGAAACTAACGCATACACGAGGAAACACATTCAGTGGAAAGTGGAAACAGGGGAACTACTGAAGATTTGAGTAACTGTACACCTTTCCAAATTTTTCAACTGTACTTCTGTCAAGCGACCTGGGAGCTGATGGTGACGGAGACAAATTGGTATGCTGAGCAAACTTTGCCTGCAAACCCAACCAATCGTCAGCCTGCTTGGACTCCAACTAATATTCCCGAAATGATGGCGTTCGTAGCATTATTACTTTGAATGGGCATCAACAAAAGGCCTCGATACAGCATGCACTGGTCCATGTCAGATGTCCTTCGAAGTGCGGTATATCCGTCATTTATGTCCCGCAACAGATTCACCGCAATCCTTAGATTTTTTCACCTAGCCAACAACAGAGCTCAAGTAGACAGCCCTTCCGACAAACTGGCAAAACTTCGCCCTTTACTCGACATTGTACTGCCAACCTTTCTCAAAATATACAGCCCTGGACGAAACCTCTCACCGGACGAGAGTATGGTGAAGTTTAAAGGACGACTGAGCTTTAAACAGTACTTACTGCGAAAGGCCAACAAGTGGGTACTGAAATGCTTCTCTTTAAATGAGTCCGAATCCGGGTATACGTGTGCTTGGAAGATGTTCACAGGGTCTCGGCCAAGCACAGCAACAGGTCAACCCTCCACTGTGCATGCTGCAACCATGGCAACACACCATCCATCCGTCCTTCATGCACCAGGCCAGGTTGTCTTGGATCTAGTGAAAGGACTGGAACACAAGGGGCATGTCATCTTTATGGATAATTGGTACAATAGCCCAGCTCTGGTCTCCAAGTTATCACAGCTAGGATTTGGAGTTTGTGGAACTGTGCGCTACACCACACAAGGAATTCCTGATTTTGCTCATCCCAAAAAGTTCCCAATGAAAAAACAGAAGACCCCCGGTTTTATACAAAGGCAGGCCAACTTTGCGTCGTCTGGCAAGATACAAAGCGTATAACTCTCTTGACAAATTACGGGGATTGCAGTGTCACCACTAAGCAGATTCGTAGTGAAAACAGTTTAACCGGACATCGCGAGATTTAAAAACCTTCCGTAGTTTGCGATTACAATAAATACATGGGAGGAACTAATCTGGCAGCACAAATTGTGCAGTATTACTCTCATCCGCACAGAACAATGAAATGGTGGAAAAGAGTATTCGTAAATATTCTTGACATCTGTTTTCTGAATGCTACTGTGGTATACAACAGCATACCTACAAACCACCACCTTTCCAATTTGGATTTTAGGGTAAAGGTCATCGAAGGACTTTTATCCACCTGGAAGTACAACCCCGTACAGCATGCAAGCCAACTTCCATGTGGTTCCAGGCCCTTTTCACGTCAACACTATCCTGGAAAAAATTTCACCAGCAAAAAAACGTGACTGTGTTGTTTGCAGTATTAGTACTAGGGCAAAGAGAACACAAACGCGTATGATATGTAAACAGTGTAATAAGCCAATGTGTGTTGTTCCCTATTTTGAGAATTTTCATACCCAATGATCTGTCTGTGCCCAACTACTTTTGGTTGTATACATGTGATTTCATTTCATTCCACCCCCCCCCCCGCTTTAATGTTGATGTGATGCACGCACACCGCAAGCCCAGAATTTCCAACATTGAACCGGGGCTGGGAGGGTTCAAGTCCCGGTTCAGTCTTTTTTTCTTTGCTCAAACAAAATAGATTAAAACCTTTCTGTATAAGTCACATAATACTTAATAAACCCCAATAACAGTGTTTCGCCATTTTCATGTAGGTCATCATAATTGCTCTTTTATTATAAAGTTGATTTCATGGCTCGGAGAGTAATTCATCATGACAGCTCTGTTAACGATAGAGAAATTGCCTTGCATTGCATCATCACGTGAGGGCGCTATACAATGAAACTTGCCAAAAGTCCTGTGGTAACCAAGTGGACATGAAGAAGAAATGAGTCCGGTACCCAAGGCATAATTGAAAAATTGGTCTTGGTACTGAAAGGGTTATAACGTCATTGAAGCACTATTGAGGCACCATCATTGCGAAGTGGTGGGAGGGGTAAAATAACACATTTGGTTTACTTTACTCTTCTTTAATGTTTATATAGGGAGAGTTGCTTCACAGGAACACCACTGGTGTAGTATTTAACACCCCGGTTTTTGCCGTTTTGCAAAAAAAGCCCATTAACACTACTAAAGTATAAATTACCAATCTGTATTTACAAATTGCGAATTCTTGTTAAGCAAAAAATAGCTAATTCTGAAATAAAACAAACAACATTTTTATTATTGCCATTAATCCTATAATCGAACATGTATGTATTTTTGCATTTTCCCGTTGGAAATCCGATGGAAATTCATATTCAAGAATAATGTTGATTTCTGAATGGTTTATTTTAAATAATGCATGCAAACACTGACATCGCAGCAAGCAGTTGCTGGATCAATCAGTAACCATTGATAATAAGTATTTCGCTTTTAAATTTGCTATATTAACATGATGAGCTCCGTACATACATTATGGATATGGGTCCAAGCACTGTGTACATATGTGCATGTGTGCCCAAGTTCAGATAGCTAAGCGGGGTAAAATTATGTAGTACCAAAGATACTACAAAAGGAAGATAGGACTCTCTGTGTGGAAACGTGAAACGCAAAATGGCTGGGCATGGAAGTGCGCCCGCTGTTGTTAGGTAGGTAAAACCAAAATCGTGTGCGCGGTGCTACTGCACTATGACTATGACAAACTTGCAACCAATTAGCCACCAACTAAACAAGTGATGGCGAGCAGATCGAAAGTTTGGTGTTCTGCCATAAATTGCACCAACAATCCCAAACGGGATTGTAATCTTCATTTTTATCGGTTTCCAAGGTGCAAAGAAAGGTAAGGCGAAATTTATGGTAGAACATTTTGATCGATAACGATTGGAACATCAATGTTCCAGGCAGAAATCCAGGTTTTTTTTTTTTTTATTCTACAAAACGTTAATGGTCGTTGTTGTACATTAATATGATTAAAATGGCATGATATAATGTTAGTTTGTTATTTGTAATTTTTTTCCATTGCCCAAAAATGGTAAGCGAATATAGGATCAGGAGACAAATAGTCCTGGCCCAAGAGTGGAGTAGTTAAGGGTGTGAGGGTGATAAGTGAAAGAGTTGTATCCCTACCTTTGGCTTTAGAAAAAGAGAAAAGGCAAACAGTGTTCCTTTGTTATTTATTTAAGCTATTTATGTTTTTTTTTATTGACTTGTTACTGGGTTTGTAGTGTTATGATGTTAGTTACGTTAGCCCTAACATTTATGTAAATGTATGATGAAAGTCTTTAATTATTGATTTTTAAAGTTTTGATAAATCAGATCCACCCCGGCCCATCAAGATGGGGGTTTTATTACTATTAGGCCTATTTGTTTTGATATTTGTTATTTATTGATCTATTTATTTATCAATTTATTTATTTATAACCATCTTTACAGATGCATGCTAGTGTATTATTTTTATATGTCTATAGTATACTTACAAGAATTTATTAATTTATTAGTTATTTTTTATTTTTATTTTTTTTTATTTATTTATATAATTTATGTATAGAAATCTTTACAGATGGTTGCTCATCCAGCACAGCTGATCATTAATTGGGGCCTTCTTATTGTACTGTTACCTTTTGCAAGTGATGATTAAAAGTGATTGATGATATACAGGACACGATCTCAGCTTTTGCTTCCACTTTGTTGGTTTAATTTAAAAAAATCTCTTGAGATAGGAAACCTTTCTTAAGGCAGAGACAAAAATAAAATAAAAATCCAAAGGTTATCACTTGTATAAATAGATTATCATGACTTGGATAGCAAAAAAATCGTAGTCTGCAGAAAAGACACCCGATGTATTTCCCATTTGCTTTATATAAACCCCCTTGTAAATCCTGAAGGAACACTTTTTTCAAATCTGTGCATACCATTTTAAGATGGATATTATACAATATGTATCATTTCAATCATCGTTTAAGTCTTTCACATCTTTGTGTTAACGCGAATTTCCCCTAAACTTGCCGTTACCTTCCAATGTCTTTCTACACTTCGTTAACGTCGTCTGCTTCGTTTTACCTACCTACCGCGTGATGGCGCCCTTCCCCATGTACCAATTTTGCTGAGTCATACCGTTACATCGGCTGCCGTGCAAAACGGCACTAGTGTCCTATCTTCCTTTTGTAGTATCTTTGGTAGTACTAGAATATCTTCCCGATAGTTCGTCTCTGATAGATCACCACGTGTCATCTTCAGCTTTCTCTTTGTACATTATGTCACAGATGTACCACACATGGTTGTATTAGTGTATGCAGTTCAGTAACCTGTCTTCTGCATTTGTCTATTATTTCTGGTTTTGTCATCTCCTTTGTTTAAGATTCTTCCCCACAAGCCTCTGCTTACACGAACAGCCCTCCATGTGCTGTGTTTTCACGCTTTACGTATACTAACATTGATATTGGCTTATTTCATATAATTACCTATTCAACTGTTTAATAATTATATTTCTATGTACAATCTTTATACCACCTTTTGAGTAAAGTATTCGAGTATGGAAATAAAAGTGACATTGAATTAAACATTATAAATAAGCACAATGCGCAGAAAGCGAATGTATTTCAAGTCCATAATTTAACAAAATAGACGATGTGTAAATGCATTATTTTTAAAACTGTACCATTAATGTCACATTAAAAACACTTTGCTATTTAAGATGTTCTTATCAATAAGAGAGTATGTCTGTTTTATTTAGGCAAACGAAAGAAATTGTTTAAAATAGTAATTAATTATGGGAATAGAAAATGTTGTTAGTGTTTTAAGTATATTTCTTACTTAAATTTTCTGGCAATTTTAATTGTTTAAGCGTTTCAGAAAAACTAATTGGTTAACTGCAAGAACATGATTTTTAAAATTATTTCCTGCATGTCAAACGTGTACATATAAAACGGTGTTTGATTTTGGTCCTAGTGCATTGTAGTAAAACTAGTGGAACGCTGGTAGTTGTAACTCCGAGTTTCACGCGTTATGCGATCATCAGACATGCGATCATCAGACATGCGATCATCAGCGATCATCAGTTGTCTGATGATCGCATAACGCGTGAAACTCGGAGTTACAACTACCAGCGTTCCAATAGTTTTACTACAAGTATAATACGCTCTGTCTATGTGGCATTGAGCACTCTACTTCAAGATAGACCGCTACATTTAAGTATAAGTATATATATATATATATATATATATATATATATATAAATAAAAACTTTCACATAAGCAAACGATAAAGTGGAATAGCTTCCCAGAAATTCCTCTCAGACGTTGTCTCAGGTTGATTAATAGACGCTCCAAATAGACACGAGGCATGACTAACAAGTTTCTACAGTGTTTCTAGAATGTTTCATAAAAGCAATTCCCCTCAAATCAAAATGTAAGTCCTTCATAATACACAATCTATGCAATCTGAATGTTGCCATTCCCCAACCTGTTTATGATAACTCGTGCGATCAGTGTACTTGTTCAATGCAACGCACGTTACCATGGCGCAAAATACCACCAAAATGTATTAAGCAGTGTAACCCTGAACCTGGTTCCTAGGCAACGGTTGCCAGGGAAGATGGGAAGACGTTTGAGCAGATCGCACAAAATTGGATATACCTTTAAATATTGCTCAGGAATGATAATGATGTCGGCTGGATTGTAGCATGGTAGTATAATAGGTAAGGGGAGAAAGTAATACATGTACATGTAGTTTAATTTACACCCAACAATTCATTTCAAATTATCGCTATCATAGCATTATTATTATTACTAAACGATTAAAGGGTCATACAGGTTGTTTAATCGTGTGCTTGTTATATGATCTCTCGTTCATTTATTTAACATTTGGCAGGAAAGAACACTTAAATGGAGCGGCGGTAAGTCATTTTCAATTAATGAAAATAGATTTGATATCGAAATAACGATCCCAGGGGTTTCGGCCAAATAGCCGAAATTGCCTTGTTCGAATCATATCTTCGAATCACTAGGCTAACATTATTTTGCGATATGTGAAGACCGTCACTTTGTGAAGACCATTCCATTGACGATTTCCAAAACAAGACCGTCTCCCACAGAATCATCCGTCTTGTTGGAGCACAATAAATGTGTATTCCGGGTACAGTACAATGCTATGGCAATGAGCACGTACTACACGTAGTGTCCATAATACATTAACCCTCACTCACAGAAACAAGAACAATTTGTACAATTGTTTGCTGCAGAAACCCCCAAACCTGCGAAAACAGACCATCAATTACAATGGAAACCTCCACTTAGCTATATTGGATTCAATAAAATTAGCTCAAAATCTGGCATTCAACATGTTGAAAACAACGGCGAATGCGTGAGCATCGACCCCTCATTTTGTTTGACCAGCAAACGTTTCAGAGTTGGGCCACGTGGTCGTATGCTAATTAGGCAAATGTTAACCAGCAGTGAGTGAAATTGTCTATTGGCAATGCACCTCGTGTATGACGCTGGCTTTACTCGGGTGCATTTCTATTGGGAACACTAGATATTTTGACAACACATTATTAAAAACCAGACTATTCGGCCCATTATCAGAATGATCAGAATGTGAAACAGTCCGCAGGTACCTGGCTATATTTATTATATCTCTTTACACCCTCCAAGAAGCCACGGGCTGAAGCGGACTGTCTTTGGAGAAAAAACAAGATTCAATACAATAGATGTCGTTATACGCTTTAAGGACAAACAAATCGTCGCAGTTTTCACGAAGTGACATATTCGTCCACGTCGTGGTATTATCGCGTTGCAAGATATAAGCGATTGAAGTTGGTCAAGTTTTAAAACCGCGGTTTGGATGTCGTTTTAATCTCAAAGATCATTAATGTTTACTTTGTTAGAAAGCTGAAATCTCATACGATACGTAACTGTATTCGTTTTGTAGAGGAAAATAACTATAAACGAGTAACAAACTTATAAACCAAACGTTCATTTTGTCAAAAATGCACACGCTGTTGTCAAATGTTCACGAACTGACGTTTCCCGTGCATTAGTATAGGGACACGCGTCAACTTCGTGGAACACACGTGTGGCGTGATCGAATTGTGTCACTTCGTGAAAACTTAAAAACATGCCGTTCGCATAAAATACATGCAGTAGTACATGCACAAGGCTCCGATCGGTCACTTCGTGAAAACTTAAAACCACAGTTGACTTCAATTTTACAAAAACTTCATTACTTTAATTAGAAAACTAGATAGTTTTGAGGATTAAAACTTGGTGAAATGAAAGATAACAGACTAAACTCATTTTCCAAAAAAATACGATTTTTTAGCAATTTGGACAGACAATAATTGGACGCTAGAAAAAACATTGACAATGTGCTTGTTTCACTGAGCTCGAAAACAAATTGCCTTACCACTCATTTTGTTGGATCCGAACACGTGATAATGTGATATTTACTATTTTATTATACACTTATAATACAATACTTATAATACTCTAAGTAGTCTTGATCGAGGACTTTATTCTCTTTTATGACTTATAAGACATCCATGATACCGACTCTACATAAATTTGACTCTAAATACATATGTTTAGTTAAAAAACAAACATCTCAGCATGCACCAGTCCTCACGGCATATTCACCCAGTTCGGAAAAAGACTGCTAATCCCACACATTGTGCATTTTGTGGTAAAGGCATGACATCTTGCACGGGGGTTCAAAATGGGCCAAATATCATTTTAAGCTATGGACCCATCTTGGGTCTCACCTATATTTTGGGGTCAGGGTTAATCAGTTTAAAAGTAGGGAGACCCGCATGTCATTTTGTGTCTTAAACGGAAATAAGAAGAAGGTACTGTATTTTGAGATGTACTTGTATTGTGCCTATTCAGTGGGCGAGGGGCGAGGCCACAATGTTAAAAAAAAAGTGGAAGGCACAATACTAATAACGAGATAACTGTCTTCAGAACTGAAAGTTTAGTACCGGTAACTGTTTTCTCTAAAAGGACAAAGGGATGAAGATAAAAATTTCAAATGTAGAGTCCTCTTGTATTCTGCCTATTTTATGAGTGGGCCACAACATTTAAATAACAGTGGACGGCATTACACTAATACACGATAAACCTGACGTCACCGTTAACAGTTTGTTTAAAAATAAATGGAAACAGGATGAAGATTAAACAATTTCAGATGTATAGCCTTCTTGTATTCTGCCTATTTAATGGACGAGACCACAATGATACAAAAGTGGACGGACGCAGCAACAATTTAGAAATCTCACTTTAACATTGACTGCTTGTTTATTGTTGTCGTTGTTGTTGTTGGCACAAACATTGGTCTTAATTTGTAGATGAATCTAAAAGCTTAAAAAGCATAAAAACATCATCAGTTCTGGCTCTATGAGCTAAAATAATGGACAGTTGACAGGTCAATAACTTCCGAACGAAACAATGTACAGACTTCTAACTTGGTACAAACATTTTATTATGATATGAGATTACCAAAAATATAAAATAAATAATAAAAATAAAACTGATCCTACCCGTTCCGGTTTAATGGGCTAAAACAATGGAAATGTAAAAACCACCATAACTCCCAAATTTAATGGCATCAGAGACTTGTAATTTTGTACAAATATTTGTCCCGATATGTAGATATATCTAAAATCATAAAATCCCTGCAAACTTAATCAGTTCAGCTTTTATGGGCTAAAAACGAATGGATTTACAGACTTGCACTATGGAGCAAAAACATTGGTCCTGATATGATGATGTATCTTAAATCATAAAAAAAATAATTGAAACGTGACCGGTTTCAATGGCAAAATTAAAAAGCCCTATAACTCCTAACGAAAATATGTTCAGACTTGTAACTTAGTACAAATATTTTTATGATATGTAGATGTACCCACAATTCATTAAAAAAAATTGTTCCGTTTAGATTTAATGGGCTAAAACAATGGAAATGTATAAACCACAATAACATCCAAATGGAATGACGTAGAGACTTGTAATTTTGCACAAACATTTGTCCCGATGTGTAAATATATATAAAATCATAAAATCCATAGTTCCGCTATTATGGCCTAAAACAATGACAATTAAAAAGCCCTATAACTCCCTAACGAAATGATGTTCAGACTTGTAACTTGGTAAAAACATTAATTATGATATGTATATATTCATCGGTTCCGGTTGAATGGGCTAAAACAATGGCAAAATTCAAAGCCCAATAACTCCCAAACGAATGGATTTACATATTTGAACTATGGAGCAAAAACATTAGTCTTGATATGATGATGTATCTTAAGTCATAAAAAAATCATTGAAGCGTGACCGGTTCCCGTTTATCATGGGCTAAAACAATGGAAAAAAATAAAAAGCCCTATAATTTCCGAACAAAATGATTTAGAGACTTGTACTTTTGCATAAATATTTGTCCCGATACGTAGATATATCTAAAAATCATACAATCCATACAAACATCATCGGTTCCGTTATTATGGACAAAAACAATGAAAACGAAACAGCCCTATAACTACCTAACGAAATGAGGTTCAGATTTGTAACTTGGTACAACAAATTATTATGATAGGTAGATGCACGTAAAATTCATAAAAAGTCCATCCGTTCCTTTCTAATGGGCTAAAACAATGGAAATGTAAAAGCACTATAACTCACTGACGTCCAGAGTTATAACTTGGCACAACAATTGACTGGATTTATGAGTATTTAGTAAGGAATCTTTGTAGTCCAGTGGTTAATGCGTCTGACTGAAAAAAATACAGATGTAATTTTTTTAAAAATCAGTTAGACCCAAGTGTACTAAAGAAAACATCGCATTATTTATCTGCCCTAGACATTATTATTAATTATTATTATTATTATTATTATTATTATTATTATTATTATTATTATTATTATTATTATTATTATTATTATTATTATTATTATTATTATTATTATTATTATTATTATTATTAATATTATTATTATTATTATTATTATTATTATTATTATTATTATTATTATTATTATTATTATTATTATTATTATTATTATTATTATTATTATTATTATTATTATTATTATTATTATTATTATTATTATTATTATTATTATTATTATTATTATTATTATTATTATTATTATTATTATTATTATTATTATTATTATTATTATTATTATTATTATTATTATTATTTAGCAGCATGCCTTGTACATTTGTATTATTTAGCTGCCCTTTAAGTCAACATTGACTTTTCCAGTTAAATACTACTCACTCCGGCCACTGATATCATCAGAATCGGTAATTTTCATCCAATCAAACAAGGCATATAAAGTGGTAATATTTCATTGTAGTTACAGTAGGGCCTCTACATCCTGATAATTTTTATTTGTTCTTTCTTCTTCTGTTCAACATTGTGTGTACATTTTAATTTGGGGTGCAGATTGCAGGGTAGTTAGAGGTTTTATGGCATGTTTATTACCTCTGCCGGGAGGTAATGTAAACACATGTGTTTCTGTGTGTACTTCTGTATGGATTCGGATGAAATTTGCTGAATGTGTGAGTTTGCTACACGGACCAATCAAATAGAGTTTGATGAAGATCCGATTTCAGTAAAACGTATTTCAGGACCATATATAAGTAGAACAGATAGGGGTGCACTGCTGACCTATTTACCTACAACCTAATGTTTTAATAATGTTTCAAGTTGTTGTCTCAGCGGGTTAGATGTACGGATGTGACGTCCGAGACTCCAGTTCGAATTTCTGGGTTGTTGTTCTTTTAAAGAAAACCATAACCCCATGCTTCTCATAAACGTGTTTTATAATATTTTTTGAAACTACACTCTTAGAAAAAAAGTACCCAACATTGTGAAAAATCGGACACTTTGCCACCGTAAAAGGGAACGTGGTCGTCAAGAGGGTAAAACTCGACACAACGGGGGTTGTGTCGAGTTTTACTACCCACTTGTGCAAATATTTTACCCTTAAAAAGACATAATATTTCTTACTCCCAAATGTTGTTTGAAAGTTTACTCAACACGGATCAATCTTACGCTGCGCATGAGTAAAATTTAGCTTTACACTGTATTTGATCATTGTTTACCTCTCTGCAGCGTATCACTCAAATTACAAAATTACACCAGTGCTTGGTAATGACAAAATCGTAACATTGCTCAGTATTGTTTAAGAAAGTATTCAACCTTCTGACCCAACCAGTTTAACCAACACATTTTTTCACTCTTTACCTAGAGTGTATAGGATTGGAAATGATGGACTCTTTCACAAACCTAAATGATGTAATGATTTTGCAATTATAATTAGTCCGGCAGTACCATGGAAACACTCTCAAATGAACACTCACAAGCTGCACCTTCCGATCACCTTCCCGGCTGCCCAAACTACTCAATATCGCAAAGTATGCTAGTCGTCGTCTAATGTCGATCACGACACAATACAAGCTTCTACAGAATTTCAGAGAAGAAGAGTAATTTTCTAGTTCATAATGTTTTCAAGCACAAAAATGCCATAAGTCGTTTAAAGGGAATGCACTACACTGGTAATGTTTGCTTAATTGCTTCTACGAGAATTATTAGACTTTGAATCAAGAAAAAAGACAATCGAGACAATAGTGATAATTCTTACATAATTGTCGATAGGCAAACACTGACAGTTGAGTTATTGAGTTGTTTGACCATTCTGAAAAAGGATAGATTCTCAGACAAAATATTTTAAGGGAAATTTGATACATCATCAACTTCACGCTAAATAATTGTTAAGCAATTCTTTGATCATATATATATATATAAACAATTTATTCAACATCAGTGTATATCTTCCCAATAAAAAAAAACTGATAGACCTATTCGGATATAAAGTGACATTTCTAAACATGTCAAAGAAATTAGTGGTTGTGTGACGCACGGGGGGGGGGGGGAGCTGACATTCAACTCTACAAAATTAGAGTTGTCGAACAAAACAGATCCCCGTCCTTGAGTTTCTAATCATTACAATTACACGAACGGAAAGCAAAGACTTCTGTTCAAAGCAATATCAACCAATTATTCAAAAGCTTTCTTTATCGTATACACACAATTATTTCAGTTATTTGTTGAAAAGACAATTTGTCACAAACCGGGTTTTCCGCTATCACTTTGTTTAACTTTTCCATTAGCATGGAAACCTGCGAATGAGCATGCTGGCAATAAACAACTGATTTACCCTTTTCGAAATATATATTAATATGGAAAACTACATTGGAATTGACAATGATAACTCTGCGTCAATAAAGGCTGAATGGTATGACCAGGTTTGGAATAATTATGTGCTTCTCTTATTGGGTCCAATTTTTATTTATGTATTTATGAATTCAGAATTGAATTCACTTCTAGCATGAAGCACAGGTTGCCAGAATCAGAATTCGTGCATGAGTTACAGTATTGGGGTGCAATGTTCACAACTCGCTGCCGGAGTCACAAAATACACAAACAAGATTATAAAGACGTTTTCTAAAACTTATATTGATCTATTTGCACCCCGCCTCAATTATCAAGTGTTCCCATAATTATGTACATTTACATTAGACTGGTCCACATATGAATGTTTATATGCATTTCCGCCATTTTGCTTAACTCTATTAGGTCTGGGGGTACCAATGTGGCCCATGTTTTTTTAAAATTTGTTTACCCATCATCGCTTTGTCCGATCACGCTGAAATTGTCCGAATTTTCCTAACTATTCTTCTGGACCCCCTCATGCCAAAATCAAAGACAATGGGTATTAATAAGACATTTAATAAGTGTTTGTTGGTTTGACTCTGAACTGGACAACATTGATTCATGTGACAACTTCCAGTGTAGTGTGAGAATAATGCCACCATTTCGTTTAAGTGTAATATATTATATTTTGTCCCATCATCTCGATGCTCCCATACATGTGATGTGACTGCTTTTATGGGCTAAAACAATGGAAACTTCGAAGCCCAATAACGTCCAAACGAATGGATTTACAGATATGATGATGTATCTTAAATCATAAAATCCTTACAAAGTTAATCAGTTCCGCTCTTATGGGCAAAAACAATGATTTTTCAAAAGCCCTATAACTCCCTAACGAAATGATGTTCAGACTTGTAACTTGGTACAAACATTTTTATGATATGTAGATGTACCCAAAATACATTAAAAATATATCCGTTCAGGATTAATGGGCTAAAACAAAGGAAATGTAACATCCAAATGGAATGACGTAGAGACTTGTGATTTTGCACAAACATTTGTCCCGATATGTAAATATACGTAAAATCATAAAATCCATACAAACTTAATTAGTTCCGCTCTTATGGGCAAAAACAATGACAATTCAAAAGCTCTATAACTCCCAAACGAAATGACATGCAGACTTGTAACTTGCTACAAACATTTATTAGATATGTAGAAGTACCCAAAATTAATGAAAATTCCATCCGTTCCGGTTTAATGGGCTAAAATAATGGAAATGTAAAAACCACAATAACATCCAAATGGAATGGCGTAGAGACTTGAAATGTTGCAATAACATTTGTCCCAATGTGTAAATATATCTAAAATCATAAATTCATACAAACATAATTAGTTCCGCTATTATGGCCTAAAACAATGACAATTAAAACGCCCTATAAGTCCCTAACGAAATGATGTTTAGACTTGTAACTTATAAAAAACATTAATTATGATATGTGTATGTACCTTAAATTTATATGCAATCCATCGGTATAATGTTGTATAATGTTGTATAATGCACGTAAAGTGGATTGTCGTGCGGTCTAGCGCACTGAACTCAAGTTCTGGTGTTGCCAGCAGCAGAGTGTGGGTTCGAGCCCCGGCCGTGACACCTGTGTCCTTGAGCAAGACACTTAACCATAATTGCTTCTCTCCACCCAGGGGTTAAATGGGTACCTGTGAAGGCAGAGATGGTTTGCTCTATATGCGCTAGAAATGGCAGCAATTGAGCTGTATACTCCCCAGGGAGCTGAGATGGTTTCAGGAATGATTTATGAGCCTTATGAGCCTTATGAGCAGGGATAATAATATAATGCGCCTTGAGCGCCACTTAGTTGGTGGATACGTGCGCTATATAAATCTATACATTATTATTATTATTATCGGTTCCGGTTGAATGGGCTAAAACAATGGCAACATTCAAAGTCCAATAACTCCCAAACGAATGGATTTAGAGACTTGCACTATGGAGCAAAAACATTAGTCTTGATATGATGATGTGACCCGCTCTGAGAAAAGGTGATATATGTCACAACAATTACAAATTGAGTTTTATTTATGGCTGGAAAGCACACAACATAAGCTTTTATTTGGTATATGGTAGAGCTCTGTAGCCCTTACCGTTATGGAGCTAATGGCGTATTTGCATAATGATAATTTCCATGATGACTGATTTACATAACAGAGAAAACGGCCTTTGAAATGTCTTGCGTCGTTGAAAAATGATGCTGAAAAGCTCACATTAATTCCACCTAGCAACGAACATGTTCCTGTAATGCCAGCAGTTTGAAATTTTCGAGTGTGATTTGTTAATATTTTTTCCAGTTTTAAAGATTTTACTCGTTGAGATCATTAGGTTTAATTAATTTGCATAATCATTAAAATATTTTTTGGTGTAAAATAAAGGAATAGAGTGTACAACTTAGTACATTACGTACATTTAAAAAAGGGGGAAATTACCATGGTGTAGGCTTATGATGGAACTTAGTTTGAATCTGGTACTCTATTAATAATATGTTATCTTATTGCATACAAAGAATATCAAGGAAACAAAAATGCTGGGAACATGGGCCGCCGCTGTAAAGCTGGCAACTGCAGTTGAAATCCCCGGCCTTTACGCGGTCGGCATTACACTCGCGGGCACCATTACATTCTCCTTCATCCTCGAAGGGAACAATGTCCACAACTAACATAGGTTGGTCTGGGGGTCAATTGGGTCATTTTCCACAACAGTAACACTGTCAATATCACTGCCGTCACTCGAATCAGAGGACTCGTCGTCATCGACATCGTCGCCCATGAAATAATCATTCACAAATCCAACGATCTCATCTTCAATACTGTGAAGGTTGGCATCATGAATTTCGTTTAATGCATCGGCAAAACAACGATCCTTCGAACACATTATTACGAAGATATACTAAAGAAAATACAAAGCTAAAATTGTGGAAAATACGATACTTTGAGAAAGATTGTAACGTTAGTTTCTAAATCGAACAGCCACATAAACAACGAAAGAGTGAAGCATGCGCTGCAAGCTAAATTGGCACTAGTGCGCATGCGCGGTAGCCAGTATGGGCCGTATTGTCCAATAACGGCCCATGATTGTAAACACGTGTTATGAGATGGCGACACCCGTAGCAACAAGGGGTAGTTTGTTTATCAATTTCTTTTCTTCGTAGCTCATTTGCATCTGACCTATGGCCTAAAGCATAACCAAATTTGGAAATAGTGGATGTCAAGCTATCGTTGACCAGTTCCTCCTCCTACACTTCTTCATCATCATCACCAGCCTCTGTCCGTGATATTATTCTACTCATCTCTTCCACCTCAACTTTCGTTAGCCACTGGACAGGTTATGTTTGATTTGTTTTACCTGGTCGGCAAGACGCTGTTCACTTATTTCAAACATGCCTTTATCCTGCCATATGCTAATCATTCTCCTTCTGTACCCTCTGTTCTCTGGCTTGCTCCTTATAAAACATGCCATTTTTCCTTCCTTACGTTCTCGGGGAATTTACTTATTGAACGGATTAATGTATCAACTTGAAATTGGCACAAACATTGGTCTTAATATGTAGATGAATCTAAAACCTTAAAAATCATAAAAAACATCACCAATTCCGGCAATGTACAGACTTGGTACAGATATTGTATTATGATATGTAAATAAAACTGATCCTACCCGTTCCGGTTTAATGGGTTAAAACAATGGAAATGTAAAAACCACCATAACTCCCAAATGGAATGGCATTAAAGACTTGTAATTTTGTACAAATATTTGTCCCGATATGTAGATATATCTAAAATCACAAAATCCATACAAACTTAACCAGTTCTGCTTTTATGGGCTAAAATAATGAAAACTTCAAAGCCCAATAACTCCCAAACGAATGGATTTACAGACTAGCACTATGAAGCAAAAACATTGGTCCCGATATGATGATGTATCTATAATCATAAAATCCATATACAAACTTCATCGGTTCTGTTATTATGAACAAAAACAATGAAAATGAAACAGCCCTATAACTCCCTAATGAAATGAGGTTCAGACTTGTAACTTGATACAGCAATTTATTATGATAGGTAGATGCACCTACAATTCATAAAAAGTCCATCCGTTTCTTTCTAATGGGCTAAACGAATGGAAATGTAAAAGCGCTATAACTCACTGACGTTCAGAGTTGTAACCTGGCACAATAATCGACTGGACTTACTACTACATGTTAAGGAACCTTGGTGGTCCTATGGTTAATGAGTCTTTTTTTTACGTGTTATAACTTTAATTATTTAAGATACGTCTACATATCGTACGAAATGTTTGATTGTTTGTGCCAAGTTCTGTTATGGAATTATAATGCTTTCAAATGACCATTGTTTTAGTCCATTGTGCCTGAACCGTTTATGATTTTAACTACATATACATTGGGACAGATTAGGCCGGTTCAGATTTCACATTTTTCACAATGTTTGTACCCTACTGCTTGGTTTCTCATGGTTTTGCACGTGAGAACAAAAATCATATCCGTTTTGGTCTCAGAATGGCGTATGGTCCCTCAATAGCCCTGAAGTCACGTGGCTTCTTGGGGAATTAGGTTATTTTTGCTAAACATTTTAGCAAAAATAATAAGCTGTAATAAGCTGTAAGTTGGTATAATGTCCCTTGAAAGGCAAGTGATAGGTGATTTTATGGAAAGCATCACTACTGAAGAAAATATAAAACCTTTGAAAATCATCGGCATCATAACATGGGTAAACATTTTGGGTCAACGGTCAAAAATGGTACATTTTGACCAATACGCTTAGTATTTAATAATAATAATAATATAATAATAATAATGTATGCAGGGTTTTTCCTTGTCAGAATATCGTCTTTGTCTAGCATATTCTGACCAGGGCCAGTCAGCCTTTTTACAATCATTGTTCCTTGTAATTTTATATTGCATTGTTCTTACCATGTATTTAGTTTTATTGTTTACTCTAATGTGTCACTGCGCCATGAGCGTCTCTTTTGACGGATACCGGCGCATTACAAATGTTCATTATTATTATTATTATTAAAGATTTGTAGCGCGCACATATCCACCCTGATGGGCGCTGAAGGCCTGTATTTAAGCTACCTGCTTGATTTTGGCTTAATTTGATGAAAAACAGCATTGCTGAAGAAAATTTAAGTGCTTTAGAAACCATAGGGGTCATAAACATGGGTCAATATTCAAGGTCAAATGTCAAATGTAGTGTTTTAGACCATTAACTAAATAGTGACCGATTGGTTGTTTGCAGTAAATTAGTATAGTTTCTATATACTGCCTATAAATGTTAGCTATATATCCAGATTGATAATCATGCATTAAGAAAATATATTTTAATGTGAAATCAACCTTTAAGTTATCACTTGCATGTTAAATATCAATGTGTTTTTAATAGCAGTGGGTTCCATGTTCCCCCTCACCCAATTGTGGTGTACACCAACTCATTTGGTGCACTGTTGGTGCATGTTTGGTGTGCACCAAATATGCATCACTCCTTCATACAAAATGGGATTAAACCAAATGTACACCAGAAACTCTTAACCAAAATTATATGTACACTAAAACTACAGCAATAAATCTTTGTTTACAGAGTACTACACAAAATGTACACCACAAGCTGTTAGTAAAATTCACACTAAATGCACCACAAAATCTTTGTTTAGAGAGTACCGTACACTGCACCAGTAAATGTACACCAAATGTACACTAACAACTTTTTGGACACTGTAAAACAATAAAATCTTGTTTGTTTTAATCTTAGTTGTTTTCATCACAGATTTTGTGTACTGATGATGGGGCGGATCCAGGGAGTCAATAAATGGGGAGCACACTGTAAAAACAAAGTGGGAACACATATGAAAACAGTACATTTACAATGGTGCTTAAAAACAAAGGGGGAGCCTGGGGCCTAATGTTTCACCCCCCCCCCCCACCACGCCACCTTCCGCTAAGCTATATTTAATTCCAAATGAGACTTGCTTCAAAATACTGCTTTGTAAAAGAGTCCATTAATTTGATCATGGGAATCACTTTATGTTAGGCCCTATTGGACTTGTACATGTACCTACACATATACATGTACATATTAGACATGTAGGCTTTCACTTGCATGTATGTACAACACTTATTCAAATGGAAAACCCACTGACGACTGCATTGTGGTTAAGTGGCAATTTTCTGGTGCAGTTTTGGTGTGGCGTTGGTGCAGATTTGGTGTGTATATGTTGTATATGTGAGTGTACATAGAACAATTACTATGTCCTTGGAAAAATCAGAAAGCATGATCCCATAATGCATTGCATTTTAGCCATGTTGGATATTTTGAGTTGGCAGTTTTCAACTCTGTGGAAGAATCATGAAATGTTGTGTGTACTGCCATAAATCTTGATATGAAATAATCAAAATGCAACAAGCTGATGTTTCAAGCATTACTTTATGCTATTTGGGTGCATTATTGATGACTATTGTGGGTGTGAAATGACCGATGGAAAAGGTACAGCAGTGTAATGAGTGCATGCATCATCTGTCCTATGTGATATACATGTACAGTTGTGTAGGACTTGGACCTTCAAGCTTGGTATTCTGCAATCTGCAGTGGAATAACTGTATTGGTAAGTTAATATGTTGCTTTTTTTAATTTTTCAAGTTAATATGTTTTTTTAATTTTTTTAATGACCATGGTGAAGAGGATAAGTAAGACTAATTTCGTTGACACCGTGTGAAATTCTCTATTGAGTGGTAATTAGTTCTGAAAAAGAAATGGAGGTTACAACTCGACGTTTCGATGAGTATGCTCTGATCGTCTTCAGGAGAATGCTGGACTCTGGGAAATGATGCTGCTTAATTAGGCTGCTGGAGGATCACGCGATGGCTGGATGCTGGATGATTAGTGTGTTGAGGCGTGCAGGAAACTGGTGGGACTAGGATCATGGGAGTGGGGATAGAGGAGTGTGTGTTCACTGAACTGAATCAGTTGTTAACAAGCACATGGGGAGGGAGGGTGGGTCGTGGACTTTCGATATAGAAGATCCTTCGGTCCGTAGTAGTGGTCACCAAATATCGCTGATGTAGAAACCGATGTCCTGGGGAACAGTGTCGTGTTTGAAGATCTCGATGGCCTCTCTGATGCATCTGGGGTGTGTCGATGGGTGTGATGAGTTGAGCTGCCTGGCAGTCGATTTGGTGGTCCTTGGTGTGGGAGTGCTTGACAATTGCTGACTTCTCCAAATCTCCTTGTAGGTGTGGAGAAGTCCTTGAACTTTGCTGGGGGCAGAGTGGTGGACTTGGATGCCTGCTTGTTGAAGGATGCGCTGAAGCTTATGTGACGTAGAACCTAGGTAGGGGAGACAAGCAGAAAGGGTTAGATTAGGGGAGACCTTGCGGTCGGGGTTCGGGACCGGCTTCGAAGTGCTGATCTTGCTGGGTTTTTAGCCGTTGCGCTGGAGGGTAGTCTTGATGTGCCGTAGTTCCTTGGGTAGACCATCCGGGTCGCATAAGTTGTAGGCGCGTTGCACAAGGGTGCGGTTGACCGATGACTTGATGCTAGGGTGATGGAAGGAGCGCTGGTTGAGGTATCGATCTGTGTGGATGGGCTTTCTGTAAACGCTATGGTGTAGGGAGCCGTCAGGATTTCTGGAAATGCCAACACCAAGGAACGAGATCTTGCCGTCGTCTTCTACGTCCATCGTGAAGTTGATGCTGGGATGTTGCTCGTTGAGGTGTTGTAGGAAGTCATAGAGAGCGTCTCTGCCATGTGGCCATACAACAAAGGTGTCGTCCACATAGCGGAACCACAGGCTGGGTCGGAGGTCGGCGGTGAGGAGGGAAGAGGTTTCAAACTCTTCCATGAAAATGTCAGGACCGGGGATAGAGGAGATCCCATGGAGGTTCCAGCTGTCTGCTCGTAGAACTTGCCCTGAAATTGAAAACAACTAGAGGAAACACACGTTAGTAATAGATCGTGTTTTGGGGCAGGGGAGAGTGATGTGCTGTCATCAAGGGAAATGCCTTGTTTGAGTCTCTCCTTCACAAGGAGGCATGTCTCTTCAGAGACAACATCAAAACTAACCAAGATGTCGCTGGGTTGTAGAGTGAGACCCCGGGTGATCTCAACGAACTGACTGGAGTTGGACACATGGTGCTGAGTGAGACCCACCAAGGGTCGGAGGATCTTAGCTAGGTGCCGGGCTGTTTTGTATGCAGGTGATCCTCTGGAGGCGACAATGGTACGGAGAGGAACATCGGCTTTGTGTGTCTTCGGTTGGCCAAAGGACCTGGGGCATGATGAGCTAGAGGGTCTGAGGTGTCTGTAGAGTTGGACGGTGAGGGCATCGGCACCGTGGAGAGCAAGAAGTTTGCTGGCAACTCTTCTCTCGATGGATGGGATGGGGTTCTTCTTGAGGGCCGGTATGAACCAGGTGATAAAATGTCACTTACCTTGGCGGTGTACTGCGATCGATCCATGATGACTGTAGCGTTGCCATCGAGGACAACAGATTTTAAAAGTTTGTGTGCTAGCCTAGTAGTGGGATTGTGTCTGTACAGGTCTGTATAACTTGTAAGATAAAATATCATCTATGTATATACTCACGTTGATCCATGAAATCCCAAAGATTCATGTGGACATAAAATGTGTAATTCTAAGTTAATTTATCAGCCATTTTCTTTTCTTTTTGTTTACATATATGTACCCGCAGTAGTCTGTTAATGCCAAGTCATGCACTCACTGTACCAGTCTCTAGAACCTGCTCCACTTTCATCCACACTGTGGTGCATGTCTGGAACAGACTCCCAGAGAGTGTAGTTGGCGAGATCAGTAATAATGGTATTCAGTCCTTCAAGAGTCGCCTGCATCAACATCTTCTAGATTAGATTCTTGAAGTAGCAGAGAGTTATTTGCCATTTCCCTAAGCTGCTGTGAACCACTGATTGGCCCATTAGGGTTACTGATATAGTGCCTAGGGTTACTAATTGCTATTGTTCACCTTAACACTTTATTTAAAAAAAAATATTATCAAATCATTTTATATTTTGTTTTCTTAACAGTTCTCTCATATTGATGCGTGATGAAGAAGCAAGAAATTGTGAGGATAATCACCGTGCCATCTTAATACAGACTCAGCGGAGGATACATGTGGATTGATCCAAGACCCAACACCTCTACTTTTCCCAAAATATTCCAAAAAGAGATTATTTTTTCATGCTGTTGTAATTTTCAGTATGAAATGGGTTTCCAAAGATGAACACAGTGAATGATAATTACTGACTCATAATTATATGCAGTAACAACGGTAATACACATATGACCTTATCATATCATGTGGGTATTATTTTCAGTCACTGAGCTAATCTAAAACTAGCATTCCAATTCCATGCCCTGTTGATCGTGACGATATTGTCCCTTTAAGCTAACAAGGTGGTAATTTTATGCAGAAATGTGTTTTCTGTAATTAGTTTGTAGCATCGTGTATATGTACAAGCATCATGTACAATATGGAGCCATGTACATGTACATGTACCATAATACCAAACCTTAACCCGGAAATAATGATAAATCAGTACTATTTCCACCAATATTTCTGAACTCAGAGATAGGAAATGGTTGGTCCAGAAGAATAATAATTAAGCATGCTTCATTTATGAGAATTGTTAAGATGGAATTGGGTGGTGCAATTTCGAGTGTAAGGTTAACAACCCCGTGCTAATTTAATATACCCGAAAATTGCATCAGAGCTCAAATGTCGTGCGGTTTTGGTGTAGGATTTAAGCAAGACTGGAGGAGGAGGCCTTAATGACTTTTCCATCTTAATCACGCTGGATGAGGATGGTAGTTCGCCAAAGGCTATCTCAAATATCTCAAATAGCCGTGATTGTCTTTGGTACTCCGCTATATGAAGAGGGTAAATTACTTGGCGTTCCTACCATCAGTGACTCTAGGGGCCTATCACAAGCTGATGCATCTATTGAGCTGCATACAGCATGAAACATGAGGCCTGGTCAGGGATTGACATGGAGAACCTCAACACACTGACAACTAGGACCAGGCAGAACAGTTGGCTTTGGGAGAAGAAGGAGCAGACCATCACATTGCTCAATGACATTCTCTCCAAGCAAGACCCTACCGAGCTACCTGTGCTGACTACAGAGAGATGACAGAGTTCATCATCATCATCCTTGTTGTCATACACCCTCCACTTTAGCAGTCCAGGAGCAATACATCAGGCAAGGTGGATGGCAATTAAACATCTACTCCATTAAAATGTTCATATTTGGGGATGAGATCGGGTATGATGCTGTGACACAAAACAACCTACAGAGGATCAACAGTTTCTTTGTGATCTTCTACTCATCACATTGGATGACAGCCACCAGTGCTGCTGATGCACCAAATAATGACCTGCAGCTGATACATGACATGATGAAGTACCAGACGATAGATAAAGAGATGGATGTACCTAACTCAAGAAGTGGTCATATTCAACTTGTTTAACACAGATCCAAGCATGACCAACACAACCAAAAGCTTGATGGCAACCAAGTTGCTCAACACAGAAACACCAGATGATCTCAGAAAGGGGAAACCTGTTTTCCAAACCATCTCAAAGGACACCACATTTGTTGATTTTACTGGGCCAGAGTCACACTTCATATTCAATGCTCTCAATGTAAGTTCTAATTGGCTATCCTCTACTGTGGACACATGGTCTCGTGAACCAGATTTCATGGTTGCAGAAAGATTTGAATGACGTACCAGAGTGAGGAGTGACGGTGATGAGTGACTTTGCCAACATCATTACTACAAGCGAGCTTGCCTTCTGTAAGCAGTGGAGTTCAACAGGAAACAATTTAACAGTTTTGCAACCCTGAACGTATAAGTACCCCGATCCATGATATAACAATCAACTGCTGAAAATATACACTGCAGAGTAATAGTCACTCTTCAAAATACTTTGTAATAGAAACACAGGCCTTTCAAGCCAATTACAGGTATGTCTACAGTAATTACAGTAATTACCCTGTATTGATTGACCTTTGACCCCCAATTGTGACCAATATTGTCACCCAAATTGTGACCAATATTGTCACCCCAATTGTTTCCAAAGCATTCAAACTCATTCATCAGTACTGTGCTTTGCATAAAATCAAACCGGCAGTGCTGCTTTGCATAATTTCAAGCCAAACTGGCCGCAGTAGGTACCTTAACCAACACGTTACACTATACTGTTTGTAAAAATGGCAATTTTTGACCTTAGATTCCACATTTTGACCCATGTTATGACCCCTATGACCATATGACCCAAAGTGCTTATATTTTTGTTCAACAGTAATGCTTCGCATAAAATCACCAAGGGTCATTATGCCAACTTACAGCTTATTTTATAAAAAGTAACCCAATTTCCCCATTATTAAGAAGTCATGTGACTTCAGCGCTCTTGAGGGACCATACCCCATTGTCTGAGACCAAAACCATGGGCAAAACCATGGCAAACCAATCAGTAGGGTACACAAAATAAAAAAACAGTGAAATCTGAACCGGCCTAGGACAGATGATAGTGCACAATTACAAGTCTGTACGCCTTTCCTTTAATGAGAGATTGTGGTTTTTACATTTCCATTTCCATTAAAATTCTTTATCAATTTTAGGTACATATACATATCATAATAAATGTTTGTACCAAGTTACAAGTCTGTACATCATTTCGTTAGGGAGTTATAGGGCTTATTAATTTGCATTATTTTAGTCAATAACTGATTATAGCGGAACTGATTAAAACCCTGCGGTGAGTTAGCCCTACTGTTGTTTACAGTAGGTAAATTAATTATTTTTAATTACTCCTTAATTAATTGGTTAAAAAAAGTATGTTGTTTCCATACCAATGAAAACAACATACTGAGAGCTCAGAGAACTGGGTCACTGCGGTCACCATTAAAGTCAGCCACAAAGTGCCATGCCTGAGGGGTCCCTATGGGAATTGTGTACAGTTTGGCTTAGCATTGGGTTTCATAACAAGGTCATAAGGGCATAAGGTCATAAAACAAGCCTGAAAGCGGCTGAAAGCGGCTCAGAGTGCCTCGCAAAGGGGTTTGTGATTGATCTTTGACAGGTCTATGGTATTTAGAACTTCCAACTGCCAATTAGAACTTCCAGGTTGGGGGGTGGATATTGGGATATGGCTGTTGGGGAGGGTGGGGTCGGAGGATGGCGGTACTTCTTAGTAATTCATAACCTTCGGTTGTAGCTGTTTTTTATGAATGGGCCAGGGTTCTATATATAGCAGGAGCTTGTATTCTATGGGTAGTAGTGTAGAAAAATGTGCAACAACGAATTACCCCAGGTAAATGGCGATTTAAAAAAATAGCGATTTAAAAAAAAATAGTGTGAAAAACAGTAGGTCTCCTGAGAATACGGTTCTTCAATGAACAAATTAATTGACAAATACAAATATTAAAAGTCAAAGTCAAATTTTTTCAATGATAAAAAACATCTCTAGACCCTCTGAAACAAGTTGAGATTTATAAAATTGGGGAAATCAGTTAATTAACCCAGGTAATTAAAGATTTCACGACCTACTATAAACAAATGTGAGTCTCATGGGACCGTATTTAATTGCTGTACCACACGCACCGTATGAATTTTATGATTTTAGATATATCTACATATCAGGACAAATGTTTGTGCAAAATCAAAATTAAAAAAGTCTTTACGCCATTCCATTTGGATTACATTACGTTTCCATTGTTTTAGCCCATTAAACCAGAACCGAATGATTTTTTATGAATTTTAGGTACTATATATCATAATAAATATGTGTACCAAGTTACAAGTCTGAACATCATTTCGTTCGGGAGTTATATGGCTTTTTAATTGACATTGTTTTAGCCCATAATTACAAGTCTCTACACTATTAAACCGGAACCGATGGATTTTTAAATGAATTTTAGGAAAATGTACATATAATAAAATGTTTGTACCAAGTTAGAAGTCTGTACATTGTTTCGTTTGGGAGTTATTGGCCTGTCAACTTTCCATTGTTTAGCCCATAGAGCCAGAACTGATGATGTTTTTATGATTTTTTAAGTTTTATAGACACGTACATATTTAGACCAATGTTTGAGCCAATTTTCAAGTTGATACATTGGTCCGTTCAATGAGTAAATTCCCGGAGAGGAAAACAAATAATAATAACTAGAAGTTAGTGTTTGTTTTAAAATACAAACACTAGGTGTTCGGGTTCATTCAAGTTAGCAGTTGATGTGATAATGATATGTTTGAAAATGTCTGACGTCCGTTATCATGACAATATTAATGCAAGCTTCAAAATGTTTTAAAATTGAAGTTTCTGTTTGGACCGGAAGAAAATGTCACATTAGGTCAGTTGAATGTGGTATATGTGAAAAAATAATACTTCCTCATGAGCATGAACAATAACGGTAGTACCTACTTTAAAGCAGGAGATATGAGTTTTCAGAATATAAAATTAAAATTACATAGGCTATAATGTGCTATGCTGAAGACATGATGTTCGAGTTCAGTCACGTGACTGTATTTGTACTTCACACAAAAGTAATACATTGGATGTATTTTATCATCGTACTAAATGTGATGAAATTCTGTTCGATGATTTCTGAGATATGAAAATATTCCCTTTAAATACTGCCTCACATATTTTTAACGATAAGATATGACTAGTAACTTTATTCACAGAAGTCCGATATTCACCTTCCCTTCCACACTGGCTGCAGACTATATAGTAGTGCTGCAGAATATTTTGTTATGTTGAACTTCCGGTTTCAACCGGAAAAGGTCGAAATTGGGTCATGTCTGTGTACTAAATGTCTACGATGATGCAAAGATTGTTAATTTATCTGGTGTGGTTCATGAGATAATATTAAACCTCTAATTGATGTAACTCGATATCTGATGACGTCATCATGACACTATAACCTCATTATGACATTAAATATATTTACCTTCATGTCAACGTAAAAGTATTTGTGAAGTTATAAGTTAGTCTGAACGTTGCAAATATGGTTTTCTCTTCAGAAACGTTTCATGACAAAACT
Source organism: Zoroaster sp. YZ-2022 (assembly GCA_029582265.1). NCBI lineage: Eukaryota > Metazoa > Echinodermata > Asteroidea > Forcipulatida > Zoroasteridae > Zoroaster > Zoroaster sp. YZ-2022. The sequence continues at coordinate 10,881,729 of CM055828.1, read as the reverse complement.
TGCATCCGTGGTGCGACTTGACAAGAGACTATATATGGTTACATGTACACATGAAATTCACTTCTTCGTGCTCTGTGTCCACAAATGATAGGCCTATGTGTGGGAAACGGCTGTGTGCTTGCGAAATGGGCTGTACAAATACATGTACAGAATAGTACTTCAGAATATTTCGACCGGAAGGAGAGGTCAGATTAGGATCATGTCTGTGAACAAAATGTGACATAATTCAAGATCTTTAAGATGATGCAAAGATTGTGAAAATATCTTTTTGAAATATTAAACTTTGATTTAGTGTAATTCGATATCTGATGACATCACCATGACGTCACAACTTAGGATACAACTATTATGTTAAGGTCTAAGTATCTGTTAAGTTTCAAGGTGCTGTGAACTTTTCAACTATGTGTTTTTTGTCGGATAGATCTCACTGAGAAGGAGAAGAAAAGTATACAACAAAACTTTTAAAAAACTAGAGGTATTGAGTTTGTAGAAAACAAACTCAGGGTGTTCGAGTGTTCATCATATGTGATGACGTCATCACCTAAAGTTGTTAAAAGACAAGAGTTACGTGGAGTGCCATGGTCGAGCGGTTTAGTGCATTGGATTTGTGTTCTGATGGCTGAGTCATCAGAATGTGGGTTCGAATCCCAACCGCGACCATGGTGCTTGTGTCCTTGAGCAAGACACTTTACCATAATTGCTTCTCTCCACCCAGGGGTAAATGGGTACCTTGTGAGGGCAGAGTTGGTTGTTGTGTTTGATTAGCCCAAAATGCGCTGTAATGGCAGCAATTGAGCTTTATACTCCCCAGGGAGCTGAGATGGTTTCAGGAATGATTTATGAGCCTGATGAGCAGGGGTAATAATATAATGCGCCTTGTGCACCAGTTTGGTGGATACGTGCGCTATATAAGTTCACATTATTATTAGTAGTAGTAGTATTACTTCAGGAGATATGAGTTTTCATAATATATTATTAAAATAACATATAATGTGCTATACTGAATACATTAACTTCCGGTTCAGTCATCCCATATAATTTTAAATTCTTCCAACCGTAAGTTCCGGTTCAATCATGTGACGTCATTCATACTTCACAAAAATTTTCCTCATAATATGGGTGTCAATTGTGCCAAAGTTGGTAAAATTCTGTCTAATGTTTTCTCAAGATAGCAAAAAGTGACTTTTTTTTTAACATGCCGCTAGATAGCGCTGTTAACAGCGATGACGTCACCAAATATATTTTTAAAAAGAGCAGATCCCACTTAACATTTAAAAACATATAAACCCAGAATGTTATTTTCGAATACCCTTTCAGATTTGCGTCAATTTATAAAGAGCTTTTTAAACTTGAACTTCCAGTTTGGACCGGAAGTAAGGGTCAATAGGGTCATGTCAGTGTATCAAATGTCGAGTCCTCCATGTTCTGTATGATTATGAAGGAATCAAGAAATTATCTATTGTGGTTCACGAGATATAATAATTCATTAGATGACCTCACCATGACGTCATAGCGTTAGCTGGAACTATATGTTAAGGTCTAACTATGTGTTAAGTTTAAGGTTCTTTGAACTCCGTAACTATGTTTTGGCTGTACAAATACATAGGGTCATGTCTGTGAACGAAATGTGGCATAGTTCAAGGTCTTTAAGATGATGCAAAGATTGTGAAAATATCTTTGTGGTTCATGAGATATGATTTTTTTTAAATTCAACTTCCGGTTTCGACCGGAAGGAGAGGTCAGATTGAGGTCACGTCTGTGAACGAAATGTCACATAATTCAAGATCTTTCAGATGATGCAAATATTGTGAAAATATCTTTTGTGCTTCACGAGATATGATTTTTTGAAATATTAAACTTTGATTTAGTGTAATTCGATATTTGATGACCTCACCATGACGTCACAACATAAGATACAACTACATGGTAAGGTCTAACTATGTATTAAGTTTTAAGGTTCTGTACCACAATAATACTGAAAATGTTTAGGCCTTAATCTTTTTAATTAATTTATTTATTTTGGCTGTTTTAGATATCAAAGACTAAAAATATAATGAAACATATCATTTGGTTTTTACATAAATTAAAATGAAACAAAATTCACTGACAATTTAGAAATTTGCTAACCGGCTAACCAAAACCAATATTTAAAAGTAAACACCCAACAATTTGGACAAATTTACCAACCATTTTGTTTTTATACACTCTTTTTTGCCACATTGTTTATTAAACAATCATTGTGGGAAATTTATTGATGCTTTTTGTAAACCCCTCCACTCGCTACTGGCAGAAGTTATTTATCACATTGTTTTTCCCAGAAAAAAAAGCCACAGATGCCTGGGAGTCTTTGATATCCTAAAGTGGACCATTCCACATATCTTAGAAGGGGTGTCAGTTCCTATGGGAATTGTGCACAGTTTGGCTTAGCATTGGGTTTCATAACAAGGTCATAAGGGCATAAGGTCATAAAACAAGCCTGAAAGCGGCTGAAAGCGGCTCAGAGTGCCTCGCAAAGGGGTTTGTGATTGATATTTGACAGGTCTATGGTATTTAGAACTTCCAACTGCCAATTAGAACTTCCAGGTTGGGGGTGGATATTGGGATATGGCTGTTGGGGAGGGGGGGTCGGAGGATGGCGGTACTTCTTAGTAATTCATGACCTTCGGTTGTAGCTGGCTTTTATGGATGGGCCAGGGTTCTATATATATTAGGAGCTTGTATTCTATGGGTAGTAGTGTAGAAAAATGTGCAACAACGAATTACCGCAGGTAAATGGCGATTTTAAAAAATAGCGATTTAAAAAAAATAGTGTAAAAAACAGTAGGTCTCCTGAGAATACGGTTCTTCAATGAACAAATTAATTGACAAATAAAAATATTAAAAGTGAAAGTAAAATTTTTTCAATGATAAAAACATCTCTAGACCCTCTGAAACAAGTTGAGATTTATAAAATTGGGGAAATCAGTTAATTAACCCAGGTAATTAACGATTTCACGACCTACTATAAACAAATGTGAGTCTCATGGGACCGTATTTAATTGCTTTACCAGACGCACCGTATGAATTTTATGATTTTAGATATATCTACATATCAGGACAAATGTTTGTGCAAAATCAAAATTAAAAAAGTCTTTACGCCATTCCATTTGGATTACATTACGTTTCCATTGTTTTAGCCCATTAAACCAGAACCGAATGATTTTTTATGAATTTTAGGTACTATATATCATAATAAATATGTGTACCAAGTTACAAGTCTGAACATCATTTCATTCGGGAGTTATATGGCTTGTTAATTGCCATTGTTTTAGCCCATAATTACAAGTCTCTACACTATTAAACCGGAACCGATGGAATTTTTAATGAAGTTTAGGAAAATGTACATATAATAAAATGTTTGTACCAAGTTAGAAGTCTGTACATTGTTTCGTTTGGGAGTTATTGGCCTGTCAACTTTCCATTGTTTAGCCCATAGAGCCAGAACTGATGATGTTTTTATGATTTTTAAAGTTTTATAGACACGTACATATTTAGACCAATGTTTGAGCCAATTTTCAAGTTGATACATTGGTCCGTTCAATGAGTAAATTCCCGGAGAGGAAAACAAATAATAATAACTAGAAGTTAGTGTTTGTTTTAAAATACAAACACTAGGTGTTCGGGTTCATTCAAGTTAGCAGTTGATGTGATAATGATATGTTTGAAAATGTCTGACGTCCGTTATCATGACAATATTAATGCAAGCTTCAAAATGTTTTAAAATTGAAGTTTCTGTTTGGACCGGAAGAAAATGTCACATTAGGTCAGTTGAATGTGGTATATGTGAAAAAATAATACTTCCTCATGAGCATGAACAATAACGGTAGTACCTACTTTAAAGCAGGAGATATGAGTTTTCAGAATATAAAATTAAAATTACATAGGCTATAATGTGCTATGCTGAAGACATGATGTTCGAGTTCAGTCACGTGACTGTATTTGTACTTCACACAAAAGTAATACATTGGATGTATTTTATCATCGTACTAAATGTGATGAAATTCTGTTCGATGATTTCTGAGATATGAAAATATTCCCTTTTAAATACTGCCTCACATATTTTTAACGATAAGATATGACTAGTAACTTTATTCACAGAAGTCCGATATTCACCTTCCCTTCCACACTGGCTGCAGACTATATAGTAGTGCTGCAGAATATTTTGTTATGTTGAACTTCCGGTTTCAACCGGAAAAGGTCGAAATTGGGTCATGTCTGTGTACTAAATGTCTACGATGATGCAAAGATTGTTAATTTATCTGGTGTGGTTCATGAGATAATATTAAACCTCTAATTGATGTAACTCGATATCTGATGACGTCATCATGACACTATAACCTCATTATGACATTAAATATATTTACCTTCATGTCAACGTAAAAGTATTTGTGAAGTTATAAGTTAGTCTGAACGTTGCAAATATGGTTTTCTCTTCAGAAACGTTTCATGACAAAACTTGCATCCGTGGTGCGACTTGACAAGAGACTATATATGGTTACATGTACACATGAAATTCACTTCTTCGTGCTCTGTGTCCACAAATGATAGGCCTATGTGTGGGAAACGGCTGTGTGCTTGCGAAATGGGCTGTACAAATACATGTACAGAATAGTACTTCAGAATATTTCGACCGGAAGGAGAGGTCAGATTAGGATCATGTCTGTGAACAAAATGTGACATAATTCAAGATCTTTAAGATAATGCAAAGATTGTGAAAATATCTTTTGTGGTTCATGAGATATAAATTTTCGAAATATTAAACTTTGATTTAGTGTAATTCGATATCTGATGACATCACCATGACGTCACAACTTAGGATACAACTATTATGTTAAGGTATAAGTATCTGTTAAGTTTCAAGGTGCTGTGAACTTTTCAACTATGTGTTTTTTGTCGGATAGATCTCACTGAGAAGGAGAAGAAAAGTATACAACAAAACTTTTAAAAAACTAGAGGTATTGAGTTTATAGAAAACAAACTCAGGGTGTTCGAGTGTTCATCATATGTGATGACGTCATCACCTAAAGTTGTTAAAAGACAAGAGTTACGTGGAGCGCCATGGTCGAGCGGTTTAGTGCATTGGATTTGTGTTCTGATGGCTGAGTCATCAGAATGTGGGTTCGAATCCCAACCGCGACCATGGTGCTTGTGTCCTTGAGCAAGACACTTTACCATAATTGCTTCTCTCCACCCAGGGGTAAATGGGTACCTTGTGAGGGCAGAGTTGGTTGTTGTGTTTGATTAGCCCAAAATGCGCTGTAATGGCAGCAATTGAGCTTTATACTCCCCAGGGAGCTGAGATGGTTTCAGGAATTATTTATGAGCCTGATGAGCAGGGGTAATAATATAATGCGCCTTGTGCACCAGTTTGGTGGATACGTGCGCTATATAAGTTCACATTATTATTAGTAGTAGTAGTATTACTTCAGGAGATATGAGTTTTCATAATATATTATTAAAATAACATATAATGTGCTACACTGAATACATTAACTTCCGGTTCAGTCATCCCATATAATTTTAAATTCTTCCAACCGTAAGTTCCGGTTCAATCATGTGACGTCATTCATACTTCACAAAAATTTTCCTCATAATATGGGTGTCAATTCTGCCAAATTTGGTAAAATTCTGTCTAATGTTTTCTCAAGATAGCAAAAAGTGACCTTTTTTTAAAACATGCCGCTAGATAGCGCTGTTAACAGCGATGACGTCACCAAATATATTTTTAAAAAGAGCAGATCCCACTTAACATTTAAAAACATATAAACCCAGAATGTTATTTTCGAATACCCTTTCAGATTTGCGTCAATTTATAAAGAGCTTTTTAAACTTGAACTTCCAGTTTGGACCGGAAGTAAGGGTCAATAGGGTCATGTCAGTGTATCAAATGTCGAGTCCTCCATGTTCTGTATGATTATGAAGGAATCAAGAAATTATCTATTGTGGTTCACGAGATATAATAATTCATTAGATGACCTCACCATGACGTCATAGCGTTAGCTGGAACTATATGTTAAGGTCTAACTATGTGTTAAGTTTAAGGTTCTTTGAACTCCGTAACTATGTTTTGGCTGTACAAATACATAGGGTCATGTCTGTGAACGAAATGTGGCATAGTTCAAGGTCTTTAAGATGATGCAAAGATTGTGAAAATATCTTTGTGGTTCATGAGATATGATTTTTTTTAAATTCAACATCCGGTTTCGACCGGAAGGAGAGGTCAGATTGAGGTCACGTCTGTGAAAGAAATGTCACATAATTCAAGATCTTTCAGATGATGCAAAGGTTGTAAAAATATATTTTGTGGTTCATGAGATATGATTTTTTGAAATATTAAACTTTGATTTAGTGTAATTCGATATCTGATGACCTCACCATGACGTCACAACCTAGGATACAACTACATGTTAAGGTCTAACTATGTGTTACGTTTTAAGGTTCTGTACCACAATAATGCTTAAAATGTTTAGGCCTTAATTTTTTTAATTAATTTATTTATTTTTGCTGTTTTAGATATATCAAAGACTAAAAATATAATGAAACATATCATTTGGTTTTTACATAAATTAAAATGAAACAAAATTCACTGACAATTTAGAAATTTGCTAACCGGCTAACCAAAACCAATATTTAAAAGTAAACACCCAACAATTTGGACAAATTTACCAACCATTTTGTTTTTATACACTCTTTTTTGCCACATTGTTTATTAAACAATCATTGTGGGAAATTTATTGATGCTTTTTGTAAACCCCTCCACTCGCTACTGGCAGAAGTTATTTATCACATTGTTTTTCCCAGAAAAAAAAGCCACAGATGCCTGGGAGTCTTTGATATCCTAAAGTGGACCATTCCACATATCTTAGAAGGGGTGTCAGTTCCCAGAGCTGTGTAGCTTTGTTTTGCTGGGCTGGAAAAGTAATTGCTGCCATATATTTGTGCACAAAATCATCCATTCATTGTGTAAACATAAAGACCTACCCAGAGCTAACCCTCTGATAAGTGGAACCATCTGTTGAGCATCAGGCTGTGCTGTTTGATGTCTTACGACAGCCAGTGCCAGGCATAATCCCCCACACACCCCAGACAGAGTGTCTGGGTTCTGTTACATGCTGGAGAGATAAACTGTACGACTGTTTACTGTTTGCGGAGAGAGATACACTACACGGATTTTGTGTGTCATCTGGGTGTCATCTGGGGTCATCTGGGGGTTGAAAATAATCCTAGACATAGCTGGGCATGTGTGGAAGTCATTTGGATGTAAAAAGTCAATGGGGAATGCAGAGGTAACAATTTTATAATAATTAACACCCTGCGGCGAGTGAGCCCTACTGTTTTTTACAGTAGGTAAATTAGGATGCCACTGAAAAGAGGACGGGAGCTGCCAACGTCGGCTGTTGTGTGTCATCTGGAGGTTGAAAATAATCCAGGGCATGTGTGGAAGTCATATGGATGTAAAAAATCAATGGGGAATGCAGAGATAACAATTTTAATATAATTAATACGGTGCCACTGAAAAGAGGAGGTGTGCAACGTTTAAATAAAGTCATGGGTTACTCCCTCGTCGGAGGGTTTTAAAAATTATACACATTATTCCATTTGCAAAATTAAATTTAATTAAGTTGATAAAATAATAAAAAGAAAATAAATAAAATACATCAGGGTAAAAAGAAGATCTAGATCTCTTGCCTCAAAATCAAATTTAAATGATTCTGTATTTAAATTAACTCCAGTGCCTGAAAACCTTTTGTAAAGGGCGCATTGGAAAACTGTTACCATGAAATTGATTGGCCATACATGAAAGCAAAAAGAAGGAATGAATTCTTAAAAAAATCCTCTGCGCATCGATGACTGTTAATTTGACTGCATCAATCGCAAAAAGATGTGTACAAAAATGACAGGTCGAAATAAAGGACAACGATAGTGAAATTACCGTAAACTGTGTGGACACGAAGGTGCTGGCGACGACGAAACGTAATGTATTATATTCTAATTAGATACTGCAGCGTGCAGTGAATGTAAACACAAGGCATATACAGTATATACACTGTATATGCCTCTTGTCTGTGTGTGAGAAAACTTCAAGGCCGGTCACACGCGAAATGGGCTGTGCATAAAGAATGGTACTTCTGAATAGTTTTTGATCTTTAAGATGATGCAAAGATTGTGAAAATATCTTCTTTGATTCATGAGATATGATTTTTGGAAATATTAAATTTTGATTTAGTGTAATTTGATATCTGATGACCTCACCATGACGTCACAACTTAGGATACAATTACATGTTAATGTCTAACTATGTGTTAAGTTTTAAGGTTCTGTGAACTCTGCAACTATGTTTTTGTCTCTGGATATGTCTCACTGAGAAGGAGAAGGAAAAGCAAAAAAACAAAAAAAAATATAGCTCGAACACCAAATTAAAAAAACATACAATAACAAGAGGTGTTCGCGCTGTAGCTCAAACACTTAAAAAAAACGAACAATTTCAAGAGGTGTTTGCGCTGTCGCACAAGAAGACCTAATAATAAATAATAAAATCTCAAACAAAAACAAAAGGTGTTTGGGTTGTACCCAAACACCTAATAATAAGAATAATAAGAATAACAGGAATAATAATAATACTAATAAGAAGAACAATAAGAATATATATATATATATGTATATATATATATATATATATATATATATATATATATATATATATATATATATATATATATATACATATATAAATATATATATATACATATATAAATGTGGGGATGCTGCGTAGCACTGTAGAACTTAGAAAATGTGAATAGTAAAGGTGAAACAGTGCTCACCGGATAGTTATACCCGAGCTTTCGGTGCGATGCACCTTCATCAAGGGAATTAAGGCTTGTTTCCCCTTAAGCCTTAATTCCCTGATGAAGGTGCACCGCACCGAAAGCTCGGGTATAACTATCCGGTGAGCACTGTTTCACCTTTTACTATTCACATATATATATATATATATATATATATATATATATATATATATATATATATATATATATATATATATATATATATATATATATATATATATATATATATATATATATATTAGCAATTGGATTAAATCCAACGTTATGTATATTAATGACCTTGATGAAAGGGGGTCTATGGAAAAAATAGTTTAAAACGTATAATTTGGGTCACCTCTGGAACGGATTATCAAATTCAACTGCCATCAATGAAGACATAGTAACAGCAGGTACATATAAAGGAAGTATCAACAAATAGTGAACAATGTTTTCCATTTGTCTGCTTTGGTAACTTTTTAAAGAAAGGTTAGAAAAAATTTACTCAAATAAAACAAACAAAAAATAAATAAAACTGACTGATATCACCATCAACTTTACACCCAGTAAGTTCTATGTAAAACGATGATCATTTATGTTTTTTTCTTTCAAGATGACCAATAGAACTGTATAGTAATTGTAATACAGGCGTTTCAAAGCGCTTTACATAATTTACATTAGATGACATTAAAAGAGAGATTTTAATGAGCATGCATTCAAATGATGAATGCTTTAACTGGCTATTTTTGTAATTTGGCAAAGTGGCCAATACCGCATTAGTCACTATGCCAACTTAATTCGGGATTGGTCACTATGGCAAATTAGGGACGATATGTTACCCAGGCAAGTGCTATTATATTTTTCTTACAAACGAATACAATATAAAATATATCGTTACTTTTTATAAATATAATAACACAATTCAATTTGTAACATGAATGTTTCATCTTTTACGATATAATTAAATTAACATGTAGAAAAACTTGAAACCAACCTTTGGTTTGATGCGATGTGTCTCAAAATGAAAGCTTACCGGTATAACTTCCTTAACCTCAGAAGAAATAGCAATTCATTTAAATATATTTTGTACCGTCAAATCGGCCCAAACACGGGCGATATATCTTTAAAGTTGTTACGATTATGAAAATATTAAGGATTCATAATGCTTGATTCAAGAGATAAATTTCCATACAATTTGATTCAGGTCCCCGCCAGGTCCCCGCAGATTACATATAGACGTATATAAACACAATGCGTCTTTTCTTTACGTAGGGGCTGGTAGGACAGCAGCGTAGCCAACTCGCCGTTTTGCCAACTGTCCTCGTATTTACGTTAGATGTGAATGGGAAACTCGCGCGAAAGTTGGCACCAATTATTTGTTTTCACGTTGAAATGATAGCATCTGTTTTAGAAAATGGTCTAATTGTCCAGTAATCTTTCAGAAACTGCGTTTCCTGGAAATGTGTGACACTTTTTTCACGATTATTAATACATTACTAATATTAAGATAATTTAAACAGTTTCTGTTGTAATTAATTCTCCGACAATTTTTAGTGGCATGGTAGTTTAGTGTTTAGAACGTTCACCTTCCAGGTAGGTGGTATATAGTATTTTTTTTAATTACAGAATTGCCGCGCGTATGTGCACTGACTTGAAAAATAACCCTTGCGTGGGCAGTTTTTTAGAAATGTAATGCTGTCATAATATGTAAAAATACATTTTTCCAAGGCGCAATGTTTTTTGTTTTTTTCATTTCAATGCGCATGTGACCGAGTTTGGATTGTACTCTATTGTACACTATTTTAAATAAACGTCACGTGGTTTATCAAGAGTAGCGTATGTGTTTTGTCACTAGACAAAAGTCCCAGTATTGTATAATAGAATAGTGTCCTTATTCCCCAACTTTGATCAAGCCGCTGTATATCCATGCTTTGATTTATTTCATGACTAATGTGAGCACAGAGCACCTGCAATTACTGCAAATGTTATTATGTAGTTCGATTTTGTCCGAAAGCTGAAAAGACTTCCATAAGTTTTTTTTCCATGGAATTTCTGACCCGACTGACAATCGAAGAATGTTTTTTTAATCGTGATATATTTTTTTCTCCGCGATATATTTTTTTTCATCGCGATATATTTTTTCATCGCGATTTGCCGATATCTCGATAATTTGAAAAGTTCTCGATATCATAATCGAATAAAAAAAAATATATTGCGATATTCGATATTATCGTGTCATCGCCCAAGCCTATTGCCAACCAACCTAAATGACCAGATAGTATTATAAAAATAATACAATGCACACACAATTAATACCTACCTCACCGTAGCACAGCAATGTGATAGTATTATTGTTGTATTCATGTTTATATACCGTACACATTGCGGTAATATTTAAAAAAATAAATAAATAAATAATTACAATTTAAAAAAATAAAAAAATAACGGTTACGAAAAAACATTAAAATTACATTATAATGTCAGAGTCACCGAACCAACATGTAGCACAAAATGCACATTTTGTTCCTTGAATGTGTGGACTAATATGAACAATATTTGTAACACAAATTTCCCATAATCAATTCTTATCATTAGAACCCATGAAGTATTTTCCAAGAACACTTTTAACAATCGGATACAGGTATACGTTTTAGTAATAGCAACGTCACGACGTAATGCTATCTGAGTTTCGGACTACCTTTTTTCAATAAAATACAAAATAATAAAATCCAAACCACGCGTGTCCTGTGTGATTTACTTTGTGGCAATTAAAACGAGGGCCCACGTTTACAAACTAGTAAGCCCTCGCTCGAACTTGTTCGAATAGGTTCGTACTCGTTCCAACTCGCCCCAACTCGCTCCAACTCGCTCCAACTCGCAAGCCTCCCCCCTCACCCCCGTCACACAATATTACGTGGGCCCCCGTTTCAGGCGCTCGCAATACACGACACGTTGCCAGTTCTCCCCGTGTGTTTTTGAAGCATCTTCTAGGTTGTACTGTAATTCGATACTTGATGACATAATGGAAATATAACACCTAGAAAACTCAAACAATTTCAACAGGTGTTCGTTGTATCCAAACAATTGATAGTAATAACATGTGTTATATATTAAGCGCATTTCACTGACTTCCCAATACGCCTTACACAAAATAATGCACACACAATTTGTCGAGCAGGTGTCTACCGCATTCAGGACAATGATCGGTTTGGGCTTGGCCACGGGCGATAAATAGTCATTATCCTGCGGTAAAGAGCACGCGACACACGTGTATTCCCATTCATGAATGCCATTATCAATTTCGTAGAAATTTGTAAATTAACGTTTTTGGGGCACATGAAACAGTCGTAAATACGCGCGTCAGAGTGACGTATTTATACGTATTTAAAGTTTCAACACGTATGCACAAATAAAATAAAAGCATGAGAAGCAAAGCTCATCGATAGTCGAGAGTTCCACGTGCACATGGTAGGTTGTCAAATGCAGTCATCATAAGTACAGTGGGCTGTTATTGCAGCACTGTAAACAGATCACACCAACGTACTACAACACTTTAGGGACTCCGTGCGAGCACCAGCCTTTCCCGGATGAGTGGCCATAATATAAAATTATTTTAGGATAATTTTCCTTAAAACCAAATTAAAACTAGAGCTCAAGTGTTTAAACACACGGTGTTCGTGTCAATTTCCGGTTCAATCAAATTATCATCGATGATGTCAATCATGTTTTGCACAGGTGTATCATCTTTTATTATAACAATATCAATTTCATATTCGAAGGAGCTATCAATTTTAGAATGTGTTGAATTTGAACGTCCTGTTTAGACCGGAAGTAAAGGCCAGATCAGGTGATTTGAAGGTCATATATATGACCTTGTCATGATCATGAAAAATAAAGTTAGTACCTGCTTTGGTTCAATTTCTGAGATTGGAAGATAATTCCGTTTGTAAAACTGCGCTAGGGGGCGCTCTGAACGTTGATGACGTCATCAAATATATTTTTTGAAAAGATAAGATGTCACTAGTTACTTTATTCACAGAAGTCATATTCAAATTTCCAATGGTTTCTTTTTAAAAATATTATTTTGCTAAACCCCCCGCCAGAGGGCAAATACCATATCATGTTGGCTGCAGACCCTATAAAAGTGCTTCACAATATGTTTTTTACATAAACTTCCGGTTTTGACGGGAAGGAGAGGTCAGATTGGGTCATGTCTGTGTACGAAATGTCACATAATTCACGATCTGTAATATGATGCAAATGTTGTTTGAATAACCTTTGTGGTTCATGAGATATGATTTTTTGAAATATTAAAGTTGGATTTTAGTGTATTTCGATATCTGATCACGTCACCATGACGTTACAACTTTACCTAAAACTATGTCATAAATCTATTGATAACTACATGTTATGGTCTAAGTAAGTGTCAATTTTGAAGGCTCTGTGAACTTTGGAACTATGTTTTTTTATGTTCGATAAGTCTCATCGAGATGGAGATAAAACGAACAATTTCAAGATTAGTCAAACTAACAGTTTTATCTACAATCAAACATTGCCTAAAAGGGCATGAGTCAAACGCTGTGTGTAAACCGTTTTTGAATTTCTCGAAAATAATTAAAGTCTCGGTGAGCCTTCGGTTCATTTTTAAAACAATTTTAGAAGGTAACCCCGGCAAATTGTCGACCATAACATAATTATTTTGATTGATATCGGTGTATCATGATGCGATACAGGCAGTAGGGTAGGCCCTACTTATAATATTTTAATGCCTATGTTTCCCATTCTTGCTTGTATAAAGATGTTATAGATTCTCAGCGCGATATTTATACGACTGAGTGGACAACATGAGTTATTAAGATGGACAATATCTCCCCAGATCCATCCCTCGAGCCCTCTCCCCCCTGGGCTGAGCGACGGTTATCGCAAATTGCATGCGAAGGTAAGACGACAAATATAATTTAGACTGTTATATATAATTGTTTGTTTTATTTAACAGTTTTGGTTTAATTTAAAGATTATTATTATTTTCCATGTTTACTTTTTTTTTTCAAACAATATCCGGCAATTCTCTTTTAAATAAACTAATTGCTATAAATATTCTGTGTAGAAAGGAAAACGTATTCGTCAGTAAAAAAAATTGTTGGAGTAACGTGGGGCAATATCGCCATGATCAACAGGGCTTGGAATTGGAGCACTAGTTTTAGATTAACTCAGTGACTGAAAATATTGGCTTTTTGGTGCCTAACAAATAATGGCATGTGGATGCAGAGCCATGTTGATCCTCCACTTTACAAAAGATCACAAAAGGAATTTACAAAGGAACGCACATACAATGAAATACATGTGCAAAGGAATGCACGCTGTCAAACATGGTTTGTGGGAGGACCAACATGGCATCCAGTGGTCTTCTATCTAGTCAGTCTATGAGTCGGTATATAAAGATCAGTGCTCGTCTTTGTAGTCTTAACCAAGTCGCAAGCGACAACCCAGAACACAATGCCCAAAAAAGACCACACACGCGAGTGTCGAAGCCACTATTGCATTTACCAGTCCGTTCTACATCTGACTTATTGATAAACCAAAATGAATAATGTGTGTATGCAAATTAATTTCAAACAATCACCTTGCTGTGTGTATCCTGTGTATCCAGGGCCCAATTTCATAGAGCCGCTAAGCAGCCACATTGGGCCGGATAAATAAAAAGTAGCAATTGCTTTTACTAGTCATTTTCTTAATTCTTCATTAATAAAAGTGAGCAATTACTTGCAAGTAATTGCTTCCAGTAGTTAGCAAAAGCAAGTGCTATGATTTTTAAGCAATTACTAGAGAGATTAGCACTTGCTTGGAAGCATATAAATAAACCAGACCTTTTACTAATGACTTGTAGCACTTGCTAATATTTTTACAAGATACTAAATGAGGAGCTTACGTATTTGCTAACACTTGCATATTGCATTACTCCTGCCATCATGGCCGATTTTATGCATATAAGGGAACATGAAAAGGTGTACAATGAAAGAATACATCGTGATGAAGTCAATCATACCAGATACCGGAAATTATTTCGGTTCAATTTTGAAAATTTGGAGTGGCTAGCAGCAGTCGAAGTACTTGGTTTGAAACCAGCAGAAATGGCGCATGGCATCTTCGTAATAGTCGGGTTTTCATCCCCTTTGAAGATGTTGTACAGATCTTGTTCCCATGAAACCAACACAATCTTCCTATTTCCTGTTTGCATTCCATCTGTTTTCTTCTTCACTTGACTTTTCATGTTTGCTATCTTTTTCCAAATTTGCTTCTCATCCATAGCTTTAACCTGTGTTGGTAGCAATTGACATTTGTGCTTTTTTAAGTGCATTTGCCTTCATGTCTTTTACCCCCGGCAACTGACTTTTCTCGATTAGAACAGGGCACTCTTTGTTTATACTAACGAACAGTTCGTTCAAAGATTGCTCACTATTTGTACCACTCCCCAATTCTTCGGCAGCATCCATGTTGCTAACACATGCCTCATATACAACCACTAGGCTAATCGGAACTGACCTCCCATCATTGTTATACCCATAAGCAATTGCTAACCCACCCAAGCAACAGGTGCTAGTCAAAGAAGAAGGTTATTTATACATTTTTTAGCAATTGCTTAACCTTGAGCTTTTACTTGTTAAGCAATTGCTATTGCTTGAGCTTTTACTAGATAAGCAATTGCTAACTTTTATTTATCCGGCCCAATATTTAAATGTTCATTCTTCTTCTTCTTCTTCTTCTTCTTCTTCTTCTTCTTCTTCTTCTTCTTCTTCTTCTTCTTCTTCTTCTTCTTCTTCTTCTTCTTCTTCTTCTTCTTCTTCTTCTTCTTCTTCTTCTTCTTCTTCTTCTTCTTCTTCTTCTTCTTCTTCTTCTTCTTCTTCTTCTTCTTCTTCTTCTTCTTCTTCTTCTTCTTCTTCTTCTTCTTCTTCTTCTTCTTCTTCTTCTTCTTCTTCTTCTTCTTCTTCTTCTTCTTCTTGACATGACCCCAATCTGACCTCTCCTTCCAGTCGAAACCGGAAGGTTAAGTGAAACAATACGCTGAATTACTATTCCCTATTATGTACGAATAGCCCATATCGCGCGTGCACAGAGTACGTACACACAGTACGAGGTCTTATATTTACGTGATTAATTAATATAGCTCGTACATGTACATGTGCATTGTATACGGAGTTAAATGTAGGCCGACAACGTAATGGAATGAAATGAGCGTAGCAATTTTTTATTTTTTTTATTTTTTTACATTGGGTCACAAATATTCCTTACTCAAGTCATCACCTCTCAATATAACTTGAAGAATTACTACATTGCGGCATTTGTACAGTACATGTCCCGCAATATTACATGAGTATGTGTGTTGTGTATGAAGCGTCAATGAAGTTTGTGCTTTGCTCAGACTACTTCGCAGAATCTTGCTTTAAAATAGAACGGGTCAAACTACAGTTACAAGGCTCAGACTGTCAGAGCAGGTGTTGTGCCTACAATGACTTTCCAGTACATTTATATAAGGTAATTGTTCTTATAATGTTAAGACTAAAATTAGTTGACTTTTAAATATTAAGCACTTCATGTACACATACGTGTTTTTAAATGAATCGACCAATTCTCTCATTAATGCATATTTACTCTAGAGAGACCTGTGGCATATTACTGAACTTATGTTAATCATTTTGGGCCCCAGGCCCACTATCCAGTAGGCATACAAAAGTATCTAAAAAAAATCTCAAAAGGTCAAAGCCTTATTTGATTTATAAGCCGTTTATATTTTACAGTGTCACATAAAGTAGGTGATGTATGGTCCATGTATTTGTTTTTCCCTGGCTACGTGTATGCTAGAAGTTCCAGAATGAGTGTTATTGATGGGTTCATAATAATTCTATTTTTGGCAATATATAGATCTGTGTTTTTATTGAAAGAGTGTGTGCCAGTAGGCATACAAACGTATCTAAAAAATCTCAAAAAGGCCAAAGCCTTATTTGATTTATAAGCTGTTTTTTAATTGTTTGTATACCTATACTTTTACAGTGTCACATAAAGTATGTGATGTATGGTCCATGTATTTGTTTCTTCCCTGTCTACTTGGAAGTTAATCACCTTAAAATGAGACATTTCACAAATTGATTGTTAGAAGTATGCTAGAATGAGTGTTATTGATGTGTTGTATAATGCACGAAAAGTGGATTGTCGTGGCCGAGTGGTCTAGCGCACTGAACTCAAGTTCTGGTGTTGCCAGCAGCAGAGTGTGGGTTCGAGCCCCAGCCGTGACACCTGTGTCCTTGAGCAAGACACTTAACCATAATTGCTTCTCTCCACCCAGGGGTTAAATGGGTACCTGTGAAGGCAGAGATGGTTTGCTCTCTATGCGCTAGAAATGGCAGCAATTGAGCTGTATACTCCCCAGGGAGCTGAGATGGTTTCAGGAATGATTTATGAGCCTTATGAGCAGGGATAATAATATAATGCGCCTTGAGCGCCACTTAGTTGGTGGATACGTGCGCTATATAAATCTATACATTATTATTATTATTATTATTATTATAATGATTTTATTAGATCTGTGTTTTTATTGGAAGAGTATGTGTAAACAAACATTTTAAATTTAAATCATGTATTTATTATCTTCCAGCGTAAGAAGAAACGAAAGCCACCCAAAGTGCATGACTCACACGAGATGGTCGTGAATGTTGATAACCAACCTTTAGAGAAACCCAAGACACTAGAAGTTACCACTGCAGTGAAATACCCTGATATGTACATTAGTCAGAAAGAACAGTCGTACTTTTAGCAAAATGGTCAGAGCACAGATCAGATTAGAAGATTTTAAGATTAGCCAGTAGGTGAAAATAAGAACTTTTCAATATAAGATTTATACTAATGTATTGATGACAAAACTGCCCGATTTTAAAATGAATATTGTCAACACTCAGCATTGTACCTTTGGTAAAAATTATTCTGAGACACCCAAGAATATTCTTTTGTAAATGTAATTTTGTTAAAAACGTGGCTTGAATTTTAAATCGGGTTGTAGCCTGTAATGCTACAGATCGTCAGGGTTATATTTTCTTTGTCAAGGCTCAGCAATGAGACGCACCATTCTATGATTGTAAACTTTTATTTAATGTTCTACTTCTTCAAGCGAAAATAAATGCTGTACTGTTGAAACATAAATTTGTATTGACGGAAGTTGACGGTAAATTGGTTTTGTTGACGAGGTGACGAAGTAAATATTAGTTGATGATAAGGTGACGGAAGTTGACGATAGGTGGCAAAGGATGAATACAGATGGCTATATACTGGATGACTATTGGTGGATATTGGTGGTTCGACTAGAAAATAAGAAAGGAAAATAAAGAATGCTAAATATATTCAAGTACCTACATGGCCTATATCCCTAATCTAAATAAAATAATTATCTAAAGTTTGTACTAGAAAGGGCTTGAGCACTGACACCTAACAGCGCGGATCAACATGCAGAACAACATCATGTGGCATAACAAGTGTATCAGGTGGCCTACACAACGTTCAACTTTCACTCAGCAAAAAGTATAAGCAAGAAACCACTACAAATCTTCTAGAAACGGCCATTAAAATAAACCTTAACAAATTATCACTTACTTTGCTGAGCTGACTTGGGTTGTCGAAATTAAATTGTTCTGTTTTTAGTGATTTTATCTTCTAAATTTAGCAACGTGGTTTGTCAAACTAACTGGTTGTAAAATAAGTAACTGACTGAAGTGCGCCCTCAATTGATCAAGATAAAAGGCGAGTCGCTGCACAAGCAGAAAATATTTGTTATCAAACTAAAAGGATATTCTGGCGGCAGCATTCCGGCCCTTAATGACTGTCCTGGTAGGCAGCATTACTCAAATAAATAAAGACGGAATATCAAATTGGGTAAGCAATGTCCAAATGTTCTCTGAGAATCAGTCCGAGTACTGATGTCTATGCAGTCTGCATCTCCTGTCCCTCAAGGAGGCACAGCTTGTCAATTGGTCGGTTGTACACTCCTGCTTCCGTTTTCACCTGTACGGATCTGACCTTGTCATCCTTGCCTAGGTAGGTCTCTGTCACCAGTCCCAGCGGCCATTGGTATCGAGGGGTGTTCTCATGCATTACAATCACAAGATCTCCAGCGCGAGCGTTGCGTTGAGGGTTGTGCCACTTCTGCCTCTGCTGAAGCAGCGAGAGGTACTCCTTGAGCCATCGCTACCAAAATAAGTCAGACATGTATTGAATCTGGCTCCACCGTCTCCTGTAGATGTCTTGCTTCACGAAGTTCCCTGGGGGTAGCTGAGGACCTGAACGAAGAAGTAGCAAGTGATTTGGGGTAAGTGGCATAGGATCACGTGGGTCATCCGACAGCTTGGTGATGGGTCGACTGTTTACTATGCCCTCTACGATGCACATGAGTGTCAGGAGCCCTTCATCATCAAGTGTCTGCTGACTAAGCAAATTGCTGATAACTGCCCGTACAGTTCTTATTTGTCGCTCCCACACTCTTCCAAAGTGGCTTGCTGCAGGCGGATTGAATATCCATTGAATCTCCTTCTGGCACAAAAAATTGTCAATCTTATCTCGATTCCACTCCTGGACAGCCTGGCGTAGTTCACGCATCCCTCCAACAACGTTTGTGCCGTTGTCTGATCGAATCTCTTTGGGCTTTCCCCGGCGACTGATGAAACGCTGTAATGCATTGATGAACGAGTCGGTTTCCAAGCTGTGACAGACTTCCAAGTGTATTGCTCTGGTGGCAAGGTAAGCAAAGATACATCCGTATCTCTTCTGCATACTTCTTGCTCGCTTGACCATAAAGGGTCCAAAGAAATCAGTGCCCACCATGCTGAAGGGTGGAAGGTTGGGAGTCACACGATCGCTTGGCAGGTCTGCCATTCGTTGAGTCATCATAGGTGCCATCTGCTTACGACATGGGATGCATGAGTGGATGACACTCTTCACAGCTGTCCGTCCTTTAATGATCCAGAATTTCTGGCGGATTTCGGCAAGAGTGCGCTCACTTCCAGAGTGACATGTGGTTGCATGGTAGTGCCTTATTATCAGGGCTGTCACTGGATGTCTTGTAGGCAATATCCAGGGGTGTTTGATGTCGTCTGCAAGGGAAGCATTGGCAAGACGTCCACCAACCTGAATGGTGCCATCAGGCGACTTAATAGGGGCGAGCTTCCGATAGCCACCGGACTTCAGAGAGTCGCCAAAGTTAGCCTTCTGAACGTGTCTGGTAATCTCTTTCTCAGCAACTTGTATCTCCTTGACAGTTAGCAGCTGAGATGGCTCAAAGTCTATGTCGGTCTTCTTAACTCTGGCAAGCAGATGGCTTTAGCTCGGAGAATCCATGCTACTGCTCTTTTTAGACAGTACCAAGAAGAGAATTTCTGCACTAGGGTGTCCACAACATCAGGATCATATTTGGTAGTCTCAACTTTGTAGACTTGTGCAACTGTCTTGAGCTCCATGTCCCTAGGCTGGGTCATCTTGTCAAATTCAGGCTCAGGGGACCAAGCATCTTCCTTTTGCTGAAGGAATTGTGGTCCATGAAGCCAGCGGTCGTTTTCGATGAGCTGCTGCGCTGAAAGTCCTCGAGAGGCGTCATCTGCTGGATTAGAGCTTGTGTCAACATGTCTCCACTGCTGTGGTATAGAATGGTCGAGTATCTTTGTGATACGGTTGGCAACAAACGTTTGGAACCTCTTGTCCTCATTTCTCAGATACTGCAGAACAGTCATGGCTGTCGGTCCAGTACACTGTCTTCTGCAATGGTAGTGTCAGATGACGACGCATCATTTCATCAAGCTTAACTGAGATAACTGCAGCGGAAAGCTCCAGACGGGGAATGGTGGTTGTCTTCAGTGGAGCAAGCTTTGCTTTGACCATCAGTAACAGACAATACCAGACCACTACGATCTTGAAGTCGCAGGTAGGTAACTGCTCCATATCCCCTTTCAGAAGCATCAGAAAAATGGTCTAACTGTGCCAAGGCGATGGTGTCATAACTTGGTGGTTTGACGCAACTGGGTACTGACATCTTCTGAAGGAGACTGAGGCAGATCACCTATCCAACGGATCCACTGCTCTTTGATGCAGTTGGGAATTAGATCATCTCAACCAATCTTCATCCTGCAGAGTTGCTGGAAAAGTATCTTTTCAGTGAGCACGAATGGACTGGCGAATCCTAGGGTGTCGTACACGGAACTCACAGTACTCAGGAGTCCACGGCGTGTCAATGGCTTCTCTGTCACGTTTACATTGAAGGTAAAGGCGTCCAACTCGATGTCCCATAGCACCCCCAAGGCACTTTTGACAGGAAGCGTCACATCCAGATCTAATGATGGTACTCCCTTTGCTCGTTCGGCTTCAGGAACTGACCGCAGAATATCACGCGAGTTACTGATCCACTTCGTAAGACGAAAGCCACCAGATGCTAACACCTCATGAAGCTGTCTGACAAGTTTGATGGCTTCTTGCTTAGTAGCCACCGACGTCAGGCAATCATCGACGTAGATGTTTTTGTCAATGGTCTCGATGGTCTCGATGGTCTCGGCATCAAAACTCTCCATATTATCTTGCGCTGTGCGCTTTAGGGCAAAGTTTGCACAGCTTGGTGACCAAACACCTCCAAACAAGTGTGATGTCATTCGGAACTCTTTCGGAACTCCAGTTATGTCGTTGTCGTCCCACCACAGGAAACGCAGGACGTTGCGATCGGGCTCGTTTACATAAACCTGGTGGAACATTCCTTCTATATCCGCCATAAGAGCAATGGTCTCTTGTCGGAAGCGAATCAAAACTCCAACTAGCTTATTGGTTAATTCGGGGCCTTGATGTACTTTGGTAACGTGAAGCGCAGTCAAAAACTATGCGCACCTTTCCTGGCTTATATGGATGAACTACTGGATGGTGTGGCAAATACAACACTGCTCCATCTGCTCTATTCAGCTTATGTTGGGGCACTTCCTCAGCATATCCTTTTGTCATCAAGTCTAAGATGCTTGCTGTATACTTTTCCTTCATGTCGGAGTTTCGGGCTAGTCGCCTTCCTAACAGACGCAGCCTGTGCTCGGCAATTGCTTTGTTGTGAGGTAAGTGGGGTGGTCGAATCTTAAAGGGAATGTCCATGCTGTAGTGTGCTCCATCTCGTTTCAGCGACTGCTCCCAGGAAGAGATCACTTTCTTGTCGCTTACTGACATACTTATCTCATCACCTGCAATGTCGTCCAGTTTCCAGAACCTTTCCACCTGTTGCTGTAGACTAGTGTCGGTGTCAATGAAGAAAGAAGCTGAGCGGCTTAAGGGCCCTGTTTCAACTGGTCTATTTAGGGTCCATCCCAAATTGGTTCGTATGGCGTAGGGTGCTCCTGTGCCCCCATCTCGGACTTCCTTCGGAATTATGGCGGAGGGGTTATCTTGGCCGATGAGAAGTTGCACATCTTTAACATCTACGTCCTGCAAGGTGATGTCGCTTAAATGGGGCCATTTGTCAATCTCCTTCCTTTCTACCAAAATTTTAGCTCCCATCTGAAGCTTAGGCCTCGTCAGAACGTGCTTCATGATGAGCAGGTTTTCATCATACATGTCGGTAACTTCGAGATCTACAATACGAGTGTCGGTAAGAATATCGTGACTATCTAGCGTTGTCAGCCTCATGGTGTCAGATTTTCCATGCAATCCAAGCATGTTCATCAAATCTTCAGAGCAGAAAGTCTGCGTAGAACCACTGTCAAGAAGAGCATATGTTGTCAGGAAGGGGGATGCACTTCCGTGCCCTCTAACTTTCACTGGAAGGATGGGTAGGGCTACCTTTCCAACTCCGGCCCCAGTGGTGTTGCAGGATGCACTGGCCGTGGCACCCGTCGTTGGCGCAGAGGGTTGACTATGACGGGGGCAGAGTTGTTCGTCATCTGATCTGCATCTAACCACTGCGGGTTAGATGCAAGAACTTGGTGTCATTTTAACCCACATCCAGGAACAGTGCACACTATGTTCCTGGTACAGTCTTTGGCTTGATGTCCTGGCCGACGACAATTGACACACAGTCGTTTGCTCTGCACAAATTTCAGTCTATCAGTAACTTTCAACGCTTTCCAGTCGTTGCAGCCAAAGAGGTTATGTCCTTGTCCGCAATACTCGCACAGACGTGGAGGCTTGTCGTATCTGGAACTTGCTCCACTTGACGCTGTTGCTGGCTTAACTGCATTCTGGTGTGTCCCTACAGTAGGTTGAGGAGAGGCAGTTGCATCTACTTCTGTCACAAAATTTGAGCGCTGCTTTGACCTTTGGGTGTCATTGCGCTTGACATCTCTGGGGGATTTGTCGGCACGTTCTCTACTCACAAGCTTGCTGAAGACAGGGTCATTTGCTTGTTCTGCTGAAATTGTTACAAATTTCACGATGCGATCGATAGTTGGAGACCTGTATTCAACAGTTTTAATGTGATAAACTCTCTTCAGCCATGTTTTGCGAACATCCCACGGCAACCTCTCCACTATCTGAGACAAGCTCTTGCTGCTGCTCAATTCACTCAGCTTGCCCATAGCGTATAGTGTCTCTCTGCAGTTTCTCAAGTCATCGGAGAAATCTAAAAGTGCCTTCTTGTCCCGAATGTCAGGGCGGTTGACAATCTTGTTGATCCATGCTTCGGCTATGTCATACTCATTTCCGAACCTGCCCTTCAGAAGCTTTCTTGCAAGTGCATATCCCTCATGTGGTGTTTTGACTGTACAGCACTGTATCAGCTTCTTAGCAGCACCGGTACAATATTGTTGAAGACGAGCCAACTTTGCAGCATCGCTGACTGTATCCTTTTCAACGGCGTTCTCAAAGGCACGGACGAATATCCAATATTTCGCTGGATCGCCATCGAATGTCATCAGCTCGGTCTTTGGCAACTGAAGGGCGTCTAAAAGGGACTGCTGTTGTACTTGCATCGTCTTCACGATGTTGGTCAAGACGTTAGATGTATCTCCATCAGGGGGTAGCATGGCGACATGATGGATGAATGAGTAGGACTTGGGTAATGATAGCCCTTGTTTACCGTAACATCTTGGCTAGGTGCAATGGGGGTGTCTACTGAATGCACCAATGGTGTTGAAAATGTTACTCCATTCTCAGCCTCGGTGTATGTTTTCTCTATTGCAGCCGCTCTTGCTAATTTAGTCTCAAAGTCTATTTGCCTCCTTCGCTGTTGAAGTTTCAGCTCTTCTTCCTCTAATGCCTGTTTTTTTCTTTCTTTTCTGCTGCAAATTCTACTTCCAATGCAGCTCTCTCTGCAGCAGGTCGGAGCCTAGCACTTGATGCTGATGATGCACCTGATGAAATGC
The DNA here is from genome assembly GCA_029582265.1 of Zoroaster sp. YZ-2022. Taxonomy (NCBI): domain Eukaryota; kingdom Metazoa; phylum Echinodermata; class Asteroidea; order Forcipulatida; family Zoroasteridae; genus Zoroaster; species Zoroaster sp. YZ-2022. Next base: position 10,857,512 of record CM055828.1, on the reverse strand, counting down.
TAGATGCACCTACATTTCTGCTTCCAACTTGGCTGATCGAATCCATGTATTATATTGTCGTCTCCATCTGGCCCAGTAGTTGAGGTAGTTGGAGGTTTACCGTCTGTACTCATAGTAATTGACGAAGGATGATGTCATCGATGAATTTGGAAAGTGTCCTCAAGCTCAAATCAAACTAAATCTAGCCTGTAATGCTACAGATCGTCGGGGTTATATTTTCTTTGTCAAGGCTCAGCAATGAGACGCACCATTCTATGATTGTAAACTTTTATTTAATGTTCTACTTCTTCAAGCGAAAATAAATGCTGTACTGTTGAAACATAAATTTGTATTGACGGAAGTTGACGGTAAATTGGTTTTGTTGACGAGGTGACGAGAGTTTAGTACGATGACAAAGACATCCAGTTTATTACTTTTGGGAAGTTTTAATTTTAACGTCACTAAACTGGAAGTTAAGGTGTTCAGCATAGCACATTATATATAATTACAATTTTATATTCTGAAAACTCATCTCCTGCTAACTTGATTGAAGTTAACTCGAACACCTAGTGTTTGTATTTTAAAACAAACACTAAATTCTAGGTGTTTTTTTTAGGTGTTCGGGTGAAGCCCGAAAACCTATTGTTTTTGTACTGTTTTTTTAGGTGTTCGGGTGAAGCCCGAGAACCTATTGTTTTTGTACTGTTTTTTTTTTTACTTCTCCCTCTTCTCAGCGGCGACAAAAGCATCCTTGCTAAGCATATACAGCCTTCAAACTTAACACATGAACAGAACATAACAAGCTGACGAAACCTGTTCTGTGACGTCATGGTGACGTCATCAGGTGTTGAATTACGCTAAATCTCATGAACCACAAAAAATATTTTCACAATCTTTGCATCATCTGAAAGATCTTGAATTATGTGATTTTTCGTACACAGACATGACCCAATTTGACCTCTCCTTCCGGTCGAAAACGGACGTTTAAGTGAACAACTATTCAGAAGTACTATATGCACAGCCCATTTCGCATGTGAACGGCCTTGAATGTCTCTCACACCACACACAGACAAGTGGCCTTGTGTATACAAGAGTATACAGTGTATACAAGTGTATACACTGTATACACTCTATATGAAGTATCTAATTAGAATACAATACATTATGCTACAGTCACACTGTCATGATTTTTGATTGCGAATGCACAACGGATGTCCAGCGAATGGTCATCCGTATTCATACGTAATGATACGTTGGGGATACTTAGTCATTCGTAGTAGAGTCCTAATCATACGTGGGCATCCGTTATAGTCCACGATGGCACAACGGAAGTTTCAAACGGTTCAAATCTATCGTTCTGGAATCGTGGAAAATAAAATCCGTTGTGTATCCTGTGTACATCCCTAGTCATACGTAGTGCATACGTAATGGCAATCGTGAGCAATCGTAGACATACGTGAACATCCTTTGTACAATCGTGGCAGAAATCACCACGGATGCACTTGGGATGTACACAGGAAGCATTACGTATGACTAGGGATGTACACAGGATACACAACGGATGCTCAACGGATATACTGCGAATGTTAAGATTACACTACGGATCGATACCAAGAAATAATACTACATAGAATAAGAATAGGCATCTGTAAAATTTTTAACAACTTTCGTTACAATATAGGCAAACACCCTGATGGATTATGTGATACATGCGCTGTTCCCGACAACATCACTCACTTTCTTCTAACCTGTTCCAATTATAACACACAACGAAGAACCCTCATGGAAAATCTCAAATTACCTCAAACAGTAGCATTAACACAACTTCTGGGGAAAAAAGAAAACTATTATGAAATCATTAAATATATCCAAAATTGTAACGTTGAAATCTAAATAATATGCCTTCATAATGATTGAATGAGTATTGCGATACAATCAGGGGGGAGGGGCTACGGATGAGTGGCGGGTCACTGTGCCATACGTCATCACCTGGAAGGTGTTGTGAGCCTGCAAATCAGCCGGCGGAGCCCGGGCTCTTATACTGCACGGTACACGGCTCGACCTCCAGGAAACTCGTGGCACATTATGATCTGAGGATCACCTACACCCCTCTCCACCATCCTAACCTTATACAGATTAGCGAACAACCTATCGTTAATGGCACAAAGGGCACATCGATTGCCATAAGTGCCATACACCCTACAACAACAACAACAACAACAACAATTCTACGGATGACCAAGTATGACAACGATTTATAACGATTGTAGTAAGATTACACAACGATCATAACGATTTCATAACGATTTATCACGATCTATCACGATTAATCACGATTTCAAAACGATTCTGATCTTGTTTGGTTTTGAAAAAGTATAAATAGGGTCAGAACTTTTATATTTCATTCATTTGTAGCAGACTTCTCAACAGACAACGTAATGAATCCAGATCAGTTACATCTTGCAGTCTCCAACTCCAACTGAACAACCTGAATGTTGAAAATCTTACTATTGCACAGATTTTGCAGGCCAGGAGGAGAAGGAGGCAACAGAAGAAGAAAAGAAGCATCTGGGTTCGGACATGGTTACAGAGAAGAAGTCTGGTGGGACAGTACGAGCGGCTCATGGTGGAACTCAGCGGTGAGGACGTGGCTGGTAACAGAAACTTCACCAGGATGGAGCCGGCTATGTTCAGTGAGCTGCTCACCAGGCTGGGGCCGTAGATTGAGAATCAAGACACTTGGTACAGGAAGGCAATGGAACCAGGGTTGAAGTTGGCCATCACCCTCCGGTTTCTGGCATCAGGGGACAACTACCACTCCCTCATGTATGGCTTTAGGGTGGCACACAACACCATCTCTTTGCTCATCCGTGAGGTTTGTCAAGCCATCGTGCAGGAGTTCTCTGATGAAGTAAACATGTTGCCATTAGGTGTCCTAAGAATGGTGGATCTGTGTACTACAACTATAAAGGGTTCCACTCCATTGTCTTGATGGCACTGGTCGACGCTGAATACAAGTTCATCTGGGTAGATGTCGGAGCCAATGGTGCGTGTTCCAATGCACAGATCTTCAATGACTCGGAATTTAAATACGCCATTGATGACGGAACCATTGGTTTCCCACCACCAGCTTGTCTACCCGGAGATGCCAGACCAGTACCATCCTTCATCATTGGTGATGATGCGTTCGCTTTGCGGTCATGGATGATGAAGCCATTCTCCAAGCGGCAGATGTCTGATGAGGAGCGTATCTTCAACTACAGACTCTCAAGAGCTCGTCGCCAACAGGTTCCAGTGTCTGCTGACAACCCTTCGTTAACAACCAGAGACTGTGTTATCTATCGTGCTGGCCTGCGTATGTCTGCAAAACCTTATGAGAATGCGGTACCCCTCTATGCAGAATGCTGTCTTGGACCACGAGGACGACCAACATAACGTTATTCCAGGCGAATGGAGAAATGCTCGCGACATGCATGACATGGACAACATTGTTAGTGGAAATCGTGCTACACGGGTAGCAAAGAAGCACAGGGAGTATCTGAAGCACTATATCAACTCTCCAGTTGGTGCAGTACCATGGCAGGATGGGATGATCTAGGAAGTAATGGGCGGATACGTTCTGACCATAATGGGCAACATAGTCCAGCACCAACGGCCCTTTTCAGGGCCACACATATATCTCAAAAGGGAATTAATCAAATCAAAAAACCTATTACTTTCTTGAAAAGGATATTATTTTTAAAAAAAATTTAAAAAACGGAATTCCCCTTTTTTCTATCTTTCTCTCAAATCAATCAAACCAATTTAATTTCTAAATTATTGAAAATAAAACCCAGAACTTCCCAACAAAAACAATGAATTCTCTAATTTAATAATCATCATACATATTTATTAAAAATACATTAATCTTTTTATCAAAACCAAGCAAAAAATCAAGTGATAATAACCACATTTTTTATAAGTTTTTTTTTTACCTTGCAATATATAAAACAATGTGTTTTTTTTTGTTTTTTTTAATGTAATGCTTTTTTGGGTAAAACATTAAATAAATGTGGGGCAAAAATATATGAGAAAATCTAATGATTTATTTTACTTAATGAAACAAAAATAATAGAGAGAAAGAAGTGGAATTCTGGGCCTTTTTTATTAATTTCCTTTTCAAGAAATTAAATTGGTTTAATTGGATTAAGAGAAAGATATAAAGAAGGGGACCTCTGGGCTTTTTTTTGTTTGATTAATATTCTTTTGATAGATATGGGTGGCCCTGAAAAGGGCCGTTTGTTGATGGACTATGTCGCCCATCATGGTCAGAACGTATCCGCCCATTATTGGTCTTGGTCAATACCAGTAGAAGCGCCAGTAGAAGCACCAGTAGAAGCACCAGTAGAGGCATCAAACATGTCGCCAAGATTGAATCTTGTAGATAGCCTAGGTGGTGTAGATAGCTCAGCAAGATAACCGGCACCAAATAAGTTCGTCTGGGACTGGTCAGAAGTCGACGAATTATGCGGTGCAGGGACAGAAGATAATGTTGCTGTAGCTGTTGGTGCTGGTCTAACAGTAGGCCGGTCACACTGCTGAAAATTCCGACTTAACTGAGAAGGAGGCTGGACGGTTTGAAACGATTGTCTGAACGGCATAGAAGTCTGTTGATGTGGCTGTATAGGCTGGAACGCTGGTAAATAACTCTGCTGTTGCTGGGGGTAATGGACTTGTTGCTGTTGCTGCGAAGGACGCATGGCAGAACTCCGATTAACGTAGGACATCACCAACTGGCATGACTCGGAATAAAATGCTGGCAGCAAGTTGTTGTCGATTGATGGCATCATCGATGCTATCCATTGCCCCCATATGGCTGCTGGAGTTGGAGCAGCAGCCTCAGACTTGTCCAACATGTTGTTAATCTTGAACTGCAACTCAGCTGTGGCCGCCTGTTGGTCAGTCAACCGTCTCAAAACATCTAACTCGGTCTGGTCCTGTGGCTTGGACTTCTTTCCTCCAGGACCCTTCTTGTGAGTTTGCTTCTGAGAAGTTGGTGGAGAAATAACTGAAGTAGAAGCATCATCAGTAGCCAAAATATCAACACCAACATCATGGTCGTCGTCCACATCTTCCATCTCAGAGCCGGAATCAACATCATCTGTGGCGACAGGTTTCATCTTGGAAGCTAAACTCGACTGCAGACTGCCGAGGCAACGTCTCCCCCGTATGGCAATAATTATGGGTTCTCAAGAAGTCGAACTTCATAAATATCCACTTGTCCCGGTCTGTTCTCTCAGGCGCACCATCACCGGACTTACGACGGATTAGCTTTCCAAATTGAGTCCGTTTACTCCCAAACCACTGTAATAAGTAAAACTGGTAGCTTTGCATGGTGAGGATGACAAGTAAGACTAATTGCGGTGACACCATGTGGAATCTCAATTGAGTAGTAATAGTTCTAAAAAGAACTGGTGGTACAACTCGACGTTTCGATCAGTATGCTCTGATCGTCCTCAGGAGAATGCCGGACTCTGGAAAATGCTCAACCGCCTTGTCATCCCATAACTTATATTTCTTCCCGGTGTCCCGGTACTCCTTGCAGCCCTTGTTGTAAAGGATAGGGTTGGACTTTATCCACTCAACAAGCTCGTCTTCCTGCGCTTCAGTTAGTAGAGTTGCATCAGTCTTCTTTCTCTTCTTGCTAGGAGTGTTATTATCAGATGCAGGAGGAGTAGGAGACTTCGGAGTACGTAGATCTCGGGGAGAAGAAGCAGGGGAGACATGCCTGTCTCCAATCACATCATCTTCAACAGCAACCTCTGCAACTGGTGATGGAGTGCCTGGATCTACTCTCATTGTACGTTTAGGTGTAGCAGATAAATTCACTGGAAAACGTCAAGAATTCTGTAGTAGAACAATAAGTCTGGAAGACTAGTATACGGTGAAGATTATGTAAAACTGTAAAATAGTAAAACTATGTAAAGTTGTGATAAAATCGACGTTGGCTCTCTCATAGATGAACTGGTACTGACAAGGAATTTTGGAAAATAGCTGTATTTATAGGCAATCGTCACGTGATCGGCTACATCCGTTGAACAATCGCTGTGCAATCGTTGGGCAATCGTTAACCAATCGCTGTACATCCGTGTATAATCGTGGTCATACGTTGTGAATCCTTAATGCTAGGTTCCCACTGTCGTGCGATCCGTTACGAACGCCACGATTGGCCATTCGTAGCTGATCGTGGAATTTTTGTTTCCTTTTCTGAAATTTCACGTTTGGATGCGAGTTGATGCGAGTCGATACGTTCTGGTACGATTTGGTGCGCTTGGATGCGATATAGGCACGATTGGTCAATTTCAGATGACACGATCTGTCACGATCTGGTCTCCCGTTCAGATACGATCAGATACGTTCCGATAGGATTGTCCCGATTGAGTCCACGATTGTGACCCGATCTGACACGATCATCACGATCGGGGTCCCCGATTTTGGACGATCTGATACGTGCAGATACGTTCGGATACGTTCCGATACGATCATCACGAACCGATGCGCTCTTTTGCGATCGGATACGATTGTGGTGGCTATGTCTTTCACGATCGGGATGGAGAGTGATCACGATTTGAGCCACGATTGAACCCCGACGGGTACATATACAGCCCGACTGACCATGGACTTCATTGTTTCTTGAACTTCTACAGAGTGAAGACTACAACCCACAATCATTGACCAAACAACTGTGCTCTCTTCAAGTGTAGATCGATGAATGAAGCTCAATCAATCTTGTCCGGTATATATATGGTCGCGAGAACTCGTAACAGATCATGAGCGCCCGTGAAAAAGCGTTACTAATCGTATCTACTCGCATCTACTCGCATCTACTCGTATCAACTCGTATCAAATCGTGAGTCAATCATGTCCGGTCGTGAGTGATGGTACCCGACAGAGCGTAACATATCGTGACAGATCGTGGGAGATCGCAGCGCATCTCAACAGAGCGTGGTGTTTGTCTTGTCCAAGGTTGATCCCGATCACCACGATTTCGAAGCACTATTAGATGCGATCTGTCGCGCTTTGTTACGATCCAATACGATCTCATGCGATGATCACGATTAAAAATTAATCGTGTTGATCGTAGAAATTTGTTTAACCGTCCAAACATGTTCTACGATCAACACGATTGCCACGACTGACCTCAAGATCTGATAAGATCTGATAGGATCACCACGATTACTCCACGATTAAGACTACGATTTCAATCGTGGCGCGAATCGTGATAGTGGGAACGGGGCATACGCCCCAGTCACACTGGAGGATACGACAACTTACAACAGGTTACGATCGTCTGCGACTGGAAATTACAAGGAATCGTAGAAAAGTCCTGCGACAAGTCCCGGGTGGATGCGGGTGGTCTTGGGTAGTCGCAAGACCGAATTCGGTCTTGGGGAGGTTTTCGATCATGTTCAAAAACCTGGCTGCGACCAAACTGGTCGTAGCTGGTCGTAGCTGGTCGTAGGTAGGTCTTCAATAGTCGTGCGATGGTCGTGCTACAAGTCTTGGGTGGTCTTACGTAGTCGTGGTTCATCGTGGGACTATCCAGTCGTCCAACAGTCGCACGACTATGCACGACTATTCGCACGACTTGTCGTGCGAATGCACGACTAGTCACACGACTATGCGTGACTAGTCTTGCGACTGATCCTTGACAATCGTAGGTAGTCTTGGGTGATCGTACGACAAGTCCCTCAAGGTCTTGCGACCAGTCGTGCTATCAGTTGGCTACAAGTCGCAGAGCAGTCGGGGACAGGTCTTATTGTGTGACTGCTAGGCCTACATCGCAGAAAAAACCTACGACCGGGCCAAGACCGCCCTAGGTCGCACGACTGACATGGTCGTAGACAATCGTAGCTCCAATGTGACTGGGGCATTAGTAACATCGTGGTCAATCGCTGTGTATACGTGATTATCCGTGGGTAATCGTTACGCATACCTAGTAAATACTTTGTATACTAGTGGAGTATTTTTGTAATCGTGTAGAAGTGAAAGTTCCACGGATGTACACGTATGGCAACGGATGATTTTTTTTGTTTTTAATCGTGGTCATACGTGGACAATCGTAACGCCAGATCGTGACAGTGTGACTGTAGCTTTACGTTTAGTCGTCACAAGTAACTTTGTGTCCACACAGTTTACAGTAATGTCACTATCGTTGTCCTTTATTTCAAGATGTTATTTTTGTACACAGTTTTGGATTTGTTAAACCCTGCGCGCAGCAGAGGTACTGTTTTGTACAGTCGGTTTGTTTAATTAAAGGGTTTCGCTTAATTGGCTCGGCCATTTTGTTTCATTCTCCATAAGTGCCCCATCCAGACATAGCCAGAAACGATGGTAGAGTCCCTTTAGCCCCAGTTGGCAACTTAGCCAAGATTTTCGCTGTCAAACCCAGACATCTGGCTATTGCCATGTTGTTCCTATACAAAGGGGCTTAGCAGGCAATCACTTATCACTTATCCAGCCACTGCTCAATGTAAACAAAAACAAACGTTCGGGGCATGTGGGCGGCACCTTTTGATCTAGTTATTGGATAGTTATTGTTGGCTGGGGGTGGGAGGGGGTTGTAGTGTTGGATATTGGGAGTTGCGGGATTGTAGCCGACGGCTGTTGCATGTAATAGGAGATATAGGGGGCCTGATGAAAGCCCATCTGTAATTAGTAAGATGCCTCATTGTCTGTGGGGAAATAAATTAGTTTTTTGCTAAAAACTGTTGGGTTGGGCCCAGACTATTTATATTCTTATAATTACCATTTTCGATAACGGATTGTGCTCACCCCACATGATTATTATGCCCAAACCCCATGTACTTTTTCAAACAGTACCTTGGTGTAACCGCTTTTATTTTTGGTCCTAGCCGCGCAGGGTTTTAATTGAAGTCATGAATGCCAACTTAAAAAAACGATCTGTTAGAATTCACTCTTAGATTTAGAACAAGCGTTAGCTCATCGTGAGTTTTTTTTTTCTTTCGTTTATGGGAAATCAATTTCAGGGTAACAGATTTCCAATGCTCCCTTAACAAATGGTTTTCAGGCAATGAGTTAATTTAAATACAAAATCAATTAAATTTGATTTTGAGGCAAGAGATCTAAATCTTCTTTTTAACTTATGTATTTTATTTATTTTCTTTTAATTATTTTATCAACTGAATTAAATTTACTTTTGGAAATGGAATAATGTGTACAATTATTTTACGAAAAGCATCAATAAATGTCCTACAATGATTGTTTAATAAACAATGTGGCAAAAAAGAGTCTAGAAAAACAAAATGGTTGGTAAATTTTTCCAAAATCGTTGGGTGTTTACTTTTAAATATTGGTTTTGGTTATCCGGTTACCAAATTTATAAATGGTCAGTGAATTTTGTTTCATTTTAATTTATGTAATAACCAAATGATATGTTTCATTATCATTAATAAATAAATTAAAAAGATTAAGGCCTAAACATTTTAAGCATTATTCTGGTACAGAACCTTAAAACTTAACACATAGTTAGACCTTAACATGTAGATGTATCCTAGGTTGTGAAATGTTTAAGTGAAGAAATATTCTGAATCACTATTCTGTAAATGTATACTGTTTGCTATCTTGAGAAAAAATTGGAAACAATTTTACCAAATTTGGCACAATTGACACCCATATTATGACGAAGTATTTTGTGAAGTATGAATGACTTCACATGATTGAACCGGAACTTACAGTTGGAAACATTTAAAATTATATTGGATGACTGAACCAGAAGTTAATGTATTCAGTATAGCACATTATATGTTATTTTTATTATATATCATGAAAACTCATACCTCCTGAGGTAACTCTTGTCTTTTATTTATTTTAATTTTTATATTCTATTACGACAAAAACATCAAATTTTAAATAAAAAACATATTGTTCCAAGCCACACTTGTTAATTTCTAACTTATTACTTAATTAAATCTCACAACTTTTCCAAGTTCAACAGCCAATATCTCAAGAACTAAATGACCTATTAGAAAACAAAAAACACAATTGAATTCCTTACATTAATAGCTTGTAATTATTGTGAAATGAGTTACCATAAATGCTTTGATGGTCAAATTAGTGGCACACGAAGTAACGATTTTACAAATTTTAAAAGGTCACATTTCATAGCTTCAATTTGATGTATAACTTGACAAATTTCGAGAAAAAAGAAATAGGGTGTTATAGCTAAATAATGTAATCTTACCTGCTCAGCAAAGGTGGAGAACATATGGATGATGATGGACATATGTATACTTCAAATTATTCCAAGATATTTATTCCATGAAAAATCAGGCATTTGTGGTATACGATGACTTCCACAATCATGTTAGCTAGGATCATCCTAGCTACAGTCATGTCAGTCTGATCTTGTCAACTCCCCCATTAGTGACCAACACGGTCATAGTACATGCTCAGTGGCAACTATCGTCCATGTACGTAATTCGCCGCACTCGTGAAATGACGCACTTACCTTTGTCTTAGCATTTCTCAGAAATTAGTGAAAATGTATGATTTACTGGAACGTTAGTGCTTGTGAAAGTGGAAAAAGTTGTTTAACCACTGATTTTACTAGATACAAATAGTAAGGGATTTACATGACCTCAACATTTTTTTTCACGAACATCTGTGAATTTTATTGTTCTGTGCCATCAACAAGCTGTTGTCAGTGGAAACTATGAATGCTTTGCATTTGCAATGATTTTTTAAAGAAATACTGATCCTCAAAATGGACACAGTCCATAGAAGAAGCGAATGAAGACTACTTATTTCGTTGGTGTTTATTTCGTCGGTTGTGGAAAAATATTGAGAAAATGAATCATTAATATCATGGTTATGACAAAATGTTAACAGCATTTTTACACATTTCAAAGTTTTAAAAGTACTTTGTGCAAAAATTTTAACCATCTTCCATTTTATTGGTCTTTTAAGAATATTGATTAAAAGTTTTGAGAGCTTCTCCAAACTATACCATTTTATTTTAAAAATCTAAAACAATATTTTTATTTTCAAGATTAAAAACAATTTTACAACCATCTGGAATAAGATGAAACATGATTCAACTGTTTGTCTTCTTGGGTACATTTTCTGTGCCCCATCAACTTTAACAGTTTGGGGGTGAGTCATTATACCAACATAATTTTTTTGATGACCACAATTCTAAGCGTCTCAAAAAACGGCGCTCAAGACGTCCACGTATATGATCACGCATTGAAGTTCAGCATTTTACAAGAGAATCCTTCACTGAAACAAACTGAAACACCAAACTGCTAATTCCATTTGTAAGTTTAGTCCAGTTGATGATATATCCTTAGGTGCATCATTTAGGGTAAATTGAGGATATAATAAGTTAGGATTCTTCCATTTTCTGAAGGGGAGGATTTTTTTAGAAGGGAAATAAAATCCGAAAACCATCATAAAAGTAAATTTTAAAGATAGTTTTCACTTTCTGTAACCCAAACAATTGATAGAATACATTTTTAACTGGTAATTGGTAAGTGGTTGCAAAAAAAATATTTAAAAAGCCTTAAAAAGTGGCGGTTGGATATGACAATCTTTCCGCCTCAGCCTTATCAGGGAAAGAATATCGAACCCAACGTCATCAAAGTTTAGAGCGCCCCCAGCGGCAGTTTTAAAAAGGGATTATTTTCCAATCTCAGAAATTGAACCAAAGTAGGTACTAATGTTATGTTTTCATAATCACGAGGAGGTCATATATGACCTTCAAATCACCTGATCTGACCTTTACTTCCTGTCCAAACAGGAAGTTCAAATTTAACACATTCTAACGCAAAATTGATATTTCTTTTGAATATGAAATTGATATTGTTATTATAAAAGATGATAAACCCTTGCACAATATGATATTGACATCATCGATGATAATTTTATTGAACCAGAAATTCACACGAACACCGTGTGTTTGTTCCAACAAACACTTGAACTTATTTTTACTTCTCCTTCTCAGCGGCATTTGTCCAGCAACAAAGGCATCTTTACTAAGCATATACAGCCTTCAAACTTAACACATGAACAGAACATAACAAGCTGACGAAACCTTTGCTATGACGTCATGATGACGTCATCAGGTGTAGAATTACATTAATTCAAATTGTAATATTTCAAAAAATCATAACTTCTAAACTACACAACGGAATGTTTTAATCCACACATCATCGTATAGGACTTGAAAAATCGAGCAAAAGTTACACAGACAAGACAAGTTGAAGTGAAAAAAATATTCCCGGGCATCATTTTGAGATCTGGAGGCAATGTGAATGGGAATTTTGACATGGTTCCTGTATATGAAATATTCTTTGAAATATATACATATCAAAACTATGATCAATGACGTCATTACTACGTCACTACGGAAAATAAAAACAGGTCGAAAAAAAATTATTTCTCTATCTCAAAAATTATATATCAGAATTTTGTCAAATTTAGAATATAAACAATTTATGTCAATATGAAGACAACTGGAAAGTTTCATCTTAATCAAGTGACCAAAACTTAATATATGAGAATAAAAAAGTAGTTTACGATACAACTTTGAAGGTTAATAAAACAAAATAGGCGATGCTGTTTCCTGCGCCAATAATTCAAACTAAAGTCGGCTCTTTGCACATTTAGCGGTTGGACATTTTCTTTACTTAGCAAAACCGGTAATAAATGACATCCTTGCAAAAAGAAGCTCATACAAACTTCAAACTTCACACATGAAGAGAAAATAACTAGCAGACGAAACCATTGTTGTGACATCATGATGACGTCATCAGGTGTCAAATTACATGAGTTCAAAGTTTAATATTTCAAAAAATCATAACTCGAAAACATCAGGTTTAATAGTTATGCATTAACAAGTACAGCTGTAAAATACAGTGAACTGCGAAAAAATGGAACGTTTGATACGGGAAGTTATGGCCAAAAGAAGGTGCAGCAATCACGCACGTTAGAAGTTATGGTTAAAAACGATTATTCAATGTCTATTTTGTTGTACGAATAACACCGTTGTTATATTAATGATCAGATGAACTTAATTTTCCTTGTTTTGTTTTTTCTTTGTAATAGCAATCATAACATTCGGGAAATTTGTTTGTTATATATTAAATGGTGTTGTTGTTATGGATGTTTCATTGACAACAGCGATAAGCGAAATGATAAGTTCATCAAATTAGGCATATAAATTACATGAGAAATATCAATAACACCCTTATCGAAAACGTATGTAGCGCCCTCTAGATATGTTTTTCAAAACTCGAGATCTCTTGACTTATAATACGATTCACCGTTGAAAATGTGGCGTGCATAGAATCCCGCGTTTGGTCGTGCAGTTAGACTAAAACGGTGATTATTATATATTCCCCATGGCATCCCTTACCATTCAACCAAGTGTTGTGCCGTATATAATAATAATATAAACTTTAATGTGTTGTCATCATCCATCAAAACGTAATAAGCAATACATAAATTAATAAGTCATTCGACCCCCACACTGATCCATCCATGGTTGACTGAATAACGCTGCCACGATCCTCCTTGTCATTATGCGATAGTCAAATACCGATTGTGTTTAAAACAAAGAGGGAACCAAATACCTTGCCCTTGAAGTCTCGGTTTGGTTCAATTGATTTGAATAGAATAAAGGGAAAATGACAGTACAACTATAATATTTTATATTACAAAGTCCAACAGCAATAATACAAGCATTCCACTAAGCTCTTGTTTTTTTAAATTTTCTATTTAAATGTATTTATTTGCTTTACATAATAATGTAAATATAATGTAGTTTTGGATATTCATTTAGGCTTTTATAGAACTCTGATATTGTAATCAAATTAATTACTAGCATTACTTATTTTAAATTGTGTAATTGCAATTTTGACAATCTCTGCTAGAGTCGAAACATAAGGCCATTAACAACTTTTAACATATTATTTCATTTATACAATGTAAGCCGAGGTCAAAATGTGAACATAAGTACAGCATGGTCGGAGTACCCTGTAGGTTATATAAAATTAAAACATGTCAAATCGTTTAGCTATTAGCGATTAATTAAACAAATAATTGTTAATTGTTTATGTGTACATTTGAGTACTATAAATTTACCCATTATAAACGTTTGTGATGTTGTTTTGTAATCATATTTTAAAGGGAACAGAGTTAATTAATTGAAAAATGTTTATAAATTCATTCAAGATTGTGTTGATTAAAGTCGATCTGCTCTCAAAGATGTCATTCTTGATTTTCTCTCAACTTTGATTAATTGATGACCGCCTTGGCTTTGCCAACTTTTATAAGCATATAAAACATGACAGGTCACTGTTTCAGTTATTTCATTACTCATCATAAGCAATTATCATTGTTTTTAAGAAAAGTCGATAACAAACAACTCTTATGAAATACATATGAAACCCTTGAACAGATTACAACTGATCCCCAAAAATACAGTTAAGCACATTATCAAAATTCACAAAGTGACAACAAATGTGACATTACATATATAATCTATGTTGATAAGAAAATCGAGGTCAATTTCATCATCATTTCAGTTTTAATGCGTTTTATTCAGATGACTACTGTCCTTTCTTGTACTTTAGTTCACCTAAACTAAAGTCATTGAAATGTGTCATTATTAGCCATCTTACTTAAAAGGCATGATAATGTATGCTAAATACAGCATATAGAGACCATGTACATGTATGTCTTGATGATTTTGTAGCTTTAAGTGGACATAAAGGCAAATAATATTTAAAATTCTTATAATGTATCCAGTGCTGATTGTGTGGCTTCAACAGGACATTATGTAGAGATGAATTACATTTTCTGAAAGGAAAAAAAATACAGTGTTATCATACACTATTCAAAAGTATTTCCATACCTCTCTGTAAGTTTGTTTGGAGACGGATTTATAAAGTACCGCGATTGGAATAAACTCTTACAAAAGCCATAACCAAAAAGTCCCCCATGAACAAAATTACAAATTTTAAACAATAGTTGACAAATGACGCAAATATGAATATGTTTAATTGTTTCCTATTTAAAGTTAGTTAGATAAGATTCACCTTTACTAAAAATAACCCGAACACCTAGTGTTTGTAATCAAACAAACACTAAATTTCTAGGTATTTTTTTTTTTCGTTTTTTTCTTCTTTTTCTCCTTTTCCGTGAGACTTCTAGTGAATTACATGTCTCTTCCTCAACTGGTGATGACGTTTTTCAATCTGATTAAAACTCAATACGATTGAGCTTTCAATTCAGTGATCTTTGAAAGCCACTAGTGCAACATAGTCGTCCGATTTTCAACTTCCGGAAAGCAGATTTAAACGATCTTAACAGGACACTTGAGTGTATTCCTTGGAATCTGCTTGAAGCTACATATTGTGACGAAGCTACTTCACTTTTCTACGATTTTGTTGAAGCTGCCATCATCGATGTTGTTCCAGTTGTACGCCCGCTTCGTCCCTCTCCTCCTTGGTTTGATGGGAAAGTTCATCTAGCTCTAAAAGCTAAGGAAAGAGCGTTTCGTCAGAAGAAGGCTAATCCTACACCTGGGAACATAGCATGTTTCAAGCAATCAAGATATGAGTTTAGGAACCTGGTGAAGATTAGGTGCGCCAACTATTTAAAGTCAATCACTGGTGACATTGGTAAAAAATCCAAAACGTTTTTGGAATTTTATTAAGGCTCGATCCCGTCAACATTTCTGGCCTTCAGTTCTACGAAATGAAAGTTCAGGACTTGAAGCTACTGATCCAGCTGGTAAAGCTGCTCTTTTGATGGACTTTTTAAATTAAGTGTTTCTAACTATAGACCAATTTCATTACTCCCTCAGATAGCTAAGGTCTTTGAAAAGATCTTTTGCAAGCAAATTTTGTCTCATGTTTGACCTGCCAGTTCTGAGCAGCAGCACATCTTTGTCTCTGGCAGGGACTGCTCCTCCAACCTTACTTCATTATTGCAGGAGGCATACCATGCTGTTGACCAGAGAGAGCAGTTGGATGTTGCCTACACGGATTTTTCAAAGGCTTTTGATGGAGTCAACCATGATTTCTTGTTATATAAACTGAAATTCTACAATATTTATCCTAATATCTTAATGTTGTTACAGAGTTATCTGACTGATGGTTTTACCTCTATATGGAAAACAGTGCCCTCGGGTATTCCACAGGGTTCAATACTGGGGCCTCTTCTATTTACATTATTTGTTAATGATGACAATAAATAAATAAATACATAAATAAACAAACAAATAAATAAATAAATAAACGTATTTCGTTGTTAGTGAATAAGGAAATCAACGTCCTTTTGCATGAAATTAGACGACTCGTACTATTATGTCATCACACGTACGTATTGTGTTCTACTATGAACACAATACGTGTTAAGTCACATTCGTATATGCACAGGTTAAAGTTCCAAGAATACAACACGTGTGACGAAACATTTGTATATTCACATGTTCACATTCAAACTTCTAATTATGTCTCATCCATGTACGTTCGTCATCTAAAAGTACAATAAGTAACAAGTTAGATTTCTGATGTATTTTTAAACATAATTAAATTAAATTTGTGTCCAAACAGACACTGCATAAAATTCACAATATGCAGTGCCCCTGAAACGCCTTTAAATTCTTGTCACCTATGTTTTGGCCTAATTCATTTTGTTCATTTTCAATTTCTACATTGTCCCGTTTCTGTTGATTCTGACGGTCCACTTCAGCTCTGGCTCTACGCCGCAGTGTCCACCAAGACCGATCCTTTTCTATGCTACGGTACGTGCAAGTAGCGGTTCAATAAGTACATGAACATGTACACAGTTGTCCCATGGGCCTACTGACTGGCAACCAGGGTACTTCATTTCTAAAAGCCTATAGTGGAAAAGATCCAACTACAACTGATATAAGCCTATGAAAATACTAACCAAACCGGGAGCTCTTAAAAAGCATGCTCGCCTGTAGGCACCTAATAATATAGTAATTAGTATATGTTACTAAAACAATGAATAAAAAGAGCACGGGGGGGGGGGGCGCTACATATGCCTAACCCAGCATCAGGTAGGCCTCCGGTCTGTTGTTTATATTGGCAATAATGAGATGAATAGGAAATGGATTTCAAAAAGGATTAGTTCCATATATGCACAAATTCCTACGGTTGATATCTGTTTAAATAAAAGGTCAAAATAATGAGAACATTCCATGCCTTTTTTGTATTTGAAAATCCAAAACATACCACGTATGCTGATCGTGAACAAAATGGCTGACGGCGGTAAGCAATCTATCTCGTACCCACTTATATTACTCCGCGATCCCCCCGGAGACGTGGATCTTAGCGCAACAAAGATCTGGGTACGAGATTGAGCGGTAAGGTACGGACGCGTGGCACATAGAGATTGGTTCCTGATCCTTAAGGAGGATTGGGAACCATTCTATTGGCGCGTGCGCAGTAGAAAACGACGCGTATTATTTGGAAATAGACTAAAATCGTGCAAAACCTTTGAAACTATAACCATTCTTTATTTTATCATTTTTACACGGCCTGAATTTCTCAAATTTAAAATTCGCTTAAAATTACGTGAGGAAATATTGCAATCTTTCACCCCACTTTGGGAAAATTCGTTTTTCCTCGGCATCATCCTCGCCAACCTTAATTAAAGGACCGTCGTGATTTTTACGTGAATATCACGTGATGCCAATTGTCGTAACTTCATTGTGTGAGCGACGTGATTATCAAGTCATATTCCAGTCAAGAAAACATGGGGAAAATCTGGTAAAA
This sequence comes from Zoroaster sp. YZ-2022, assembly GCA_029582265.1. Classification (NCBI taxonomy): domain Eukaryota; kingdom Metazoa; phylum Echinodermata; class Asteroidea; order Forcipulatida; family Zoroasteridae; genus Zoroaster; species Zoroaster sp. YZ-2022. The sequence continues at coordinate 10,839,720 of CM055828.1, read as the reverse complement.
TATTGACGTGAAAATCACGTCATAATATGGTCAGCCAGAAACTTGAATTTGACGATAAAAATTCAATTCATGTAAGACGTAATTCTCACGTCATAATTACGTCAGTCATACGACGTACGACGAGATTACCAGTTGACGACGTCTTCACGACATCAGTCTGCTATCAGTGTAGAAATGGTTAGATTACTTACCTTGCGTTCGGGGTTTGAAACCGGCTTCGATGTGCTGATCTTGCTGGGATTGTAACCGTTGCGCTGGAGGGTAGTCCTGATGCGCCGTAGTTCCTTGGGTATAGGTTGTAGGCGCGTTGTACAAGGGTTAGGTTGACCGATGACTTGATGCTAGGGTGATGGAAGGAGCGCTGGTTGAGGTAACGGTATGTGTGGGTGGGCTTTCTGTAAACGTTGTGGTGTAGGGAGCCGTCTGGGTTCATGGAAATGCCAACATCGAGGAACGCGATCTTGCCATCTTCCTCTGTTTCCATGGTGAACTTGATGCTAGCATGTTGCTCGTTGAGGTGTTGTAGAAAGTGCTGGAGTGTGTCTCTGCCATGTGGCCAAACCGCAAAGGTGTCATCCACGTAGCGGAGCCACAGGTTCGGTTGAAGGTCGGCGGTGTTGAGGGAAGAGTTTTCAAACTCTTCCATGAAAATGTCAGCAAGGACCGGGGATAGAGGAGATCGCATGGAGGTCCCAGCTGTCTGCTCGTAGAACTTGCCCTGAAATTGGAAACAACTTGAAGAGAAATAAGTTAGTAGCAGGTCATAAATTTGGTCCGGGGTGAGTGATGTGCGGTCATCAAGGGAAAGATCTTGTTCTAGTCTGTCCTTCACCAGGAGGCATGTCTCTGCAGTTGGGACATTGCTGAAAAGGGAGACAACATCAAAACTAACCAAGATGTCGCTGGGTTGTAGGGTGAGACCTTGGGTGATCTCAACGAACTGACTGGAGTTGGACACATGGTGCTGAGTGAGACCCACCAAGGGTCGGAGGATCTTAGCTAGATGCCGGGCTGTGTTGTTTGTGGGTGAACCTCTGGAGGCGACGATAGGGCGGAGAGGAACATCGGGTTTGTGGATCTTCGGCTGGCCAAAGAACCTGGGGCAGGATGAGCTGGAGGGTCTGAGGTGTCGGTAGAGTTGGATGGTGAGGGCACCGGCACGGTGTAGAGCAAGGAGTTTGCTGGCAACTGTTTTCTCTATGGATGGGATGGTGTTCTTCTTGAGGGGGCGGTATGAAGCAGACAATAAAATGTCACTTACCTTGTCAGTGTATTGCGATCGGTCCATGATGACTGGTAGCGTTGCCTTTGTCCGCGGTGAGGATGTGGATAGAGCTGTCCCGTCTGATGTCACGTAGAGCAGAGAGCTCTCCCTTGTTTGGGTTGGGCTTAGCTGGCTTGGCTCTACGTAACACATCACTCATCTGTATCCGTACGTCGTCAGCTTCTGCTTTGTTGAGTCGTCGTATGGCTGGTTCCACTAACTGGATGATTTCTTCTGTTGAGATGGATTTGGGCGTGAGGGCGAAATTCATACCCAGCGACAGTACTGATGTTTCGGTGGGGGTGAGGGTGCGTTGGCTGAGGTTGATGACGGTGTGTTTGCGGAACGCGTCCTGTGCACGGAGGTGTGGAGGTTGCCTTAGGCCTGTTATTTCTTACTCACGCGATGAACTTTTTAAACTTCGCAAGATTTATCATGTTGTGGATACCAAAACAGTGTTACCACCTACTGTACTGAATGATCTGAAACAGTATAGAATATTTCATGAACATCCCGAATACCGCCCTGCACATAGAGGGAAAAAAGGTGGTAGACGCCAAATAAAAAAACATCCCAGTTCTTGTTACAAGTAGACCTACAACTAGCCAATCCAGGAGAACGCATCATTCTTCAAAAAATACGCTCTCTGATTCTACTGTTTGCTTTAACAACTTGAAATCCGTCAAACCTCACACAGACTCTACTTAACTGTTGCTCTTTGAATGCTCAGTCAATAAGGAATAAGACATGTGAATTTACTGACTTTGTTTTGAGTAAAAACCTTGATGTTGTCGCCATAATTATGTGAAACTTGGGTAAAAACTTATGATTGTGTAACTATTGTAGACATCACCCCTGCTGGATATTCTTTTCAACATATTCCTAGATTGAATAAAGCAGGTGGTGGTGTTGGAATACTATTTAGATATTCTCTCTCTGTAACTGTAATTTATGACACCAAGAAATATTCATCATTTGAAGCAATTCATGCTGAGATTACATCAAATTCACAGTCATTCCATCTTGTAACAATATATCGCCCACCTGGATGTGCTTTTGGAACATATATTCTTGATTTTGAAAATATAATAGTTGATTTCCTTTTACATAATGATGTCCTGTTTTGTGGTGACTTTAATATTCACTTAGATGATCCTAATAACCATGCTGCCAATCGATTCAATAATAATAAAAGAGACGCTCATGGCGCAGTGACAAATCAGTGTAAACAAGAAAACAAAATACATGGTAAGAACAATGCAATATAAAATTACAAGGAACAATGGTTGTAAAAAAGGCCGATTGGCCCTGGTGAGACTATGCTAGGCAAAGACGATATTCTGACAACAAGGAAAAACCCTGCATACACTGTAAAACATTTCTGTATTTTTTCACAGATTTTTTGTTTGTTTTTTCCTTTTACATGTTTGTTTATGTAAATAAACCTGTATCTGTCAATATTATTGTATTTATTTTCACATATTTTTCTTTTTCATTTTACCCATACTTTAATAATTTAACCATAGAATTTGTAAGAATACAGTCGAGTTATGCGAATTCTTTGTTTTTACAGCAGTTGTGTAGTAAATGTGCATGTGTTTGGCTTTCTATAGCAAAATAATAACAGGTCTGTAATTATATTTTACAAAATTAACGTTTAAATAAAATAACAGGCAAAGTGCCGGCAACTCTGTTGACAGCACTTTCTGTCAATTTACAAATAATTTTTTTAGAGTGTATCCAACCATGCAAACAAGGTTGATTTGCAAAAAATGTAAACACTGTAACGATACTCTTCACATATTAAACAAAAACAAAATGTATAAATACATCATCATAAAAGTCAATAGTTAAACATAAGTAAATTATACATCAATGTTCATCAAATGAGTTTTGAGAGCAGTTTTAAATGAAGCAAGACATGGACATTGTTTGACATGCTCAGGTATGTCATTCCACAAAGAAGGAGCAGCAGCAGCAAAATAACGTTTTCCCCAGGATCTCTCTGTCAATTTCTTACTCAGAAGAAGTTTATGATGTGATCTCATGAAATCACGATTTGAGTGATACGGTTGAAGTAATTCTGACAAATATGATGGTGACATCAATGGAAGAGCGGTAAACATACATTAAGATTTTGAAAACAATCCTGTCCTTAATCGGGAGCCAATGAAGATCTCGCAATATTGGTGTAATATGTTCTCATGGTTTAGTCCGGGTTACAATTCTAGCGGCTATGTTTTGAAGACGAGACAGACGATAAATTTGTGTATCTGGTAGACCATATAAAAGTGAATTGCCCATGTCCAGGCGGGAGGTCACATACGCATGAACAAGTTGTTCCGTAGCCTCTTGAGAGATGTATTTTCTGATGAGGCCGATGTTGCGCAGATGAAATGAGGAACATTTAGAAATTGAAGAAATTCAGTGACATGTCACATTGATCATGGTTGGTGTTCAGCTAACTAACGAGGAGAGAGTTTTTTGTGTCACGGAGTACATTCGTACTGGAAGAGTAAATGGTGTTATCGATGCATTTATGCAGCGATTCCCAGATCGAGATCCACCTGCAGCCAGCACTATCTGGAGAAACCTGCGAAAGTACCGGAGGGAGGGTACCAGCCTCAATCTCAATCGAGGGCGTTCCGGGCGACATCGGACTGGGAGGTCGGCGGAAAACATCGAATTGGTGGAGGCGCAGCTGAATGCCAACCCGCATGTCAGTGCCAGACGGAATGGATTGGGCCTACCACATGCCACGTTCAATCGCATCACTCGCCTGGACATGGGCGCGTATTTGTTTTTTACACCGCAGCGACGGGTTTTGTGCGCATTTCGCCCTTGTGTCAAGACTATGAACCCATTCAGCACGCATGCGCGCGAAGGGAATTTCGACACGCAAAAAAAAACTACCATCAACGGAGAGGGAATGGCTCCATGAGTTCCACTGCAGAGCGCCATGGTCGACTGCAGCTTGGAGTTTTCTATCGTCGCGCGCCTAGGGTTTCGTAGTCTCTCTCTCAAGACCGGAATTGGCACTTTTACTGCACAAAACCCGTCGCTGCGGTGTAAAACAAATATACGCGACCTGGGCATGCACCCCTACCAAATGCGCGTGCGACATCGGCTACTACCGCCGGATTTGCCAAGACGGTTGAATTTTTGTCAGTGGGTCGTCGACCAGCTGCAGGCAGATGTGCGATTCGTCCATCATCTCGTCATTGGCGATGAAGCTGGATTTTCTCTCGACGGAAAAGTCAACTCACGCAATGTTCGAGAGTACGCCCCCAAACAACATCCACCTCCCTTCAATTACGAACACAACTTCCAACGTGAGAAAGTGAGTGTCTGGGTTGGCCTCTGCGGCAGTGGCCTCATCGTCGGACCGGTGTTTTTTCAGGGCAACCTCAACGGCCGGCGTTACCTTGAGATGTCGTGGCCGAGCGGTCTAGCTTACCGGATTCAAGTTCTGGTGTTAGCAACATAATGTGGGTTCGAATCACGGCCGTGACACTTGTGTCCTTGAGCAAGACACTTAATCATAATTGCTTCTCTCCACCCAGGGGTTAAATGGGTACCTGTGAAGGCAGAGTTGGTTTGCTCTATATGCGCTAGAAATGGCAGCAATTGAGATGTATACTCCCCAGGGAGCTGAGATGGTTTCAGGAATGATTTATGAGCCTTATGAGCCTTATGAGCAGGGATAATAATATAATGCGCCTTGAGCACCACTTAGTTGGTGGATACGTGCGCTATATAAATCCACACATTATTATTATTATTATTATTATGATGATGATGATGTCATCCCCATCCTTGACGAACATTTCGAGGTTCAGGAGCGAGGTGTGTTTAGGCGCATGTGGTGGGCTCAAGACGGCGCTCCGTTTCATCGTCTACTGGCTGTCCGTGACCGCCTTCATGAAGCGTTCGGAGACCGTGTCATAGCGTTGAATCATGTGCATGAATGGCCACCGAGATCTCCAGACCTCACCCCGTGTGATTTCTACCTCTGGGGATACTTGAAATCCAAGGTGTACACGACTCCCCCTCCGGACCTGCAGACTCTCCGTGTCAGAATAACAGCTGAGATTTACGTCCTCCGGCAGACTCCAGATGCTGTTAGGAGAGCGATGGGAGACATGGAGAGACGATGTCGCCTGTGTATCGAGCGAGAGGGAGGGCATGTTGAGGAGGAAGGGATGTAATCATCAACAGTTCATCCACATTGCAACACTTGCACATCTAATCAAAATCGATTATCACTGCATTTAAAAACTTGGTCCCATCGTCAATTTGACCTCTCTTGGAAAAGTACTCATAACTCTGTCCAAAATTTTCAGATTTGGACGTTTATGTCTCATTTTAAAGTGGAAAGGTGTATCTTTCAAACCATACCTATATTATCTATGTTGGTTACTAATTCTACGTCTAGCATTCCGTTAAATTTTGTTTGCAATTTTTTTGAGACACACTGTACATGTATATATACATATACACTGTATATATATATATATATATATATATATATATATATATATATATATAAACGGGTAGCGAGCAAAGAAAAATTGGCTGATGCCGGACTCGAACCCGCGACCTCTCGATTACCGTACGAGCGCTCTACCAACTGAGCTAACCAGCCCCTATGTTGGTGGGCGGTCCACTTATGCCAATTATCTAATGCTCTAGGTCAGAGGCCAAACCATATCTGCCGAGTGGCCAGGGATCAAGCCCCAGTCAGATGCAAACAACCCGGGTGACGGCAGTAGCGGGGATCACACAATTAACGGGACACAAGCCTTTTATGTGGTTGTACACAAAGTAGATTTATATGGAGAAACTGACCTAAAATATTATAAACGGGTAGCGAGCAAAGAAAAATTGGCTGATGCAGGACTCGAACCCGCGACCTCTCGATTACCGTACGAGCGCTCTACCAACTGAGCTAACCAGCCCCTATGTTGGTGGGCGGTCCACTTATGCCAGTCAATTATCTATTGCTCAACACCTTGTATCCCGTGGTCATAGCAAACGCAGAGTCCAACTAGCTATCAACAGGGCCCTCTGTACCCCGTAGCACCCTCTTGGCTACCCAGGGTAACAAGAAAACCCTTCCTAACAGAGTTCCCCTGGTCACTACTTATCACCCCAGATTACCCAGACTTTCATCTATCGTAAATGATAACATAACTATTTTACACTCCTCCGATAGGTTACGCTCAGCCATCCCTGAGCCCCCTTTGATTGCTTTCCGTCGCCCCCGTAACCTCGGTGATATATTGGTTCGAGCTGGGCTCCCTAGCACCAACAGTGACCTTAACGTCACTGATCATGAATCACCACAGGGGTGCTCTAATTGTACCCGCTCGAGATGCAAAACCTGTTTGTATGTCAAACCTGCTCAGATCAGAAAGTGAAAAGCCACAATACTGGACTCACCTACAGAATCAGAACTAAATCCCAGTGTGACACATCCAATGTTATACAGTGCGTATCAAAAAAAAGGTCATCCGAATTCAGGGCGTTAATATGCCAAGGTTATTTAGTTTGGCAATTGACATGTAGTGTACCAAAGAAGAGGAACTCCTCAGCTTTCCATTGATACCTGTATCGATCCATTGCTGTCACACATGACCGAGTACATTGTTATTGAAAATGACAAATTCAAATCGCATTTTTGCAAGTTTGGGTAATCAGTGCAAGGCAGGATAATTAGTGAAAGTCAGTATGATAAACCAGATTTTCTTTAGGAATGACTGCACATTATTGAAGAAGAATCTCTTCTAACATTGCCCTTTTATGCACCCACACCTTCAACATGTACACCTCCCCTTTTCGACACAAAGCTGACAGCGACGGAGCATGTCCTGCACTGCTCGTCTCACCATAGCCGGATTATTGCGTAAAGCATCCACTTCATTTCGAATACGGCCCTGCAATTCATCAAGATCACGGGGAGGAGTTGCAAACACCTTGTTCTTCAAATGTCCCCAAAGGAAATAGTCACATGGTGTGAGGTCAGGTGATCTTGGTGGCCATTCCACCTCATGGTTGACGGCGATGACTCGTTCGCCAAAGAGTTCCCTCAGACGATCTCGGACAGCGATAAGGCGATGTGCTGGGGCGCCATCTTGGGCCCACCAGAGTTGTCTGAAGACCCCACGAACCTGTCGCTCAAAGTGTTCCTGCAGCTGCGGTAAAACGTTATCATTGAGCATCTGCAGATACATGTTACCATTGACATTCCTTTGAAAGAAAAACGGTCCGATCAGCTGACCACTTCCACAAAGTCCTAACCAAACAGTCCACTTTTGTCGACTCATGTTAACCTCAAAATTGAATTCTGGGGGGTGTCTTGCTGGTGCATATTCAAGAACATTATGCGTATTGACCTTGCCGTTCATGGAGAAAGCAGCTTCGTCACCGATTACGAGATTCCGCAGAAAATTGACATCTCTCTCGGTACGGGCTATCAACCATCTGGCAAACGCCAACCTTCTAGCAAAATCTCCTGGCGTAAGTTGATGTCGGATGTGAATCCGATATGGATGCTGGTGGAGGTCCAATCTCGTGATTCTGTTGAATGTCGCCGAAGGCAATCTCAGCCCATTTCGCCTTGCGCTGGTGTCCCTAGGATGCTCCAAAAGTTGCTGCCTTACTGCTGCAATGTTCCTTCTGATCGCCCGGGGCGCCTCCTGCCAGAATTCCCTTGTTGCGGTTGAGGCTAGTGCCATACTCTTGATATTGTCTAACATTCGCCCAGATGGTTTTGGCTGCTGGGGGCTCCCGTTCTGGGAAACGTTCCCTGAAAGCATCGCGAGTTTGCTGCAAACTGTGAGTTTGGTGAAATGTTGTAATCACGAAAACTCGCTGTTCAGTCGTTAGTTGTACCATCTTTCCAACTACCTGTCCCTAAACCCAGGCCCTTCTTAAATACCCAACTTGAAGAAAAGGATGTCGTAACAGACGATTACCGCACCAGCTTAAAAATCTTACATAATCATCTAGGCAGTCAAGTGATGCGTCCATTTCAGACTGCCTTGAACTGATTACCCAAACTTGCAAAAATGCGATTTGAATTTGCCATTTTCAATAACAATGTACTCGGCCTTGTGTGACAGCAATGGATCGATACATGTATCAATGGAAAGCTGAGGAGTTCCTCTTCTTTGGTACACTACATGTAAATTGTCAAACTAAATAACCTTGGCATATTAACGCCCTGAATTCGGATTACCTTTTTTTTGATACGCACTGTATATGTAATCTCATGTAAAAGATGTGGTATACAATATGTAGGGGAGACAAAGACCAAATTGTGTCTCCGCTTTGCCAACCATGTTTCCTCTGTGAAAACTTTAAAAAAAAACTAGCCTATGGCAATCCATTTTAACAAGCCTAATCATAGCATTAATGATGTTGAACTCATTGTAATTGAAGCCTGCACTAGCAATGATACACATCGCAAACTTAGGGAGTCACACTGGATACATCAACTAAAAACACTTCAACCTTATGGCCTCAACATCAACATAGGTATCAAATAACCCAGATACCTTTACCCATATCATTCTGTAGGCATCCGTCCGTCATTTTTGTTTGCAGCGGCGGTTGTGGCTGAACAGCCCCACTCGGGAATGGCAGTGTCTCTCGCAGATGGTGCAGACAAAGGGAGGGGGTTCTGGCATGGGCGTGGGGTCTGCTGCTCTCAGTTTCCTCTTCTGCCTCTTCTCCTGCAGCGCGGCGGATTCCTGTAGCGACTGACTGTCTCCATACACCTCGGTCTTGTGCAGCATCCTCCCAACTGTTGGGGTCGATGCCTGCCTGTTTCATGTCGCGCTTGCAAACATCCTTGTAGCGCAGGCACGGGCGACCAATAGGCCTGGATCCTGTCAACAGCTCGCCGTACAGGATGGCCCTAGGGAGTCGAATGGAATCCATCCTGTGGACATGGCCAATCCATCTGATTCGACGCTTGCTCAACATGGCGAACATGCTGGTGGAGTAGGCACGGTCTAGAACTTCCGTGTTGGGAACTTTCTCCTGCCATGTGATGCCCAGGATGCGACGTAGGCATCGCAGGTGGAAACTGTTCAGCCGTTTTTCATGTTTGGAGTAAGGGGCCAGGCTGATGACACAGGCTTGATAAATCTGGAGCTTGGTGTGCACAGTTAAGTTCTTGTTGGACCAAACTTTTGTTGACAGCCTGGCCATCATTGCGGCGGCCCTCGCAAGACGGGAACTCAGTTCTGCATCAAGTGACAGGTTGATAGAGACTCTGAATCCGAGGTACGTAAAGGTGTTCACACAGTGGAGAGTCTTATTGTCGATGGAGATGGTAAGTGGGGTTTCGACTCTTTGGCCCATGATGTTAGTCTTCTGCTGATGGACAGGCCGAATTCTTTGCAGGCATGGGATAGCCCTGACTCGGTGTGGGATGTAAGTGCGGCGTCGTCTGCAAATAGCATCACCCTCAGGACCACGCTGGTCACTTTGGTCTTCGATCTCAGTCGGGCAAGGTTGAAGAGTTTGCCGTCAGCTCTAGTGCGTAAGTAGACGCTTTCAGAAGATGAGCCAAAAGCAAACGACAATAGGAGAGAGAAAGCTTCCGAAGAGGGTCATTGCGAGAACACAGCCCTGCTTCACTCCGCTGCAGATTGGGAAGCTCTGTGAGGTTTCACCATCATAGCAGACTGAACCTTACATGTTGACATGGAAGGATGTTCTAATGTTGAGGAGCTTTGGGGGCAGCCAATCTTTGCAAATAGCTTGAAGAGACCATCTCTGCTGACGAAGTCAAACGCCTTTGTGAGATCGACGAAGGCGAGATACAGTGGTCTCTTCTGTTCTTGGCATTTCTCCTGGAGCTGCCTGAGGGTGAAGATCATGTCTACCGTGGACCTCGCTGCCCTGAAACCGCACTGTGACTCAGGGTAAACACGCTCTGCTAGGAACTGGAGTCTGGCAATTCGGGCGAAGGCCTTCCCCACGACGCTGAGCAGAGAGATTCCGCGGTAATTATTACGGTCACTGCGATCGCCCTTATTCTTGTACAGTGTGACAATCTTGGCATCGCGCATGTCCTGGGGGATGACTCCTTCGTTCCAGCAAAGACAGAGGAGGTCGTGGGGATGTGGCAGAAGGGAAGGTTTTCCAAGTGCAATGGCGTCAGGTGTTATCCCGTCAGCACCTCGAGCCTTGCCGCAAGCGAGGCTGTCAATGGCTTTGTTGAGTTGCTCCTGTGTAGGCATGCACGGATTACCGCACGGGAAAACTGGGCACGTGCCCCGGGCCCAGGAGCCAATAGGGGCCCTTGGTTTTCAATTTTTTTTTTTTTTTTTTTTTTTTTTTTTTTTAGGGAGGGGGGCCACGGGTCCCTATTAAATGTCAAGGCCACCCCCCCATTTTAAAAATATTGGAGTAAATGTGATTTTGTAAATGTATGACTATGGCATTGTTTGAATGTAAATCACGTGTTTAATAAAGCCAATTAAATCACGTAGCCTACAGCGTGACGTAGGCCTATGCTGTGTGGTTGTTTCTGTGCTATTGTGCAACAAAACTATGTAGGCTATCTGGGGGGAGGGCATGCAGTGAGTGCGTGTGCGTGCGCGTGCAGGCTAAGTAGCATAGTACTAGTAGTATTATGCGCGTGTATGGGCCCGTGGTGAATTTGTGCCCAGGGCCTGTGCTCATGATGATCCGTCCATGTGTGTAGGTTCCTTGTCGAGCTCCTCCATCACAGACAGGCTTACGATGCCGTTTAGAGCCTCCTCTGACACTATGTTCTAAGTAGCGTATAGCTCCATGTAATGCTCAGCCCACCTTTCCATCTGCTTACTGCTGTTGATGATGACTTCACCGGACTTTGATGGAAGGACCCGTGGCTTGTTTTATCCCATCATACATGCCCCTGATGTCACCCGTGTTGAAGGCGGCCTGTATCCTGGAGGAGAGTTGTAGCCAGTAGTTGTTGGCACAGCGTCGTGCCGTTTGCTGGGTTATTCTCCTGGCTTCTCTCAAAGCTTCAAGGTTCCTTGTTGAAGGGCTTTCATTGTGCTTGAGGAAGGCAGTGCGCTTGGCCTCAATGACTGGCTGCATCTCCGCAGTATTAGCCTCAAACCAGTCTGCATTCTTTCTCACTTTCCTGCCATATACTGTCACGTATGCAGTTCCACTTGTCTGCAGCACTTTGCTGGCCGGAGGCAGAGAGTGCTTGGTTAAGGGAGGTGAGGAAGAGCTGATTGACGTCTGGGTCAATGGAGCGGCTGACATTGATGCAAGGACGGACCTTTTGCTTAGCGTGGTGGATCTGTCTGGGTAGTAGTTTGACCTTGCTGAGGACGAGAGAGTGATCCGTGTCACAGTCCGCACTATGAAATGTGCCGGTGAAGTGGACGTTGTTGAGTGCCTGTCGTCATGTGATGATGAGGTCGAGTTGGTGCCACCGTTTAGATCTGGGGTGTCTCCAGGAGACCCTGTGCAGAGGCTTGATCTGGAAAAAGGTATTGGTGATGCAGAGCCGGTGGAAGCAGCATAACTCTAACAGTCTCTGCCCATTCTCATTAATTTTCCCCACACCAAAGTGTCCAAGACAGTCTGGCCAGGATTCGTGGTCGGCGCCAACCCTAGCATAGAAGTCCCCCAGGAGAAACAGGTGCTCGTTCTTTGGGATGGTGCTGACGGCCATGTCAAGTTCATCGTAAAACTTGTCTTTTGACTCCGGTGATGAATAGAGTGTCGGGGCATAGACGCTCACCAGGTTGGCTGGTCCGCTGCTGGTGGATATGCGAATGGCAAGGATACGTTCAGAGCCTCCTGTCGGTGGTTCAGTTGTAGCAAGCAGGGTGTTCTTCACAGCAAAGCCCACACCATACTCTCGGGTCTCGTCTGCGCTTCTGCCTTGCCAGAAGAAGGTGTAGTTTTGCTCCTTCAGGGAGCCGCAGTCGGCGAGCCGTGTCTGTTGTAGACCAGCAATGTCAACATTGCGTCGATTGAGCTCGCGGTCGATGATGGCAGTTTTGCGTGAGTCGTCGATGTTGTCAGGGCTGTCTGAGAGCCCTGTGCACATGGTTCTGACATTCGAGCTTGATATGCGAAGAGCTGGCATCTTCGTTTTCTTTTGTTGCTTGTTTGGTGCAATGTTGACGTCCGCTTGTTGTGCTTTACACTAAGCCCCACGCACCCAGTGAGGCAGACGGACGTTGGCGGGTCGGCACCTTATTTGACCGGGGGCTGCCCGGCTTGAGTCAGGTGGTAGCCGACCAGTGGAACACAATGATTCCTCCCACCGTTAGGGACAGCCCGTGGCGCCCGTTTTCTTCGCCAATCGAGATAGGCTGATCACCCGTAACTGCTGTCCCCCGTGTCGTGTCCTCGCTGGCTAGGCAGCGCGGCTGGAGTGGCCTCTCCAGGGCGCAGGCATGGGCAGAAAATATGGAGATCTCGAGTTGCCCATGCATCAGGATCCCCCTCTCGGCTTCCCCGTCGAAATCGAAAGGAGTGCAGAACACGACATTTGGCGACGGTTTAGCTGCAGGAGCTGCCGAAACGGTGTTTGCAAGGCACCGGTCCGCCATCGGGGCTCCACTCCTGGTTTGGAAGGTTTACTCCTTTACACATGGCCGTTGAGTCAAACATGGACTTCCTCCGCCCTGGCCGTTGGCTGTGCAAGTGCAGCTCATCCGCCCAGTGGTGCAGTGGAGACACCACCCCATCACGTGGTTTAACCCGCCAGCTGAAGCGGTGTACCGGGGTGTGGCACTTGGAGCCAACACGTGAGAGATTTAGGAGATGCATGAGAACCAGTGATGCCCGTCCACTCTGCCAACTTGAGCGCAGCTGCCAGACAATAGGAAGGTGCTCTCTCTATCCAGAGCCCCCTACACCCCATATCATTACTATTCACCTATATCACTGCGGGATTTTATCAACTGCCTTGATATATATTTTTTACCTTTATGTTATCATATCTTGTATATTATTACATTTGTTTCCAACTGTCTCTTATAGGACAATTTTAATTTAGCTATTTACAGCCACACAACCAACTCCTCAATTTGTATGGTGTAAACCCCCACTTTTCTTGTTGTATCCCTTTGTGTATTGTCCTATTTTTACCCTAGCTTTACTGCAAGCTGCCACCTCTACCTATTGTGTGGCTCAATAATCCCTCCTTTACCCTAGCTTTACACCACAAGCTGCCACATCTACTTATTGTGTGGCTCAATAATCCCTCCTTTATTTACTTCTGATACTCCTATTGGCTTTTCTAGACTGATGCTTATCTTTAATTGGCTACTATTTTCCCGCCTTTTTGGATCCCGCCCCATGATCCTTTGCTTTCCCTTTTCCCTATAAATGGATGTGTTTTATGTTTGTACTTTGTCAAAGCCTCTGATGAAGGTCCGGTTTGGATCGAAAGCTAAGGCCACCCTCCCGATTTAATTTATATATATATATATATATATATCATACAAGAAATTTATTGTATGATTTCTTGCAAGTACGTTCCAGTGCAAAATGTTTGCTGACTGAACAAAAGTCAAAACATTGTTGGGGTGACATATCTTTTGAAGTTGTGGCTCACGCCTTTGGAATGATTTACCTCTGTACATTCGTGAATCTCAATCTCCTTCAAGAAAAACTCATATTATGTGTATTGCCTAATAACATTCATTTATGCATTTATTATCTTTTGTTTAGTATTATGCTGATTTCTTGTTTACTGTAAAGCGCCTTAAGCACTTATTGCTGGATATGTGCGCATTATAAATCTTCAGTATTATTATTATTGTCGTTGGCGTAGTCGTCGTCGTCGTCGTCGTCGTCGTCGTTGTCGTTGTTGTTGTTGTTGTTGTTGTTGTTGTTGTTATAAAGACAATATCATTTCGCAAGACTTGCCTTTGTTTACGAATCGGAAACCGCAAGGGAATATTTAAGTCATGTCAGTTTCACTGTGTGGCCCGCGCTGCTCACAGTCGAGTTATGAAAAAAAATGAAAATGTTGGGATGGGGTTTACAAAAATAGCTACAAAATCGCAGGTGGTCGCAGCTAATTTTGGTATCAAAATGTTGCTGAAAGGTTCAACTTCAGGGAAATATGAGAATTTCTAGTTCCACCATAGTTGTACGAAAAAGCTATATTGTATAATTGTTTTAAATCAAAAAACTAATTTACAATAGACTTAATTTTTAAAGAATACAGATCATGCACTGGGTTTACTTCAATTTACATGACGATAGCTTTTGTCAAAAGCCCACAATGACAATTTTAAATGTATTACCAGCAACCGGCTTTTATTAAACATTTTTCCAGTTTTTTGAGATTGCAAGGCGGTTCTACAGGCATTAAATATTAATTTTTAGGTCTTAGTAACCTAAAAAAAATGTAAAATAAATAAAATCTGGGACATACACAAATGACCCCTTTTAGCTCACTTTGGTTTCGCCCTGGCTCACTACGCGGCGCTTGTTGGGCTTCCAGGGGTTCGCTTTTTCGTAATGATTGAAAAGTATCACAGTGGCATTATCTCTCCTGGCCTGAAAAAGTTTAAAATAAAAAGCACTTTGGTCGAAAACGGGGCTTTATTAAGTGTGTGCTTCCTTGTAGGATCTACCCTTGTAGGATCTACCCAATGTTCTTCTTTATACTGGTAACTAGCGTAAGAAAATGTTTTCACCGTCAGATTAAAAGGAATGTAAAACAATAGTAATGTTGGCAAAACTGCTTCTGTACGTAGCCATAACTTACTTTCTTTGAATCAAATATAAGCATTAAACGACCAACCTGTAAATGTTTTCAGCTGAATGCAGAGACTTATAAGGCATGGATAAAGTGTGAACAAGTATTTACATTTGTTCACTCGAACCACAAAGTTTGGTAATTATAATATCAGGTAATTACTGGTGCTGTACCACTTTAAAGCACGTTATGAAAACCTAAATACAAATCATTTTCGTGCTTAATGTTTGATTCTTTAACTTTGACAAGCCTAAAATAGGATTACTAATTTCTTCATGTAATAATTTAAAATCAAGTTTAATATAAACAAAATGAACACTTAATGCCGTAATAATAAGTTATTTCATTCACAAATTAAAGGGACAATATCGTCACGATCAGAGCAGACTTTCAACAGGGCATAGAATCGGTATGCAAGAGCAACGGTATTGTGATCTTTTCACGTGGGGTACTTTTTTAAGTCATTGGGTTAATCTACAACCACACTGTAAAAAAATTACCGTAATTTTACGGCGAAAAGTGTGTAAATTTTACGGTATGTAAATTCTACGGTGAATTACCATAATCATCCCTTTCATTGTTTTACGGCCGAAACCCGTATTATGGTGGCTCCCATTGCACTCTGGGATATATCAAATATGTAAATGATCTGACCTTAATTTGACCTAGCTTTGCGCTCGAATCATTTCCAAGGTTTAAATATGTGACAATGGGTGATATTTGGCCATTTTCAAATATTTACTGTTAATTTTATGATAAAAAGGTAAGATTTTAATGTTCTCTTCTTTGTTGATGTAAACAAAAAGTACATTCAAAATTTAAAATATTGAAATATAGGTCATAATTGCATGCTACCATGACTAAAAAGAGTTTCGAAAAGACAGTATATATAAAGGATACATGTTCAATACATTAGTAACTGGAGAGGAGTGGTTGAAAAAGGAAACAGACTACGCGTACGTGTAGGTAATTGAAAGACATTGTGTACAATAAACAGTTGCATTGTTTAACCCCAATATCTGCAGATCCATCCCATAGTAGATACAGCATCCCACCATGGACGTTAACCGCAGTTTCATTTCTAGTTATGAAATTACGGTACCCGTATGTAAAAATTTACAGCCCTTTACATAGTCCATTTAGCTTACGTGCGTGTAGTGACAAAACGGCGGTGTATGTACGGTTGACGCAGCGGGTTTTGTGTGTGCTCATCACAATCGTGTACGCCAACGCACCAGTGTTGTTTCATTCAAGAGACGAAAAGCCATCAAACTGAGTAATTCTTGAACGTTAAATCTTGGGATTATTTAATTAAAAAGGCATAATTATTTATTTCAACCCTCGCTGAAATGCATTGTATTTGGTTATGGAATTCTACTGCTGAGTTTCAGCAGCTTTACACGACTAAAACATTAGCAAATTTATGAAAATCTGTTTTTCTGTATGAGCATTTTGTAAATCTCGGACTTCTCCGTAGTACACGAACGTCCAACCCAGGCTATTTAAACCCGCACAAGTAATCCAAATAAATGCAGTAAATTCCGCTAATAATTCCCGTTAACGATAAAATGAAAGTACCTCAGACAAAATAACTAAGAAATATTTATACTAGCGTCAGTTATACAGAAAGTTTAAAATTATAATTCGATTGTTTTTTATTTACCAATTGTATACCTCACTTTTATAAGAGTAATACGACGCCAACAGTTTCCCAAGGGAAGAAAGTTATGTCAGCATGAATGAACACCGAGATGTGCATTTTGGTTTTTCGATTTCATTATTCTAAATAATAATTAATAAATGAATCACTTTAACTATTCTTTTTCTGATTTCAATGTACAGCAGATTCGAAGAAACAGTCCCCCTGCGCAGCCAGATCTCGCCTATCCCGTGCTGTACCAGGGTCAATATCGACGGTTGAGAGTGTCGATTCGTTCCACGTCACCATCGATGATGCAGAACACAACCTCTACAGCATGGCACACCAAGAAAACCAATTTGCAAAAGAGATTCCTCGTCGGAGTCACATCATCACTAATGCACAAGCTTCTGTGGCCAATGGAGTTAAGCATATGAAGCGATTAAAGCACCCAGCAGACCAAAGTCTGATTCTCCCTCTGGTTGGAACGCTGTTATTTGTCGTCCTTGCTCTGGCAACATGCATTCCAGTTTTAGCAGTAACTGTCATTGTTGTTCCTATTGCATACATTATACGAAGACTTGTTTCCTGCCGGCGTTGTTCTTGTCTCCATTTTCCAAATTTATTATCTGGCGTAGACCGATTTTGGTTGAACGAGACCGAACTTAATCAGGCAGTGAACCAGTGCTTGCTGCACCTCGATGGTAGCATTGAAGTGACACGCATACGGGATCTGCTCCTAGCCCGAGTGATATCAGCCGAGAACAAACGTGGAAGTAAATTATACTCTCGGTTCACTCAGCGCGTCATCCCGGTTATGTGCGGCTACCAGTGGAGCAACGATGAAGATTTCAATATTGATAATCACATAGTGAAAGTAACTGAGTCTTTCAGAACTAAAACTGACGTCGTCGGCTACGTCTCCAAATTGTCTTGCATATGCCTAAGACAAGACAGACCCCTCTGGGAAATGCACGTTCTCCAACTGGGAGCAGTTCAGCCAGATACACTTCTGCTTTTCCGAATCCACGCGTGTATGTCAGATGGGGTGAATCTCAACGAGATGTTACAAAAAGCCCTGGCAGACAATCATACGAAATCGTCTACTAGTGTACAACGAAAAACTCGCTTCGGAAAACGCGCAATTGCATTCAATGCACTAAGAGCACTAATAGTCGGCCCTCTTGTACTCATCAGACAGATATTATGTAGTGGTGATTATTTTAGTCTCTTTCGGGAGAAGAGAATAACGGGGCAGAATGGCGTTGCATGGTCCGATACAATACACCTCCCACCCGTATATCGCGTCAAACTCGTTACTAGATGCACATTGAACGATGTGGCACTATCAGCTGTAGTTGGAAGCCTTAGGCTGTACCTTCAAGCATCGGGTGTACATAACCCAAAACGTATTCAAGCAAACATAGCTGTTGATTTTAGAGGCTCCGATTCGCCACGTGGTATAGGCCCAATGGGTAACCGCTTCACCCTTGCCAAGGTCAAATTGCCAACTAACACAGAGGGCGCCATCCCTCGATTATGGGATACCAAACGGACCATGGATGAACTAAAACTATCGGCAGAGCACGTAGTTTTTTACGGAATGACCAAAGCAGTCATGACAACATTCCCTGAGTCAATTGCCCACAGCATATTGTCGTCCTTCTTTGGTCGGAGTAGTTGTAACTTGTCCAATTTGCACCTCGGGGATGACATACTGTCCATCGGTGGGAACCAGATCAAGATGATATTGTTCTGGATGTCACCCGTTGACGAGGTTCCTGTAAGTATATCCATTCTGACGTATGCTGATCAGATGAGAATAGCTATTGTTGCTGATCGTGGAATCGTACCAGACCCGCAGCCACTTGCAGATGAGTTTAAAAGACAGGTAGCAAACTTATCTAGTTGTTAAGGGGCCACTCAGAATCATCAATGTTTTACAATTTAGAATTTCTTTTCGAAAATGTGGGTGGGTGGGTCAAAGAAAATAATGGAAAATGGAAAAAAAAAAAGTACCCGGCGTGGCGGTCTCTTTCCAATCGTCGGTGCCGTTCCGTTGTCAGTCAGCCTTGTCCCGATAGTCTACCTCGTTCCAACGGTAGATAGATGGGGAAATCGAGCGCATAGGGACGACGTTGGTTATTAGCGTAATTAGTGAAGTAGACTTGATTTCAAGTCGGTAATTGGTCGGGATTCTTTGGTACAACACAGGTCGATACATAACACGCGGTACGTCAGCGGGTTTCTGATCCTCGATGAGCAATGAATAATCCTAGTATATAACACGCTCAGCGCAGCACCACGCCCATAAACAGTCGCGCCAACAGTGAAAACAGGACCATTTACTGACTTGAATTGAAGACTACCAGTGCAGCGCTCGTTGCGATAAACATGGCTGCCATCATGCATGTCTGCAACATGTTTGGACGCAGCAAAAGCTGGTCATGAGAAATCCACGTTCAGCATGGCTTCCACACGCCGTCATTGAACAAGACATTTTTGGATTGTTTTTGGCAACTTTGCAATTTATTTTCTTTTTAATCCTTGTTTATTGGCCCAATAATAAGTGCAAAGGTACAGATTGCTTTGTGTATATTGTTTGTAAAGCCTCACCTTCCATCCGCCATTTTTGTAATAGCAACCCTCTCAGTTTTACCATTGGTAACATGACTAAGATCAATGAAATGCATGCCCATTGAAAACTCTCTCCAGCGGCAGCATGCAATCATTCAGTTAACACCATTGAGCAATCTTTACAGAGTTGTTACCATTCGTTGAGGAAGTTATTCATACATTTAGAAATCCTGCATAGGCTACCTAGTGGTTTCAATTATTAGTGTTTTGTACATAAAACTTGAGACGTCCATTACGGTTTATTCAATCCTTTTTTCTATATACGTTTCAGATAGAGACTCTGGTCAGTTTACTTGCACACCGACGGATACCTGGAGAATACAGACGTCATGCAATGGACGAAGATGAAGATGAGGTAATTTAACGCAAATGCATTGGTTATGTGATGGGGCCACCAATGGAACATTGATTATGTGATGAATGGGGCCAAAATGTGATGATCACTACTGAACTAAGATTTAAGGCTTTGCATGGTGGAGTATTAATATCGTTTCGGTTTGCGGTAACACCATGTGTTTGTCTCAACTATCACTAAGTGAGGTACATATTCTGAAAAGAACCTTATCGGGCAACTCGTCATATGAATTTGTTACCCCCGATTTTGTTCACTTAATTTGACTGTTTAAATCATATCACATGTATAATGCACTCAGTGACTGGGTACAGTAAGCGGATTAGCGTTATCTCTGTTGGGCTGTGCGTTTGTCCGTGAAACCTGAATGTGGGATCTTCCATTCACAAAATGGGTGGAACAAAGTGGTAAGGTTTAGAGAACAATAATCTTTACACTTATGTGAAACCAAGACAAAATATTTCACAAAAGAGAATCACTATTTATTTACCATTACAAACCAAATCACAATGTCTATTCAATATACAATTAATATCCAAATCAGTCTCATCATTTTTGATAGATTATGTAGTAGCTGAAGAATGCATAACACGTGTAAAGCAATGGAGAATGACTTGTCGAATGCAGAATCAGACGTTGGCTGTCATTGGTCACTATGTCTTTGTAAAAAATACGGTGGTTTTTTCCAACCAAACAGAATAAGCTTTACATCAATGGAAACAGTAAGATCTGATCTATTTGGTGGTCGTTTACCCTGTTGAAATTGATACTCCAGTAAGGAAATACGTCAAGAGAACGCTGCGCGGAGCGGTTAAAAATGAGCCCTTCCACAGGAAAACAGGCCAAACTCGGAGTTTTGAAAGCAAAATATACGGTGTTTTTTTTCTTCCCCAAAAATATTTATGATATATATTAGGACTGCAATGAAACACAATTTATAAAACCGTTTTACCCGGTGAAATAGCCTGCACGGTTAAAAAGTAATTACTTAAAATGTGTGGAAAAGGGGCGTTTTAAGACCGTTTTTCTACTAATAAATGTGTGTTCAGACAGAAAATCGCTTATGTGAACATGACAAATTCATATGAACCTCAGACTCACCCGATAAGCAAATTGCTGTCCTACCATTATTGGAAGCAGCTATTAAAGTCTGCTACAGGGCTTGCAACAAGTTGGAAAAGAAATTACGCACCCACAAAGACATTATCCCAGCAGCGTAGCGGAAGTTTACCGAATTTCTGACGTGTGGTAAAGTGTACATTGGCGAGACCGTTAGAGACCTTAAGACCATGCTCAAAGAACATAAAGCGCATTGCCGCAGAGGGGAATGTGACAAATCGGCCATTATCAAACACTCTACTGATTTAGACCATATCATTGACTGGCAACAAACGGAAATTATAGCCCCAGAGAAGCATTGGTACACCCGTCGTATGAGGGAGGATATCGAGATCCACAAACATGACACTGTTCCTCTAAACATCGGCTATTTCCTTAGCAGCATATGGCATTCAATCCTACCATCCAGCAACACTCACGCCCCACAGTCTACTAACGCGCATTTCGTCTGAGGACCTCTGTTGTTCCTCTGTTGTTTGAAGTAATGTTCATTGGTTTTGTACACAACGTCTTCCGAGGACAACGAAGAACAAAGAACTGCCGTCCGAGGATCTATTGTTCCCTTTCTTATATGTCCTCGGATGGTTTGCAGCGCAAACCCATATACACACCCACACACAATGCCTTGGCGATAACCAATCACAAACATCACGCTGCAGTGTGACACACTCCACTATACAGTGTGTCTCAAAAAAAATGCAAACAAAATTTAACGGAATGCAGACTGTTTTACTTACTTGTGAAAGGGAATTTCGCTCCTCTGCACATCCCTTGACCTGACAACCTATGGCCGCAAATACATTAACCCTTGTTCCACAGATCCCCTACATTTAGCTGTACACCGAAAACCTCTTGAAAAGGTTCGTTTTTTTTAGGTGTTCGGTTGTACACCGAACACCTCTTATCGTTTTTTTTAACAAAATCACATAGTTGCAAAGTTCACAGCATCTTAAAACTTAACACATACTTAGAGCTTAACATGTAGTCACGTTAACATCAGTCATGTGACTGAACTGGAATTTAATGTGTTCAGCATAGCACATTATATGTAATTTTAATGTTATGAAAACTCATATCTCCTGTTATGAAAACTCATATGTTATGAAAACTCATATTTCCTGAACTAAAAGTAGGTGCTAACGTTATTTGTCATGATCATGAGGAAGTATTATTGTTTCAGATATATGACTTTCAATAACTTGATGTGACCTTTACTTCCGGTCCAAACAAGAACTTCAATTTCAACACAAAATGTATAGGTATTTTGAAGATGAAATTGATATTGTCATGACAAAAGATGTCAGACATTTTCAAAAATGATTATGACGTCATCAACTGGTCACTTGATTGAACCGGAAGTTAACCCAAGCGCTCAGATTTTGTGGAAAAAAAAACCTTTGTCTAGCTTTACTTTTTCTACTCAGTGGACTTATCTAACAAAAACACATAGTTTCAAAGTTCACAGCACCTTAAAACTTAACGCATACTTAGACCTCGACATGTAGTTGTATCTAAAGTCGTGACGTCATGGTGAGGTCATCAAATATTGAATTACACTAAATCAAAGTTTAATATTTCAAAAAATTATATCTCATGAACCACAAAAGATATTTTCACAATCTTTGCACCATCTTAAAGTTATTTAATTATGTGATATTTCGTTTACAGAATGACCCCAATCTGATCTCTCCTTCTGGTTGAAACCAGAAGTTTAATATTTCCAACAATCATATCTCATGAACCACAAAATATATTTTCAAAATCTTTGCTTCATCGTAAATATCTTGAATTATGTCACATTTCGTTCACAGACATGACCCTAATCTGATCTCTCCTTCCGGTCAAAACCGAAAGTTTAAGTGGAAAAAAATATTCTGAAGCACTATTCTCTACATTATGTACAACCCATTTCGCGCGCGCACGGCCTTTTTCCCACACACATCATTTGTGCACACACAGAGCACGCGGCAGTGGTCGTTAGTCGAGTCGCACGCCAAACTCCACGTATAGCCTCTTATCAAGTCGCACGCGGCACCACGGATGCGAGTTTTATCATGAAATGTTCGTGAAATTATAAAATTATAACTCGTTTGTAGTCAAGTTTTCAGTTGAAACCATACTATATCTTTTGTATCCGATTCAATAATTTTAATACAACTCAAAATATATGTTTTTACTAAAATACATAAACCACCAGATTCTGATATTCCTATTGAATTGAAAACAAATATGATTATTACGTCATGAACTGCTCACTTGATTGAAGTGGGAGTAAATCCGAACACCTAGTTTTTGTGGAGACAAAAACTTATGTCTAGTTTGAAATGCTTTTCTCAAATCATTTATTCGAAAACTGTTGATTATCGGAACAAAAAATGTTGTGTGACACATTTATCCATTTGATAATGTACGTATGTATTATGACTCTTATAAACATTTTTAAACCCCTTTCATTACACGCGCGCACCAAACGCGCGTGACGAACTTCAGCATATCCAGTCACTTAATGGAGATCAATGTATAATAATAATTAGGCGCCACCATTGGTCATGTGCGGGGGCCAACTTCGCTCGTCCCCACCGCCTTTATACAAAGGCACTGGTACATTCAGATATCTCTTGTGCCCCTATGTGACCTACGGTTGCTACTTCCTGTTTACGTTTGTAGGAAATACGATTCATTTTCGTGTTTTAGAAACGTGATGTATGCCTAGGAAGCCTTGGGTTTAACTTGTAAGAGGTGTAAACGTGCCGTTTTAGCTTGTGTACAAGCGTTGATAAACAGCTTATATTTAATCCGTTTCCATTTTTTCCATACACGAGTCTCTTCGCCCTCTCCTCGGCCGTGTCGCCAACTCGACCGACGCGGTTGCACCTCCGTCCTCGGACTCCACAAACTAACCCAGTGGGCATTATTTCAACGTTGAATGTTGGTTCAAATGACGCCACGACGTCGAAATACCATAAAACAACGTTATTTCAATGTCACTTTTGCGACGTTTTTAAGTTGTTGTGTGACGTTGGATAGATGTTGAAATTGCGTCGTGATATTAACAACCTAAATTCAATGTTTATCCAACATCCGTTTGGTAACGTTGTTTCAAAGTAAATATTTCGATATTTTTAAAATGTTGGATAAAGGTTGAAATTGCGTCGTGATATTAACAACCTAAATTCAATATCTATCCAACATCAGTTTAGTGACGTTGTTTCATCGTACAGAAGTCGACATTTATGCAATGTTTGATAAAGGTCGAAATTGCGTCGTGATATTAAAACCCTGCGGTTCATGGTCGCAATATATTTACACAAACACATGATGGGACTAAATCATTTAGTACGTTTGAATAGCGTGTACAACGTCCATATAGGGGCATACAATTCCTTCTCAAATGGTGTAAACAGACTTATTGAGTCCCTCTAGACCCAAGAAAACAATTCCAAGCAAAAACAATTATATGGGTGCCCAATATACAACCTCGCGCGCATGAAGGCACTAAATAATTTAGTACGTATGAATAGCGTGTAAAACGTTCACATTGGAGCACACAATCCCTTCTCAAATGGTGTAAACAGACTTATTGAGTCCCTCTAGACCCAAGAAAACAATTTCAAGCCAAATATAAAGTTTTATATGGGTGCCAGCCCACAATCCCTTCCAAAAAAATTGTTACCCAAAACCATTTTTTGGGCAAATTGTTTGCACTGCTGACATTCTACAGAGAAACCAAGAGATTATATTTGTCTGGCCATTCTAATATCCACAACCAGACCTCAACATAAACATCTCAGGTTGCCGAAATGTCTGGGCAATGTCTGGGATTAGTGCGGTAATGTCAATTGATAACAGCTGTACTGTTTCAATGGGTTGTCTGCTGGAAAGGCCCCCCTCCCCCTTACTTTGAAAGCTGCATACCGGGTCAATGGTTCACCCCAGGTTGAAATTGTTTTTACCATGTTATCAGGCACTGTATCAATAGAGAACTTATGCAAAGTGGCTGAATTTGAGTTTTCCATGACGTAGTAAACAACAATTGTTTACAAACGGACTGAATGAAATAGCACCACCATGAACCGCAGGATAT
This sequence comes from Zoroaster sp. YZ-2022, assembly GCA_029582265.1. Classification (NCBI taxonomy): domain Eukaryota; kingdom Metazoa; phylum Echinodermata; class Asteroidea; order Forcipulatida; family Zoroasteridae; genus Zoroaster; species Zoroaster sp. YZ-2022. The sequence goes on along the minus strand of CM055828.1, from coordinate 10,814,878 downwards.
CGCTGTTTATCCAACGTCACTTTGGTACGGAAGCGTATAGCTGCCAACATAAAAATAAATTTTCCTCCCAATTAAGTCGTACGTACGAGATAATAAGTCGTACGTACGAGATAAGTCGTACGTACGAGATAATAAGTCGTACGTACGAGATAATAAGTCGTACGTACGAGATAATAAGTCGTACGTACGAGATAATAAGTCGTACGTACGAGATAATAAGTCGTACGTACGAGATAATAAGTCGTACGTACGAGATAATAAGTCGTACGTACGGGATAATAAGTCGTACGTACGGGATATTAAGTCGTACGTACGAGATAATAAGGCCACGTACGGCGAAGAGGGTCAGCATGGCAGACTTGACAAATGCTGTGAAATTCTACAGTAGTAAATAATGATGGTGCAAACCCATTCAGTGACACCACATCTTTGTTGACTTTTGTTTTTGTTTTCCAAGATGTATTTGTCATACAAATTGAAATACAGTGAATCCGTATTTGACTATTTCCAAAATTTGTCAATTTGACAATGAGTTTTGTGGGAATAGTAGGCTTTTTTGTATGAACGTACCAATAATGACCGATTGGTCAAATTGGGGAATGTGTAAAGAGACAGGATATTTTCAGATCCTTTAGTAGCAATTTTTTAGCTAAGCTTTCATGCCTTACTCGGCAATCATCAGTTGCATGTAATGGTTCAAATTAATGAGCCTGGTGGTCTCCTGTCTTATTTTTAGATAAGACATTCAATTGATGATTGCCGAGTAAGGCATGAAAGCTTAGCTATTGCTACTAAAGGATCTGAAAAAATATCCTGTCTCTTTTACACATTCTGGTGACCAATCGTCATTATTGGTACGTTCATACAAAAAAGCCTACTATTCCCACAAAATTCATTGTCAAATTGACAAATTTTGGAAATAGTCAAATACGGATTCACTGTATTTCAATTTGTATGACAAATACATCTTGGAAAACAAAAACAAAAGTCAACAAAGATGTGGTGTCACTGAATGGGTTTGCAGCATCATTATTTACTACGACGACTGAACCAACACTAACTAGTAAAAGTCAAGCGCACAAACAGCCCCCTCTAGCGACCACGAAAAAAAAAGGAATGTCTTGCAGTAAGACTATTATCTCGTACGTACGACTTAATTATCTCGTATGTACGACTTAATTATCTCGTACGTACGACTTAATTATCTCGTAAGTACGACTTATTATCTCGTACGTACGACTTATTATCTCGTACGTACGACTTATTATCTCGTACGTACGACTTATTATCTCGTACGTACGACTTAATTGGGAGGAAAATTTATTTTTATGTTGGCAGCTATACGCTTCCGTACTTTGGTAACCTCGTTTCAACGTGAAGAAGTCGACATTTATGCAATGTTGGATAAATGGTTGAAATTACGTCATATGATGTTGCAACAAAAGCAACGTCAGTTGCAAAGTTGTATCAATGTACGATTAGTGCCTAGCCTAATTATTCCTACCACTTCAACAAATGGGAGTTCGAACCCCACCCCAAGAGAGGAAGAGGGGGAGGTGGTTGCAGACGCCCAAAATATAAGTACCCTTTTCGTTAAAAATAAAACATGTTATGATAAGAAACGATTTAGAACCAAAACACTTTCATTATAAATCCCCCATAGAAACTTTCCCGCTCTGCGTCTGACACTGTCTGTCTGTCCATAACAAAAATACGAAATGATCGTATGGATGGGAAAAAAGAGGGGCGCTGAAACAGCACGGGCGCTGTCACAATTTCTATAAGATCCTTGCACAATCAATAAGAAGCGGGCAGCTATGGTTGCCGCCAATATGTGTAACAGCACGTAAAATTAATTATTTATATGATATTGCATGAGGACAAGTAGTCACTAGGATGACTCGCCCACTATGCGCGCCGGGTACCTGCCAATTGAGCGCGAATTATTTGTTGACGTCATGATAACAACATGAACAACGCAACGTGGCGGCCATCAGATCATTCATTCACTGCATGCTGCTCGTCAAGCTTCAAACGCGTGCACACCAATCAACAAAGAGCCGTTAATACATGTCATATATATGACAGGTAAGTTTGCCTTCTGGAATTAATGTTGTCTATTATTGAAGTACTTGCACTACATTACATCATTTTACGATTTAAAATAATTTCAGATTGAAGAAAATAAATAAAGTTTTCTAATATTTAATTGTTACTAATCAATATTATTTCTCTGTTCTTTTTTAACTTCAGCAAGTGTCCTCAACAGTGGAATGGGGACTGAAACAGAAGTGGCAACAATCGTGTCGACATGCCTGAAGTATGCCCCAGATAGACGAGGAGGTGGAGGAAGACGTTAAAACAAGTTGTGCAACGATCTTCAGTGTTGTAGTTGCTTTGTTAATTTTTATAAATGAGCAATTCAACACTAATGGGCCAAACAGATAACTTTGTAGAGATGCATGGGAGAGTGAGATAAAAGTAACTATCTTGTCCCAGTCGTTTCCTGTACATTCCAATTCCAACAACAAAATTACAGGGTCATTAGAAAGGTATTAGGATGTAACAAAGACAGACAGAATGGCCTGGAAAGTGAAGCCATTAACATTCCTAACCATTAAAGATTGTAGGCTGTCAAAACTGAGACATTCCTCTGGTTATTATGGAAATTACAATGGAAAATAAGTCACCTACGAACGTGGACAGACATTTTGTGACAAGAAATGTCTGTCCTCGTTTGTACATAACAATTCTTAAATAACCAGGGGGCTTTCTTAATTTTGGCTGGTAACTATCCATAACGGCCTGTAGAAATGTAAATGGCAAAGTTTTGGCCAATCAAATAATTTTAGTATAAGTTCTACCAATTGATGGAAAAATGTCTGTCCTCGTTACATACGTATAAATCTTTAAAATTTACCTCCTCCAGTTTCTTAAATACTCGGACATTTGCCTAGTTTTTTGTCAAGCACAATCCTCATGTACCTTTGAATGTACACAGACAAAAACACATGAAAACATACTTCATTTTGTTATTAGTATCCCATGTTCCACTCCCATGTCACACTTTTGTGCCCATTAGTATGGAATTACCCAAATGAACAAAATAATTAAACTCGGCGCTTACCAACCAAAATGACCTGTGGTATAAATGCAAAGATTGTTAATGGCCTGACGTTTCGACCCATACTTCAGATATGCCGACACTATTGTGGCCACTTCAGTTTCTGTCCCCATTCCACTGTTGAGGACACTTGCTGAAGATAACAAAATAACAGAAAATTAATATTGATTAGTAACAATTAAATATTACAAAACTTTAGTTTTTTCTTCAATCAAAATTTATTTTTCCCTTCCAAATATTTAGCCTTTGAGAAAATAAATACATGTAGGCTATAATTCCGTTGGAACAAGTCATTTCCATGTCTTAATTTTACACTGTATGGAATAATTACTATTTTCAAAACCTACAATCTGTAAACTGATATAACATTGAAGTGATCAATAAAGAACTTCATTTAAATAAAATTTAAAAAAATGTAAATGACGTGAACTTAACATCACTCATATAAGTCGATTTGCAAATTGATTCAAATTTTGATTCGAACAATGCCAAAATCCACCATTGTTGTATCTGTTAAAGTTGATTTAATCTTAACCTTCAAATCCTTGTGTTGATTCAACATTTCCATTGTACGTTGATTCAAAGTTGATATTTCTGCATTGGTACGACATTGATATTCTCCGTTGATTTAATGTTGACATATCTACGTTGATTCAATTTGTAAATCCAACAACTTTTCAATGTTATTTCAACGTGCAAATGTCGACGTTAAATCAACGTATAAATGTCTACGTTGATTCAACGTTTTCAGTGTCACATTGATTCAAAGTCGATAGTTCTACGTTGATTCAATTTGCAAATCCACCAACTTTTCAATGTTATTTCAACGTACAAATGTCGACGTTAAATCAACGTATAAATGTCTACGTTGATCCAACGTTTTGAGTTTCACGTTGATTCAAAGTTGGTATTTCTACGTTGATTCAATTTGCAAATCCATCAACTTTTCAACATTATTTCAACGTGCAAATGTCGACGTTAAATCAACGTATAAATGTCTACGTTGATTCAACGTTGTGATTTCCATGTTGATTCAACGTCAGCATTTCTACGTTGATTCAATTTGCAAATCCAATCATTATTCAACGTCAGTTCAACGTCGTCGTGTATACGTTGATTCAACTTTATTTCAACGTATTTTTGCCCGCTGGGAATCTATCACCACATGTGGCCTGCACTAGAGCCACATCATCATGCACAATATGTTGGGTTTTTCGTGCAATAAAACATAGATAAAAGAATTAATGTGCATAATTATTATTCTCCATGTTATTGTTAAACAGATTTGCTTTAAAATCCAACCAAGATTGATTTTTTATTATAAATGTTTTCAGTCCCATAGAGCTAACCATAATAAATAATAATACAGAAGATTTATAATGCGCACATATCCACTAAGAAGTGCTCACGGCGCTTTACACTAAACAAGAAATCATACAATAGCATAACAATACAATGGCAAATGCAATATAATACTTAACAAAAGATTTTTAAAAATGCATAAATGAATGTTAGTAGTCCTTGTAGGCAATACACATAAGATGAGTTTTTAAGTTTTTCTTGGAGTCAACAGATTGAGATTCACGAACGTACAGAGGTAAATCATTCCAAAGGCGTGGAGCCACAACTTCAAAATATCTGTCACCCCAAGAATGCTTACACAAGAGTGCCCAAATCCAAACAGATTAATTTATTAGAGAACGCTTATCTCTCTCAAAACTGAATGTTTATTAAGTACATGTAGAATTATAGAACAAAATCAATTAAACAAGGATTTGACTTTTATAATTGATTTGTTCTAGCATTTTCTAGAATTTGCAAAGAAAATTATGGCAGCACGCCGAAGCGAGGTTATAAATGAACAATTGTTTAAGTTTACACATGAGCTTATTGGATTGGTTAAAAAATACCTGCATATCATAACACAAAATATTTATTCATGATTGTAGAATTTAATACAATTAAAATACACACGGTGTTCGAGTCAACTTCCGGTTCTGTCAAGTAATCATTGATGACGTCACAACAATATTTTTTTTGAAAACGGTCGACATAACAATATCAATTTCATATTCAAAAAACCTATTAATTTTGCGTTAGAATGTGTTGAATTTGAACCTGTTGGACTGGAAGTAAAGGTCAGATCAGGTCATTTGAATGTCATATAATGACACACTAATTCTTCTTCATGATCATGAACAAATATCGTTAGTACCTGCTTTGGTTCAGGAGATATGACTGTTCATAATATATTATAATTAGAATTAGAATTTCCCTTTTAAAACTGCCGCTCGGGGCACTCTGATTTGTGATGACGTCATCAAACATACCTTTTGAAACGATCAGATGTCACTAGTCACTTTATTCACAGAAGTCATTCAAATTCCCTATCACATTAGCTGCAGAATAGTGCTACAGAATATTGTTTCTATTGAACTTCCGGTTTCAACCCGAAACAAAAGGTCAAATAGGGGTTTTGTCTCTATAAAATGTCGCATAATTCGAGGTATGTAACATGATGCAAAAATTGTTAATTTATGTGTTATCGTTTTGGTTTGCGGTAAACACCATGTGTTTATCTCAACTATCGCGAAGCCGAGCTACTGGTTCTGAAAAGAACCTTGTAGCACAAATCGTATGTCAACTTTCGCCAAGTGAAAATGGTTCAAGGGAGAACCAATGTCGGGCAACTCGTTTTTCTCTACTCTCGCTAATCTTCGTCAGGAGAATGAAGAGGTTTGGAGATGAAGCTCCTTTTTTAAGTAGTATTTGCTGGGAGTATGTGTTGAATGGGAAGTGTTCTGATTGGTGCCTGGTAAATTGCTACCACTGCTGTGTGATGTGCTGTGATTTGGCTGCTACAGTATGTGTGTGTGTGTGTGTGTGTGTGTGGGTGTGTGTGTGTTTGTGTTGCCTGCTCGTTGAGGCGTGTCAGTAGACTGTGGGGTGTGAGAGTTGAAGGATGGTAGGATTGAATGACATATTCTGCTGATGAAAAAGCCAATGTCCTGAGGGACAATGTCGTGTTTATGGATCTCAATAGCCTCTCTGATACGATGGGTGTACCAGTGCTTCTCCAGAGCTATAATCTCTGCCTTCTGCCAGTCAATGACACGGTCTAAATCGGTGGAGTCTTTGATGATCGCAGATTTGTCACATTCCCCTCTCACGTATCCACAGGACTTTCCGGATGTGCAGGCTCACAGCTCTTTTGTACACGAAATGAGGGCGTATCTATGGCTACGTACGATGTAAACAAACCCGCAATGTATTTGTACAATTAAATGTTTAAAACAACGATAACAAGTGGGTTAAATACTGGATTTCACAAAAGGAAATTTTGGGGTAAAAAATAATGTTTTGTTGTTAGTACATCTTAAAAGGCTGAAAAGATAAGTTTCAGACGTTAGTGATGTCTCCAAATATATATATATATATTGCCATTTCTGTCTATGACTTCCGGTTCCGACGTTATAATTCATATGAATATTGGGTCGAAATCTTGTGGTATACTTGACAACTTGACAACTTGTTTGAATTAAACGGACAATTCACAGTCATCGACCGTGGTCGTAAGACCCCGACGACAAAGAGTTGAAATACATGTACATGTGGTTTGCAAAAACATGGAGGAAGGGGAAAACCATGAAGGTAGAATGTTAAAACAGTGCATTGGAAGTTACTGTTTAACGTTGGTCCTTAACGTTATACTGATGGGACACTACAGCACAGCCATGCATCAGTCTTTCAAAGATTTTCTTCATATACATATCTTGGAGATCTTCAGAACCTTTTTCATAATTTGTCTTCCTTTTCTTGTTGGGTGGTTTGCCACCGTTACTTTGTTTTTGAACGTCTTGTCAAACACTTTGTTCATCTGAGTGCTCTGGCCAGGCTACATCTTGATCAGGCTACATCTGATTTTATTTTTGTTTTGAGATAACAGCACAGGCAAATGTGAATTGGATGCAGATTGGGATTGTCAGAGGTGACATCTACGGAGAACGTTTCTTTTATTTTAGTATGAATTTCAGGCCAGATGACTAACTTCACCTTCCCCGATTTTCTCTTTTTACTCGAGATGCATCGATTGCCACAAATGCGGCATGATTCCTGTAGAATAGCCTGATGTTGCTCCATATTATTACTGGTGTCTAAATCATCCTATAAATTATTTAAAAAAACTTGGTAACTGAAACTTTATTTTATGAAAATTAACAGTTATACCTCTGGAGCAGAGAAATATTGTAAAGAATTATTGCATTTTATCCCCCCAAATTTCTGAAATTTACTCACCCTAACAACGGATTGTATGCATTATTTAGCACATACGGGGTCACAAATCAACAAACATGTTCGCCGTATTGAATACAACCCTTCCAACGTTGTGACATTTTATTCGTTTCAATTTAGATTTTTTTTTTAATTTCGCGGGAAATAGGTCACCAAAGTTCATTGTTTACATCGTCATTTCCGTCTTTGTCAAGGGACTCCAAAGCGCGTGTACAACTATGGTTTTCTCTTCATAGAAATTCCACGATAAAAATCACATCCGTGACGAATTGACCAAAGGCTATCTGGTTACATGGAGTTCAAATGGTATCTAAATTTACCTATTTTGACCATAACGTCTGCATTCTATGAATGCATTTAAACTTGACATATATATATTTCTTATTGTGTCGTTTATTATTATGCAAAGTTTGGTTAAACTCTGCCGCCAGAGGGCACTGTGACAAGTGATGATGTCATTAGTCATATTTTAAAAAGGTCACATGTCAATAGTAATTTCGTCCACTAAAGGCATGTCCAAATACCCAATCAGTTGGATGCAGACCCTATAATAGTGCTTCAGAATATTTTGCACTTAAACTTCCTGTTTCGACTGGAAGGAGGGGTCAGATTGGGGTCATGTCTATGTACGAAATGTCACATAACTCAAGATCTGTAAGGAGGAGGAGGAGGAGGAGGAGGAGGAGGAGGAGTAGGAGGAGGAGTAGGAGGAGTAGTAGGAGGAGGAGGAGGAGGAGGAGGAGGAGGAGTAGTAGGAGGAGGAGTAGGAGGAGGAGGAGGAGGAGGAGTAGTAGTAGGAGGAGGAGTAGGAGGAGGAGGAGTAGGAGGAGGAGGAGGAGGAGGAGGAGGAGGAGGAGGAGGAGGAGGAGGAGGAGGAGGAGGAGGAGAAGGAGAAGAAGTGTGGTCTGTGTACAGTGCTGCAAGAACGAGTCCTAAAAATACGATTATTGCGGAAGTTATACAATATTCGATTTATTTCTAAAGTTGTAAAGCTTGGAGCCTTCAACCTCCGTGTACAGTGCATGATACACAATACTTGAACATTCCTGCAGCCTCAAATATGGGGACCTATTTTTTGTTTTAAACATTCTGAATGGGGGAACACCCGGGGAACAGGCAGTGGCTGGGGTGGGGGCAAGTGTCCCCCCCCCGTGCTTCCTTGTTTCCCACTGTTATGCCATTGTGAGTAACCACAGTGGAGGCAGAAACTGTTCATCTGATGGCCACAATGCGTGAACTCATCTTCGTCACTGCAAATCCGTTGTAAGCGAAGAAGTTGTGATTAAGGTTTGATTAAGTGATTATGTTTCAACAGACATCTCAGCGTTGTAAAGCAGAGCTGGATAGTGTCTTCAAAAGTGACACAACTCTGAACATATTCCTTTGGACCTGGCATGGCTTCTATGAAGTTGTCAATTTACCGGCGGCACAAAAGGGGCATTCAGCAAGCATCTTCTCTTCAATGTACCCCACAAACATGCGGGCACAATACAATCCGTAAATTACCGTTTATACTTATTAAGTATTGTATTTGTTATATTTAATACAGGATGAGGAAATTGACCCCCTGGAAGAGGAAATACGCACTCCGTCTTCAGCTTCGGGCAGGAAGAATCGCCCTCTGCCAGCCAGTTGTCTTCAACGTTCCGGTTCGCGGTCTTCGTCCGTCATGCGTCCACTCTCCACGGCAGGTGATATTAATGAAGCGAATGGGACGCTTGAGGGCGCGATGGTGTCTAACCTGGATAAAAGCGACGTCAGCGGGGTAAGAGGTTCTTGTGAAAGAAGTGTGGAGAGTGGCTACATCATGGAATGCGTGAGCTTTTCACAGGAACTCAGTCATTCCGAGGGCGAGGTAGCCTTTGATATTTCGCCCTGTGTGGAAAGACGTAACTCATCCGGTCATGTTGTCTGAACTCAAAATAACAAAATATAATGATTTCGGAACATTTTGCTACCAAAATTCAACTGTATATTGTGCAATATAGCAGTATATGGTTATTTTCTTTTGTAAATATGTAATAGGACCTTAAAAATACTGCATGCTCTGATCGTGACGATATTGTCACTTTAAAACCTACTTAGAAAGTTAGAATAATGAACTATGAATCGTTATCTGCTTAAAATTACTTCCTGTGAAGTGCTTTCATCTTGGCGAAAATAAATTGTTGCCAGCAAAACTATTTTAAATTGAAAACCGTTGATCAAAGTTTATTATTTATCCGGGGTTCTATTATTTAACTGAAATTAGTTAAATAATTTCAAAAATGATTTTACTTCAGAAAAATGTTAGAATAGAATCAATACAAAATTCGTGTTAGCTGATACAAAATTGTGCAGGATTAGTTTCGTAAGATGATTCATAATTAAACTATGAACAAATGGTTATCCTAAATATTTGTTTGTTGGTTTCTGTGACTTTTATACAACACACATCGATTATAAAATATCGATGTATAAACAATTCCTCACACCCTCCGTAAACGTTCCCTAATTGATGATTCATACTAGAATTATGAACAACTGGTTATCCTAAATATTAAAGTTTGTAAATGTATGTACTTTGATGTAATTCACTGTACAAAATGTGTATATTGATAAATATCAATATATCAAAGACCATCGATATATCTTACATACTAAAACCTTCTCCGTCGTTAATAATAGAAACATGAAAAAGTAGTTATCCTAAATGTTTGTGAGTTTCTGTACCTTTGTTTTGCTATACTTGCATATTTATATTGATAATCTCGATAAATTAAAAATCATTGATATTATTAAATGCTCAATGATGACAAGGTGTCATCACGCAGATTCTTATTGAGCATGTTCTCCTTGTAATGAATCTGCAAAGATATATTGTCCACCCTATTTTCTGCCGGACTACTAATAGCATTTTCTCACGTGCTGCATCTCTTTGGAATTCCTTGCACGGCGGTGCATTGTTCTCTTGCGTACTCAAGAGTCATATCCAAAACTCCCCATAATGTTTGTACAAAGAGAATTCCACCTTACGAAACATAGTTTACACAAAGGTGCTCACATCATCCCCACAAACCTACATATGTTATTTAACCTGATCATAACCTACTTCCTATGTTTACATGGTATCGAAAGCCTGGTCATCGAAAGCAGGTTAAAACATGAAGTTAGAGGATTTCAGGTAGTACTATTATCGTCATCGGACATCAATGTTAAAATCACCAAGTACAACCATTTCTTTACATTCACAGGAGGCTCTCTCAATTATATCGCTCAGTTCATCTTTAAGCTCAACAGAACTTGAAGGTGGCCTATAAATATAACTAAAAAGTACGTGCTGCCTTTGCTTACATTTATAAGTTTAATCCATATTAATTGAGGTGAGCGTCTCTCTTAATTTTGTATCAACTTTACCAGTTTATTGCTGTATTCATGTCTACATTTTTATACCAGTGGATTTCTAATAATAATCAGTTTTATTTAAACAGGGTAGCCTCATCAGTTAAAAAAACTGCTATCCCTGAAGGCCCTGTATAAAAAGAGTTAACACTTTAACATTGTAAAACCACTAATAACTTAAGGAAATTAAGATTAAGATAAATTAATATAAAGTAAAAACTATATTATATATACATGATAAACAACAAGATAACTTGCAAACATCAACGGAAAATTAATATTAAATAAAAACCGCAATTTACCGTAAAAAATTATTACAAAAATTCAGACCAGATAAAATATATAAAAGTCTTAACCAGAAGAAAACACAAAACTGTACACATAAAACCAAATTCAAATTCAATAAACGAAATTAATCAAATGTAAAATACAAACGGCATGAAACCTAGTAAAAACAATAAGATAAAAGATAAAATTACAAGAAAAATAAAAGACAGCATGATAATATTATAGAGAGTTAAACTAAATTTTAATATATACATATATATATACACATACACATACATACATACACATATACACGTACATACACATACACACATATATACATATACATACACATACACACATATATATATACACACACATATATATATATACATACATACACATACACATATATATACATACATATATATATATATATACATATATATATACATACATATACATACATATATATATATATAAAACAAACATCCAACAGTACTAAAAGCTCAAAATTAAGGTTAGAGTTAAAACAATAATTAAGAAGAAAATTTTGAAAGACAGCACTGTTAAAATTCAGCTAATAGAGAACTTTTAAATTTGGAAAGTGACTCATACTGTCTCTGTGTACTTCTCAACTTGTTCCATCCCAAGGTCCCTTGATATTGGAAAGTACGTTTTCCTGCATTAGTCTTAGGAACAAATGACATGCATAATGAGCCGTTGGACAGTGACCGGGTGCCAATTGAATGACTTGGTATTTCAAAGCGAGAGTTAAGATAGTTCGGGTTTAATTTATTAACACATTTGTAAACTTCACACATTCTGTTATAATGCCAGCGTAAAGGGAGAGCAGTCCGTGACAGGGCCTCATGAAGTTCGGCAATAGAAGTCCTATAATCAGCACTGAGGATCAGTCTGGCAAGGCGATTGTGTAATTTGACAAGCTTCTCAGAATTACCGTTTGAACAACTGGACCACGCAACGCTACAGTAATCGAACAAAGGCAAGACCATGGCGCTACTAAGCATTTTAAATGTGGAAGGAGGGAGGCAAGGTTTGGCAGAACGTCGAAGAAATCCAATTTTATTTGAGATTTTCTTAGCTATGTAGTCAATTTGTTTGGACCAGGATAGACATTCGTCTAGCACTACCCCGAGGTACTTATAAACTTTGACGCGCTCAATGATGTCACCATTCATAGTGATTTGAATGTCCTCAAGATGAGATAATCGTCGGCAAGTACCAAGGAGCATGAACTTGGTTTTGCTAACGTTCAAAGTAAGTTTATGTTCATGTAACCACTTACTCACTTGCTCCAGGCCTGTAGTCATGTCCTTGATAAATGTTGATGATGTTCCGGTGAACATTATTATTGTATCATCTGCATACATATTTATTTTACATTGAGGAACGGTTATACTTGTAGGAAGGGAGTTAATATAAATAGTAAAGAGCAAAGGCCCCAGGATAGAGCCTTGGGGAACTCCAACCCTAACACTGGCTACATCAGATAGAACACCGTCTATGTGTGTGGCTTGTATTCTACCACTTAAGTACGATTCAAACCAAGTAAGTTCTAGGCCTATGACTCGGCAGTTCTGCAATATTGATAATAAAATTTGATGGTCAACAGTGTCAAATGCTTTTTTTAGGTCCAGGAAAATTGCACCTGTCACACTACCTAAATCCATATTATGCAGAATAAAATCGGCAACATCTAGCACTGTTGTCTGGGTCGAATGGTGCGGTCTGAACCCCGATTGCTGAAAATTGCGCAGTTGGTTATTAACAGCCTTTTCCAAAACCTTAGAAACAAGAGGGAGAACTGAGATGGGTCTGTAGTTGGTGATCTGATCCCGATCACCACCTTTAAAAATTGGCGTGACTCTGGCTATTTTCCATTTCTGTGGAACAATACCCGAAAACAAAGATCTGTTTATTAAATATGCAAGCGACGGACATATGGCCGGACAAGCAGCTTTTAGTAGCCTACAGGATATACCGTCTACCCCTGTTGCTACGGATGGATCCATTTCCTTAATTTGTTTTTGAACAAAGGTGACTGTAATTGGAGAAAATGAAAAAATTTCTGCGTTGTCACCTGTGCCAGTTGGTGGAGAGTTTTCTCCAAGCGGTGGAACGTCCTGAAACGCTTCAGCAAGGTCTGCACCAATATTTACAAAGAAATTATTAAAGTTGTTGGCTAAAGAGAGCTTGTTTGAACAAGATGGTAGAGTAATATTGTTTTTCTTTGAGCTCGCTTCCTTAGCCAGAGACCACAATTTCCTGGGATTGCAACGACTGTTGCTTATTTTACCTTCATAATAATTTCTTTTTAGAAATTTCGCCAAGTTATTGGCCTGATTTCGTAATTGCCTAGCAACAAGCCAATCCTCGTGTTTGGATGTTCTCTGAGCTTTAGCCTTCATGACATCCCGTTTACGACCCAGCTCAAGCATTTCTTTTGTCACCCAAGGGGCCATATGTTTACTTCTTTGGCGAATTTCCCGATAAGGTGCATTCCTATCACAGGCTTCATTAAACATTTGTTCCCATATGTCCCACGCCTCATCAATATCATCCGTGTCTTGAACATGTTCCCATGGCATATCAAACAACTCACTCAAAAACAGGTTTTCATCAAAGTTTTTAAAATTCCTTAATTTAGAGACCTTGGGTGGAACTTTAATATGTACATTGGTTTTCCTGTTAACTAATACCATTGAATGATCACTTAGTCCAAGAGGAATGACATTAGAGACAGTAATATTGTCTGGGTGTGAGGTTAAAACAAGATCAATGCATGTGCAGGATGCTGCTGGACTTTGTTTCATTGATGAAGACACTCCATTATGGATATATTTATGAAAATTTATTTGAATTTTGTGTGTACCTACCTGCTAATTTTCTACTTAGCAGGCATCACGGATTGATAAACGACCTGTGCATTCAAGCTTGACTGATCTTCTTCTATTGACTTGACTCTTATCTACCACATATCTTTTGTATGGATTAACAACTGTGACAATGGAGCTTCATTTTCTGTTTATTCTTCTCATCCTCCCTGGATTAATATGCATTGATAACTCACTATTAATAATAATAATAACAACAATAACAACAATAAATAACAACAACAACATAATAAAACAATAACAAATAAATAACAACAACAACAACAATAAATAAATAAATAAATAACAACAATAAATAACAACAACAATAAATAAACAATAACAACAATAAATAATACAACAACAATAACAACAACAATAAATAATAACAAATACATAAATAATAACAAATAAATAATAATAATAAATAACAATAATAAATAAATAATAAACAATAAATAATAACAATAAATAAATAATAAATAACAACAACAACAACAATAACAACAATAAATAATAACAACAATAACAATAACAACAACAACAACAATAATAAATAACAACAATAATAACAATAAATAACAATAACAACAATAATAATAAATAACAATAACAACAATAACAATAAATAAATAATAACAACAAATAAAATAATAACAACAACAATAACAACAACAATAACAAACAACAATAATAACAATAACAATAACAACAACAACAAATAAACAACAACAAACAACAATAACAACAACAACAACAAACAACAACAACAACAACAACAACAACAACAACAACAACAATAAATAACAACAACAACAACAACAACAACAACAACAACAACAACAACAACAACAACAACAACAACAACAACAACAACAACAACAACAACAACAACAACAACAACAACAACAACAACAACAACAACAACAACAACAACAACAACAACAACAACAACAACAACAGCAACAGCAACAACAACAACAACAACAACAATAATGAATGCTATGCAGCATCAACTCAACGGTGAATCAGCGACAAACTCTCAACGAGGAAGTCCATCGCCCGTTCTGGTCGGTATGCTTGAGCAGGTACCGCCAGATCGTACACACACTGCTCAGAACAATAACAGAATTCGTGCTGTAAACAGGAGAAAGTGGAGTAAGGACGATAACAGAATTGCAATGGAATGTTTTATAAGGAGCAAGCCAGAGAACAGAGGGTACAGAAGGAGAATGATTAACGGCTTTACTTTTTAAGGAAACTGAAATCTTTTAATGTGCATTGTCAGATTTTAAATCTGTTTTATCAGAGCACCATCCAGTCGACTGTGATTTTTTGTTGTATATCTTGGTTCAACTCACTTACTTTGTGCAGTCGTAAAAAACTCCAACGCATTGACAAGCAAGCTATGAAGATAATTGGCGCTGATGTTGAGAATATTCAGCAAATTGCAGAGAATCATCTTATCACCAAATTTAATGGCATTCTTTCTGATACAACCCATCCTCTTAATCCCTTCATTATTTGCAATCGATCTGGCAGAGTACGTCAACTTAGTCTGAAAACCAACAGGTTTAAATGTTCATTTTTACCATGGGCCATTCAGATTTTTAACTCAACCTTCACCAGATAGTTTTATCCTTTTCCCTTGCCGTACTTTAACCCAACCTTCCCCCTCCCCACATCCTACCCTGCCCTAACCGTTTCCTTTTCCCTCATTTCCTTCCCTAGTCACCCCATTGCCCTGAATCCCTATTGCTTCCTTAGTTTGTATGATTGTTTTGTAAGTAAATAATTTGTTTTTTCATTTTCATTTTTTTTTTAAATGTATATATTGTATTTTTAAATCAGTGTACACTGGGAAATCAATTTTCATGTGATGTTTTGCATGACAATAAATAAAATCTTGATCTTGATCTTGATCTTGATTGACGACATATGGCAGGATAAAGGCATATTTGAAACAAGCGAACAGCGGCTTGCCGACCAGGTAAAACAAATCAAACATAATCAGTGGCTAACGAAAGTTGAGGTGGAAGAGATGAGTAGAATAATATCACGGACAGAGGCTGGGGATGAAGAAGTGCAGGAGGAGGAACTGGACAACGTGGTCGCTGGTGAGCTGGCAAGTTCCCAGAGTGCGGATGAGGTCAGTGGAGGAATAGAAGAGGGAACAGAAGACTTGACGGAGGAAGAGCTAGAGGTTAGGAAAAGGATTGAAGAGGTAATGGTATCGGTAAAAGGGACAGGTAAGTGGAGTATTCCTGCATTGCGCCAGGTCCCAAGGAAAAAGCTGACAAATGTGTCAGCTATGGTAAGTAGAATCCTTCGGACGGCAAGTACTACTAATCTTTCTGAAATTAACGATCTTGTCTTTGCAGGTACAGTTGTAGTAGCGGAGAGATCAGGGGTAAAATCTTCACATTCACAATCACGACACAAAGATAATAAACCTTGGTGGAAACGCAGACTTGAGGGCCAAATTAACGAGTTACGCAAAGATCTCAGTAGAATAGAGCAAATGGATAGAGGTGCAATGAAAGATTCAGATATGAGGAACATATTAATGAAGAAGTATCAAGTAAAAGGAAAGGGGATGAGTGTAGTTAAGGAAGAAATAAAGCAAAGGGTTAAGGCGAAGGCTGCGAAAGTAAAGAGGTACGATGACAGAGTCAGGCAGTTTCATCAAAATCGCCTATTCAGTACAAATCAACGTCAATTATTCAAAGAATTGGACAGGAAATGTGACAACTCACAAGTGGGCCCAGAGCCAGCAGAGGCAAGGAATTGTTGGGGTGGTCTTTGGGATCAGCCTGGTGATCATAACAGACAAGCAGAATGGTTAGCCGACGTGAAAGACGGGTTAAAGAATGTACAACAACAAGAGGGATTTCAGATTGATGTGAGCAAGGTGAAGAAACAGTTGAGGAAAGTGCCGAATTGGAAAGCCCCGGGACCAGACCAAGTGCACGGATACTGGCTAAAGAACTTCAGTAGTCTTCATGAAAGAATAGCCCAGCAGCTGCAACAATGCTTAGTGCGTGGCAATGTTCCGACGTGAATGACTGAAGCAAGAACGGTTCTCATCATGAAGGACATTAAGAAGGGTAACGTTGCAAGTAACTATCGACCTATTACATGTCTACCCATGATGTATAAACTTCTGACCGGTATCATTGCAGAAGATCTGTATAGTCACATAGAAGATCATCAGTTATTTACAGATGCTAAGAAAGTATGCAAGAAGCGGTCAAGAGGAACGAAAGACCAACTCATCATTGATAAGACGGTGCTAAAGCACTGTAGGAACAGGAAAACTAATCTGGCCATGGCATGGATAGATTACAAGAAGGCATACGACATGGTATCACACTCGGGGATTATGGAATGTTTGGATATGATAGGGGCAGCTGATGCGGTGAAATGTCTCCTGGGTGAGAGCATGAAGACATGGAGAACAAATCTGATGGCCAGTGATGAATGTCTTGGTAAGGTAAACATCAGACGAGGTATTTTCCAGGGCGATTCTCTGTCTCCACTGTTGTTTGTTTTGGCGCTGTTCCCTTTGACGATGATTTTGCGGAAGGTTAGTGCGGGATACGAGATGACGAAGGATGGATGCAGGATTAATCATCTTCTCTTCATGGACGACCTGAAGTTGTTTGCGAAGAACGAGAAAGAGATTGATTCCTTGGTGCAGACTGTACGGATCTTCAGTGATGACATCGGCATGAAGTTTGGTCTGGAGAAATGTGCTGCGATGACCATGAAGAGGGGTAAAAGGGTACATTCGGATGGAATTGCTTTACCAGATGGCACACAATTGAGGGCGTTGGGTGAAGAAGAAAGTTATAAGTATCTTGGAGTGCTTGAAGCAGATCATGTACTGCACGAGGAATCGAAAGAGAGACTTAAGAGAAGGTATATAAGACGAGTGAAGAAGTGTTTGAAGTCCAAGCTGAATGGAGGGAATATGATAAAGGCGATCAACACTTGGGCTGTGTCACTAATGAGATACAGTACGGGAATTGTCGAGTGGACTAAGGCAGATCTAGATGTTGCTGACAGGAAAACGAGGAAAGTGATGACGATGTACGGTATGTTACATCCACGGTCAGAATGTCAGCAGACTCTATCTACCGAGGTCAGAGGGCGGAAGGGTTACTTAGTGTATCAGACAGCGTTAACATCGAGAGAAGGAGCTTGCAGTGTCATGTAAGAAGTACTCAGGAAAAGTTGTTGAAGGTTGCGCAGAAATACATGAA
Organism: Zoroaster sp. YZ-2022; assembly: GCA_029582265.1. NCBI lineage: Eukaryota > Metazoa > Echinodermata > Asteroidea > Forcipulatida > Zoroasteridae > Zoroaster > Zoroaster sp. YZ-2022. Next base: position 10,796,651 of record CM055828.1, on the reverse strand, counting down.
GGCAGACAATTAGGTCCAAAGGGTATAAGAATCAAAGAAGAGAAGAAAGAACACGAGATTGGCAGGAAAAACCACTTCACGGCCGATTCCTGAGATGTACTGAAGAAGTGGCAAGTAGCAAAACTTGGGAATGGTTGAGGAGAGGAGAACTAAAGAAAGAAACTGAGGGTCTGATTACTGCTGCGCGAGACCAGTATCTGCCGACGAATGTGATGAAGGCAAGGATCGAGAAGTCAGATGTCTCTTCTATGTGCAGAATGTGCAATGCGGCGGAGGAGACTGTATTTCACATTGTCAGCGAATGCAGAGTGCATGCTCAGACAGAGTACAAAGGCAGACACGACAAGTTGGCCAAGGTGATCCATTGGGATCTGTGTAAGAAGTACGGTGTCAAGGTGCAATCGAAGTGGTACGACCATGTGCCGGAAAAGGTTGAAGAAACGGATCATGTCAAGATTCTCTGGGACTTCAACATCCAGACAGATCATGTTATAGAACATAGACGGCCGGATGTTGTTGTCTTGGATAAGCATGCAAAGATGTGTCATCTTATTGATATAGCTGTGCCGGGTGATAGTAGAGTAGCTTCGAAGGAGAAGGAGAAGGTACAGAAATATCAGTTGTGAAATAACTCCAGCTGTGGCAGAGTCAAGGTGAAGGTTATTCCTGTGGTAGTGGGAGCACTGGGTACAATCCCGAAGGCGTTGGAGAAACATCTCAAGGAGATAGGAACATCTGTTAGAGTAGAATTACTACAGAAGGCGGCACTCTTAGGGACAGCAAGGATTCTGCGAAAGACACTCGAGATCTAAGGCTACGGGACGTAGCTTGACTCGAGGTGTAACCGGCAGAAAGGAAAACAAGATCTTTCTTTTCATGCTGTGCTAACGCGAAACAACAACAACAACAACAACAACAACAACAACAACAACAACAACAACAACAACAACAACAACAACAACAACAACAACAACAACAACAACAACAACAACAACAATGACAACAATGACAACAATGACAACAACAACAACAACGACAACTGAACAAGAATGACAACAACAACAACAACAACAACAACAACAACAACATAAACAACAACAACATAAACAACAACAATAACAACAACAACAACAACAACAACAACAGCAACAACAGCAACAACAACAATAATAACAATAATAATAAATAACAACAACAACAACAACAACAACAACAACAACAACAACAACAACAACAACAGAACAATAACAACAACAACAATAAACAACAACATAATAACATAACAATAACAACAACAACATACAATAACAATAACAATAACAATAACAACAATAACAGCATAATAAGCAACAACATACAATAACAACAACAACAACAGCAACAATAACAATAACAACAATAACAACAACAACAACAACAACAACAACAACAACAACAACAACAACAACAACAACAACAACAACAACAACAACAACAACAACAACAACAACAACAACAACAACAACAACAACAACAACAACAACAACAACAACAACAACAACAACAACAACAACAACAACAACAACAACAACAACAACAACAACAACAACAACAACAACAACAACAACAACAACAACAACAACAACAACAACAACAACAACAACAACAACAACAACAACAACAACAACAACAACAACAACAACAACAACAACAACAACAACAACAACAACAACAACAACAACAACAACAACAACAACAACAACAACAACAACAACAACAACAACAACAACAATAATAGCAGCACGACGTGTAACAGCAGCTGCGAAAACGGTCCGGAAAAACGTAGTTTTCCATCACTTTAGAGAGGAAAATCGTCAACCAAAATTCAACCTTATTCGAGGTAAGAAGTGTTTAAGTATATCCTTGACCAAACAATAATTTAAGACGAACAGAAGGGCTTGCAGGGTGGATTTTGACATCCACGGCAGCTGTAGAAAAATGGGTAGTCATACCCAAGCACACCCGGGCCTTCAGCGCCCAAACACGGTTCGATTCTACGCAAGGGATATAGAAATTGAGCCCGAGGAAGTATACAACGCCATAGGAAAGCAACTCCATTCTTTGAAGAAAACAAAGTGCATTGCCCAATTGAACAGAGGCTGGTATAACGTAACATTTACGGATGAAAGAGAATGCGAATTAATAGCTACAAAGGGCATAACAATGAATGGACAGCTACTGGAGTGTGAAAGAGCCAACATAATGAATTATACTGTGGTTTATGCAAAGGTACCATACGAAATGAGCGATAACGTGGTGGTAAACGCGCTCATGCAATACGGAACAGTTGAAAACGTGCGAAGACAATACCACACCTTCGACAAAGAAGTAGAAAATGGAGTAAGAAGCCTTCTCGCAAAAGACATTAAAAAAACCATTCCCAGCTTTATTAAAATCGGAGCTTTCAATATACCCGTTAACCACAGAGGACAACAGAAGACGTGTCGCATTTGCCAAAGCTCCAATCATATAGCGCCGAACTGCGATCTCAGAGGAAGATGTTTTATCTGTGGAAGCCGCGCCCACTGGGCCAGAGACCACAACGATGACAGCGAGAGCAGAGATGAAGAAGGGGACGATATAGAGGAAGAGGGAGAACAACCAACCCCAATTATAATACTACACGAAGACAAGGAAAACCAAAATTACCACGAAAACGAAAGCGACGCATCGGATAGTATGGAGATAGCACAACAATCGCGCCACAAACAAGATATTAACAAAGAGGAGACACTAAAGAACAAAGAAGCAAAACAGCCGAATGGACAGAACAAAGAACAACAGGCGAAAAAACAAAAAGAGAACCAAGGGAAGATATCACAAAAGAAAGAAAACACCACCAAAATGTCATGGGCAGAAATGACAGATCAGCAGCAGAAGGAAAAGGAAACCAAACAAAGAGAGAGTGAAGAAAAGACAAAGAGAACCGAAGAAAAGACGAGGAAAACTGGAAAGAAGTACTCTAACCAACCAACAGACAAGCAGAAAACGGATATGGCTGTAAACCAACAGAAAGAACACCCAACAGAAACGCCGATCAACAAACCAGCAGGGAAGCAATCGGCTGAAAAACAAACAAATCAGAACGCGACGAAGCCAGCAGATGAACAAAGAGAAAATAGAAATGGACAAATTTCGAAGCATCAGGAATGCGTGGGTGACGATACTATGTGCGCACGCAAGAGAAAAATAGAAACCAGGAACAATCGGGAAGAGAGCGACGAATACACCCCGGGAGAAGGAGTCTCGGAAGAAGAAGAAGAAGAAGAAATGATATCAGAAGACGAATATACGCCAAGACAAGAAGAACCGAGAAACGAAGAAGACTATGAAGATTTGGTTCCCTATAACAGACATGGGGTACAGCTTTTTAGAAAGAAAAGAGGGGCAGGGGCTATGGCCCAGTCGAGAAGAAACCCATATCCCGCTAAACCGCCGAACACAACAAAAGGAAGAGGAAGAGGAAGACGCGAGGATATTTAATTAATTGTTTGTAAATATTAAACTCCACCAACGTATAATGTTTTACCTCAGTGTGATTCTCCTGATGGCATGCGCAATAGCCTCACTTAATGTTAACGGTTTGAGAGACTATCATAAAAGAGATTTACTGTTTAATTACCTAGCAAGAAAGAAAATTGCTGTGATATGCCTTCAGGAGACCCACAGTGTATAGAGGCTGACGAGATGGTTTGGCGACAACAATGGGGGAGGGGACATTTATTTTAGCCACGGCACGACAAATAGTAGAGGTGTGGCACTATTAACGTCGAACAAAAGTGGTATATCATTAACTAACTATCAGGGTGATAAAAATGGAAGGTGGGTCAAAGGGGACATCCATATTCATGAAAACACAATTTCTCTCTTCTCAGTGTATGCGCCAAACTTGATTGTCGAAAGAAGCCTCTTCTTTAAAGAAATTGAAAATTTATTTCATAAAAATCAATTAAATGATAATTGTATTATAACCGGTGATCTAAACTGTCAAATTGACAATACAGAAATACGTGACAGCAGTAGAAATGTTTTACTTAATTGTATACAGTCATACGGCTTAATTGATCTAGGGAAAACCTTCCATGAAACTACACAAAGTACTTTTTATCATAAAGGCCTAAGGAAAAAAAGTCGAATTGATTACATTCTGGCATCCGAAAACATTGCACCAAAAATAAAACAAATATCAGTTGAACCAACCAGCTTATCCGATCATAATACAATTATTGTTCGAATTGAAAATGTTCTAATAAAAAAAGGACCTGGAAGGTGGATATGTGGAAAAGACCTGCTGACAGATGAAATTTGTAAACAAAAAATACAGTGGTTTTTGAATTTTGGAAAACACACAAAACTAAGTGCAAAGATATTATGGAGTGGTGGGATCTTGGAAAGAATCGACTTAAAGAAATTATGAAAGCAGGGGAGAAGGCAAAATATTTTGAACGTAGGAAGGAAAAGTATCAACTAGATCAAAAATACGAATTTCTTGTCAGTAATCCTGATATTACAAATAAGCCCGAACTAGACGATATTGAAAACAAATTTAAACCATTTGAAGAAAAAGAATGGGAAAAAACAAAACTCCAACTCCATACAAATAAACAAATACACGGTGAAAAACCTTCCAAATATTTCTTTGAAGCAGTTAAACAACAGCGACAATTTAACTATATAAATGTTTTAACAAATGAAAAAGGAGATATCTTAGACAATACGACATCAATTATGAAACATGTAAAATGGTATTATACGGAGCTTTTCTCTTCTGACAAAACAAACAACCATCATATGCACACAAAAAAGCGAAATTTTAAACCAATTCAGTTTGAAGAGGAAATGGTTACAAACATTGAAAAGGAAATTGGGGTGAATGAACTGCACGAAGCACTCCTTAAAATGAATAGAGATAAAGCTCCGGGCTTAGACGGACTAACCGTAGAGTTTTATGTAAGCTTTTGGGAAGTAATTAAAAACGATTTTGTAGAATTGGTAAATTATTGTAAATTAAAAAAGAGACTTCCGAATTCAATGAACACAGCACTCGTTAGAATTATATATAAGAACAAAGGACAGAGGGAAAATTTAAAAAATTGGCGACCAATAAGCCTTCTTAATGTAGATTATAAAATTGTAACAAAATGTCTTACAAAGCGTCTATGTAAACTTATGCCTTACTTGATCAATGAAAATCAAACTTGCGGGGTCAAAGGTAGACATATACATGACAATTTAATGGTGGTAAGGGATGCCATAGATTACGTTAATTTAAATAACAAAGCAGCAGCGATAATAAACATTGATCAGGAAAAGGCATTTGACCGAATTGAATGGAGGTACATGTACGCAACAATGGAGGCAATGGGAGTCCCGGGAGGTCTAATAGAATGGATTAAGACTATTTTTACAGTAACCCGTTATCCACAATTAATGTCAGCAATTACTTTACTGAGCCCATACGAGTCACAAGAGGAATAAGACAAGGGTGCCCAATGTCTCCATCGTTGTATGCCATCTGCGCGGAAGGACTCGCCAATATGATTAGAAATAATAAACTAATAAAAGTTCTGGAGCTGCCGACACAAGACATTGTTAAAATAATACAACACGCTGATGATATGAGCATATTTATCACACAGGATTCAGATTTTGAAAATTTGGAATATATTTTTTACACATACAATGAAGGATCTGGTTCTAAAATTAATGCCGAAAAAACCCGATGACTGTGGTTGGGAAAATGGAAAAAATAGGGAAGAAAAACCAGGAAATTTCGAATGGACGAACCATAAATTGAAAGTATTGGGCATTTATTTTGGAAACGAAGTCAAACCAGAAGAAAATTGGGATGAAAGAATTCACAAAGCAAAAAAATTACTGAATAGATGGAAAGGAAGATCCTTGACAATGAAGGCTAAATCGGTGGTAGTTAATTGTCTTGTAGGTAGCAGTTTGGCTTATTTTGGTTCTGTGATCTCGTGTCCAGATCACCTGATCAAGAAATTAAACGATGTAATTTGGGAATTGTATTGGTCGGGGGGACCGGACAAGATGAAAAGGGATACAATAAGGTGACCAAACACAAAAGGTGGGACGGGACTTATTAATGTAGAGTTTAAACTGAAGGCCTTAACACTGCAATGGCTTAGAAAATATACCCAAAAGGGGGGAATTTGGAAAAACTTATTTGACTATTGGATTGGTAGGGCAAGTGGAGACGACAAACTTGGCTGGTTTATCTTGAACAATTATAAACGGATTAGTCCGGGAACGCCGTCGTTTTATAGAGACGTCATTTATGCCTTTATAAAATCAAGCGGCAGTGTACAATTTGACTTTAGTTGTATAAATGAAGCATATTGTACACCCTTATGGAATAACTCTGTGATTACGGGAGGCGGAACGTTATTAGACTCAAAAATGTTAAAGAAATATGGAATAATTAACTTAAGACATGTTGTTAAAGACCAACATTTCATTTCCTTTAAGGAGCTATCGAAGAGGTGTAATTAGAAAAATAAACGCGGAAGAATATTAGCACGGCTAAGAAAAGGAATAATTGAACAATTTGTGAAGGAAAATAGAGAAGGACCCGCTAATCATTTGTGTAACTCTCTGTATATTAACTTAGAAGGGACTCAATGGCCCATATCCAAGGTCTCGGTTAAAAATGTATATTGCAGTCTATCAGTACTGCTGTTATACCACCACAAGCTCAAATGAAGTGGCAAATTAAATTGAAAATAAGTAGAAACCTAAATTGGGACGAAATTTGGCAGAAAGCTTGCAATAGAATTTTAGAACACAGTGATAAAGATTTATGGTTTCGACTAAGAAACAGGATATTACCCACAAAAGATAAGTTGTTCAAAATGGAAAAATGTAAGACAACAAATGTGGACTTTGTAAAACAGAAATTGAAACTATGGAACATCTCTTTATTTATTGTAACAAAATTGGTCATCGTGGATTTACATAGCAAACTTATTGAGGATTTACAGTGGTAATAAGCATTTCTATATGAATGATAGCAACCGAATCCTGGGTTATGGAGAAAATGTGACAGATGTCGCTTTATTATTAATTGCGAAACTACACAACATTATATGGGTAACCAGGTGTTATAACTTAGGTGTAAAAGAACAAATAAAATGCGAAGACTTAGAGTTTATTTACAGAAAGAGCATTAAAAATATGCTCGAATTAGAGAAGGGTAGACTTTCTAAAAAAGAGTTCCTTATAATGTGTGGCAAAAATAATGCTATGTGTAAAGTCATGGATGGAAATATAGAGATATCAATTTGAAAAGGAAACATTTCTCAACTTGAAGACATACGGTGTACGTAATATAATAATATGTAAATATTGTACATAAATGTGATTTTTTTTTGCATACTTAATGGGAAAGACAGTGGTATTGTTTCAAGAGAGATTGTATGCATATAAATTGCAAAATTATAGTGATTATCCTTTATTTTAATAATAATAATAATAATATAGCGCACGTATCCACCAACTGAGTGGTGTTCAAGGCGCATTATATTATTACCCCTGCTCATAAGGCTCATAAGGCTCATAAATCATTCCTGAAACCATCTCAGCTCCCTGGGGAGTGTACAGCTCAATTGCTGCCATTACAGCGCATATAGGGCTAATCAACCAACTGTGCCCTCACAGGTACCCATTTAATCCCTGGGTGGAGAGAAGCAATTATGGTTGTCTTGCTCAAGGACACAAGTGTCACGGCCGGGATTCGAACCCACATTCTGCTGCTAACACCAGAACTTGAGTCCGGTAAGCTAGACCGCTCAGCCACGACACTCTATTGGATACATGTAATGTGGAATTTAAGTTATCGTCTACATGTAGTAACTTTGCCAAGAAACAAGCCGGCCATCGTAAGTATTTTAGTTCACATATTTCTTACTACAAAAATTCATCTGCTACTTTTCAACTGGAACTATTAATTGCAGGAGATATAAACCCCAACCCAGGACCTGATTCACCTACAACAACATCCCAATACCTTGTTATTTCTTACTCGCGTGATGAACTTTTTAAACTTCGCAAGATTTCTCATGTTGTGGATACCAAAACATTGTTAGCATACACGGATTACCGCACGGGCAAACTGGGCACGTGCCCCGGGCCCAGGAGCCAATAGGGGCCCTTGGTTTTCAAAAAAAAAAAAAATTTAATTAAAAAAAATTTAGGGAGGGGGGCCACGGGTCCCTATTAAATGTCAAGGCCCCCCCCCCCCCCCCATTTTAAAAATATTGGAGTAAATGTGATTTTGTAAATGTATGACTATGGCATTGTTTGAATGTAAATCACGTGTTTAATAAAGCCAATTATATCACGTAGCCTACAGCGTGACGTAGGTCAAATCGCTTCACCTCAACTGTCAATTTCATTTCAAGCATCAATCAACATGGAGAAACGCAGCAGCATACTCAGTGGAGCAGCAAAGCGCAAGCTTAAAAAAGAAAAAGAAGCCAAAGAGGCGGTTTTGGTACAACAAATACCGTCTATATCAAACTTCTTCAGCAAAAAACAGGTGAAGGATGATGGAGTTAGGCCTACTGTTAGCAGCAACGATGCTACTACAGGCACAGAGCTGCCTCTTCCCATGGACGACCTCGATGCTAATGGCGCCTCCACTGCTAGCCCAATAGCTAGCTCAAGTTTACGGGAGGACTGCAGCATATCGCGTGGGGGACCAGCACTCGCCACAGTGGATAATGCTAACGTTTGCACTGCCACTACCAGCCCAGACACAGAGGGAAGTTGCCCGCCTGTGAAGGAAAAAGATCAGACGACCAAACATGAAGTTCAACCTGACCAGAGTGCAGGTCTACAGATGAAGGACGAAGACTACTCCTGGTGTGAGACTGTTACAGACCCTGCGCTGTGGGGAAATATATCTAGTGATAAAGTCAAATCAATTCTCATTGGGAGAGGGGCATCTTCATTTCACAACAGACGAGCGAAATACCCAGCATCATCAAGAGACTGTGGAATGGGTGGTCGTTGCCGTTCATTAACAAATGATATGTTGTCCAGTCGGCTTCCTAATGGACAACTGACACCCCGAGAATGGCTGATATATTCACCATCAAATGGTAATGTATTCTGCTTCACCTGCAAACTTTTTGGGACAAAACAGAATGCATTTGTGAATGGTTTTTGCGACTGGAAACATTCTGACCGCATTTCTGAACACGAGAGGAGCCCAGACCATATGTCCAACATGCTAATTCTGATGCAGAGATTGCGTGGCACTGGGGCAATTGATTCAGCCATACTAAAACAAACTTTGGATGCAGCCCAATATTGGACGGATGTTCTACGACGTATCGTTGCAGTGATAAAGTTTTTAGGAGAAAGAGGACTGGCATTTAGAGGAAATGACGAGCTGCTGCAATCTCCACACAATGGAAACTATCTCGGGATTTTAGAGTTAATATCTCAATTCGACCCGTTTCTGGCACAACACATTAAAAGATACGGTGAAAAGGGCAGATGGAGCGTCTCGTACTTATCGTCAACAATATGTGAGGAGTTCATTGAGTTAATGGGAGAAAAAAACTAGGCATGTAATAGCAGATGAGATTCGTGATGCGAAATATTTTTCTATCATTGTAGATTCCACTCCCGACCTGAGTCATGTAGATCAGTTAACGTTCATCTTTAGATTTGTTAGCAAGCAGGGTAAGACAGTGGAACGTTTTCTGGCTTTTGAGCCAATTCAGAGCCATACAGGACAGAGTTTGGCAGATATACTGTGGTTGCTATGGTGGACAGACTTGGTCTGGAGTTATCTAATTGTAGAGGCCAATCATTTGACAATGCCAGCAATATGTCGGGGCGTTACAACGGACTCCAGGCGCACTTAAAGCAACACAACACATTGATCCATTATGTGCCTTGTGCTGCACATTCGCTAAACTTAGTAGGTGTAAATAGCATAGAGGCCAGCAGTCCAGAGGTGGGGAAGTATTTTGATTTACTGCAATCTGTGTACACATTTATTTAGCTCTGCGTCTACACATAGGTGGGCTCGAGTTTTTCAGAACCCTGATATCCACATAGATTTAACACTGAAGTCACTATCAAAAACGCGGTGGAGCTGCAGAGCAGACTCCACTAGAGCTCTTTGGCAAAACTACAGTAAAATAAGGGAGGCCTTAGAGAGCATATCTACAGATGAACATGAGAAAAGAGAGAGTCGAAGTGAGGCCAGCACACTCTGTGGGAAGTTAGATAAACTAGAAACTGCATTTATGGCAATTGTTTGGAATACCATCCTTACTCGATTCCAAATGACAAGTGCGCAGCTACAAAAGCGGATATAGACCTCATGACAGCAGTGCAACTTCTACAGTCTCTACGTGAGTTTGTGTCAGCTCAAAGAAGCCGTTTTGAACACTTTGAAAGGGAAGCGTTAGCTGTACCCGGTGTGTCCCAGTCATACAAACATGATATCCAGCGTACCAAAAAGCGTAAAAAGATGGACGATGACAGTGCAGAAAACGATGCTTTATTTGATGGGAAAAGAAAATTCCAAATAGAAACATTTAATGTAGTTATTGATACATTAGTCAGCTGTCTTGGCCACAGACTTGATGCATACAAGCACCTATGTGATCTGTTTGGGGTTCTGTTCATGCCAGCTACCGCATCGGACAGGGAAGTAATTAATAAAGCGAACACTCTTTCCTCTGCCTATCCCTCGGATTTGGACAGCTGTCTTGCAGACGAACTGATTCACTTCAGATCCTTCATTGGACATCAAGGACTGAACATGTCTCCTCCATCGAAACTCCTGAAAACAATTCTCGATTGTGGACTATACTCAACATTTCCGAACGTGTACATTGCATTAAGACTGTATCTGACGCTTCCTGTCAGTAACTGTGAGGGTGAACGCTCCTTCTCACAAATGTCCAGGATAAAAATGAACTCAGGACAAGGATGACACAGAAACGCCTGAACAGCCTGTCACTCATGGCTATCGAATCGGAAGTCGTGCGGAGCTGGACTTTGAGGACATAATATAAGACTTTTCTTCAAAGAAGGCCAGAAGAAAGCCAGTTTAGGTAAGTAATTTTTTTTTTCACTGCGGTTTCCTTTATAAGGTTTATATTAAGGTGTAGGCCTCATGCTGTGTGGTTGTTTCTGTGCTATTGTGCAACAACACTATGTAGGCTATCTGGGGAGGGCATGCAGTGAGTGCGTGTGCGTGCGCGTGCAGGCTAAGTAGATAGTACTAGTAGTATTATGCGCGTGTATGGGCCGTGGTGAATTTGTGCCAGGGCCTGTGCTCATGATGATCCGTCCATGATTGTTAGCACCTACTGTACTGAATGATCTGAAACAGTATAGAATATTTCATCAACATCCAAAAATACCACCCTGCACATAGAGGGAAAAAAAGTGGTAGACGCCGAATGAAAAACATCCCAGTTCTTGTTACAAGTAGACCTACAACTAGCCAATCCATGAGAACGCATCATTCTTCAAACAATACGCTATCTGATTCTGCTGTTTGCTTTAACAACTTGAAATCCGTCAAACCTCACACAGACTCTCTACTTAACTGTTGCTCTTCGAATGCTCCAGTCAATAAGGAATAAGACATGTGAATTTACTGACTTTGTTTTGAGTAAATACCTTGATGTTGTCGCCATATGTGAAACTTGGTTAAAAACTGATGATTTAGATCTTCTCTCTCTGTAACTGTAATTTATGACACCAAGAAATATTCATCATTTGAAGCAATTCATGCCGAGATTACATCAAATTCACAGTCATTTCATCTTGTAACAATATATCGCCCACCTGGATGTGCTTTTGGAACATTTATTCTTGATTTTGAAAATATGATTGTTGATTTCCTTTTACATAATGATGTCCTTTTTTTGTGGTGACTTTAATATTCACTTAGATTCACTAATAACCATGCTGCCAATCGATTCAAGGAATTAATATCTTCTTATGGATTATTTCAACACATCACTGAACCTACTCACAAGCACGGACACTGTTTGGATCTTTCTCATCATTCGTGAGAATACGTCTTTACTCTCAAATATTTGTATATTACCGGGACCTATCAGATCACTATGGTATAATGTGTATATTTGAATCTGAAGAAGCCTCCTCTTCCGACTGTTATCAAAAAGTCACGCAATTTGAAATCAACTGATATCAAATAACATTTCTGATGATGTCAAATCTGCTCTGTCAGCCGCTAATCTTGAAGACCATGATTTGGATAGCTGTGTTGAAATTTATGAATCATCTGTACGTAAAATTGTTGATAAACATGCACCTGTAAAATCTAAAGCCATCAAATTAAGATCGACAAGTCCCTGATTTACGAATGAAATTCGCTCCACCAGGAAAATTCGTCGCCAGCTTGAAAGGAGATGGATCCGATCGAAGCTTGAAATTGATAGACAAGAGTTCTCTCTCTCTCTCTCTCTCTCTCTCTCTCTCTCTCTCTCTCTCTCTCTCTCTCTCTCTCTCTCTCCTCTCTCTCTCTCTTTGTCTCTCTCTCTCTATCTCTCTCTCTCTCTCTCTCTCTCTCTCTCTCTCTCTCTCTCTCTCTCTCTCTCTCTCTCTCTCTCTCTCTCTCTCTCTCTCTCTCTCTCTCTCTCTCTCTCTCTCTCTCTCTCTCTCTCTCTCTCTCTCTCTCTCTCTCTCTCTCTCTCTCTCTCTCTCTCTCTCTCTCTCTCTCCGGGTAGGTCGTGTATTTATCGAGCTCCAGGAAACAGTAGATTTTTGTGAGATTTACGCATCTTACGGTTACAAATTTTATATTAATCTTACTCTTATTGTTCATACATCATACAGGGCGAATTTCAAATTGTCAGGTTTAACTGTTTTCGTGTTTTTCTGGGTTCTTTTTTTCAAATTTTTGTCGTTTTTGGTGCTTTGGCTGGTCACCATGGCCAGTCAGGCGCAACGGCCTATTGAAAATCAGCCAAGTGTGAGCAAGGGTGGTGAACGCGTTTCTATTGTTCCTGGTAATAGCCCACTTACCAGGGACAATGGAATCGTGTTCAAAGCGCTGGACACAGTCTCCGTACGCCAATATCTCATTTCACTGGTTAACCAAATTTCAAATGCACAAGTGTTATCAGCTTCCAGGATTTCAAACGGTCGAATAGCAGCATATCTGAGCTCGAGGGAGGCTGTCGTCGAGGCTGTCCAAAACGGACTGACCCACGATGGCAGCTTCATCGAGCTCAACCCACTGGTCCAGCCAACCACCCGGTTCACGCTTTCTAATGTTTATCCAGAGATCCTGAACACGGTACTGATACACAACCTGTCATCTTTCTGCAAAGTGGTGTCTCAGGTAAGGTCCATTCCCCTGGGTTTCAAGGAAAAACATCTGTCACATATCATGTCGTTCAGGCGGCAAGTGCATGTTCTTCTTAAACCGAACGTCACTCCGCCTGAGCACATAAATATCTTGTATTTAGGCACACATTATCGCGTGTTTCTGTCGACGGAGTCGGTACGTTGCTTTTCATGCGGTGAGTACGGCCACATTAGCCGTGCTTGTAAGAAACAGGGAACCGATGACATTGACAAAAACGAGACCAACTCTTAAACCCACCACCCACCTTCGTCCATAACCCCACTAACCAAAAAATCCGATCCTAAACACCCACCTAAAGTCTCCAAAAACCTGGTCCGCTGGATTCCGTAGGGGATGCGGATCGTGCGGGGCCCTCGGGTGTTCGGACCGCTGCGGGTTCTGGGGCCCTCGGCCTGTCGGGGCCGCCCTGTGCGAAGGCTGGACATGCCGCGCCGGTGTCGGGGGGTGCTTCAACTGGAAGTGCCTCACGTGCTGGTGCGGGGTCCAGCGCGTCGGCCTCGTTCCGGCGAGCCCAACAGGGTTGGGCCCTCGTCCGGGGCGGGAGGCTCGGTCATGCGGGCGGCTCGGCAGGGGTCTGTGGGGTCTGTGGGGCCTTCTTTGCCCGCGGTTTCTCCGGCGTCTGAGGCTCTTGCGCTGTCCGTGGCCCCTGCGTCATCCGCCCCATCCTCCCCTTCCCCCTCCCACCCCTCCCACCCCACCCGTTCCCCCGCCCAACCTTCCACCGCCCGTCAACCAAACCACACCCCAACCAAAACCGGTTGCGCTGTCTGGGGATCGCCCCCACCACCATATAGACTTTTTTCTGATGTCGTCTCAAAAGGAAATCTTCCACCAATCCCTCCTACAAATACTTCAGTTCTCACTCCTCTAAAGACACCCTCTCCTCCACGTAAACTTGTGAAGAAGGTGGCGATGCCCATGACAGTCGACTCCCCTTCCATCACCCAAGTCCTTAACCAAGTCCTTAATTCACAATCCTCCCTTGTCTCCACCCCGGCCTCGTCGACGAACGACCAAGATGACATGTGGGAAGACAGTCAGACTACCGAAGACGAGGCGGTGCCTGATTGCCTTTCCAACACAAAAGGTCCTCTGTCTTCTAAAGAGCTCATGAATTTCTTGGCCTCCATAAAAATCGAAAAACCTATCGAGGTGGCCAAGAGATTCACTGCTAATGTGCCCGGACTTGTGAAACAACTCAAACCGCTACGCAGCAACCCACTCCTCAACAGAGGCCTACAACAACGCGTAAACCAAGCTGATCAAGACTTTAGATAAATGATTTTCTTTTGCTTTTCTTTTATGGGAGTCTTGATTAGTTTGGTCGCAATGACACTGTCACTGATTTCCCTGAACACAGGCGGCTGTTCAATGCCAACCAAAATGCCGCCATACATGCTTATTTTGAAAATGTATCTTTCCTTTTCTGACATAGTGCTCCTGCAGGAGACTTATATACCTTACGGAAATAAAGCTCCTGCTGGAGCCTATGGCCTTTTACTCCTATCTCTTCCCTTCCAACTCTTATGGCTCTGGGGTAACTACACTCGTTAATAATAAAAATTTAGAAATTATTTCAAATCTTTAACATTTTTCCAGGACATCTTCTTTATACAAAAAACTAAATCCAATGAAACTCTTTTCCACATTTATAATTTTTAGTACCCCAGAGCGACCTCTTGCTTTTAAAGTCTTTAATATCTTTCTAAACATTTATCCACTTGTGACAGTGACGGTGTCGTTGTGGTCGGAGGTGACTTTCAACTGCACGGAAAATCCTGCATTGGACCGTCTGCATGCGCCCACCGAGCGGTAGATCCAGAGTCGCAGCAGCTCAAGGAAACTGTTGGTGCACTCTCTGTGTGATGTTTGGCATAGACTGAATCCCCAGAAACAACAATTTACCTGGCTGCGGAATAACCCTTCCAGGGATTGTGGTGTTTCCAAAGCCAGGTTAGATCGTTTGTATCTTCATCCTGATATGTTATCCTCTATTCATTCGTGCAAAATAACACCCTGTTTCTTTCTGATCACTCCGCTATTTCTTTAAAATTCAACTACCCTCGGCTAATTTCCGGGGTAGCGCCTACTGGCATTTTAATAATTCAATTCTTCAGGATGAAGCATACAAACAAATTATAACTTGTTTCTGGGGAGAATGGCGTCAAAAACAGTCCGATTTCCCCAATTTAAATTCTTGGTGGGACTTTGGCAAGTCCCACATCAAAATAATTACTCAAATGTTTTCTAAAAAAATTGCTTCACGAGAAACGCGAAGCTCTTTTAAAATAAATTGACTATTGACGACCTTCAGTCTGCGCCGGAAATCACACCGGAGACCAGGCAGGTCCTCTTAGAACAAAAAAGAAAAACTTAATTCTATCTTAAAATCGAGCGCAGGGCGCCCTTATCAGGTCGAGATTCAAACATGTCAGCGAGGTCGATAACCTCCTCTTCTTACTTTTAATCTTGAAAATCTAAATCGCTCTGTTCTAGAATTATCTCCAGAATCCGTTTGGATTCTGGAGAAATTACTCAAAATATCTCTGTCATAAAAATCATGTATCAAATTTCTACAAAAAACTCTGTTCTAAAAACTCGACCGATGAGGGCGCCCGCGAAAAAACATTTTAAGGGACCTGCCTCGTCTTGATCCTGTAGAGGCAGAGGACCTGGAGCGTCCTCTGTCTCTAGAGGAATTAGAAATAGCTGTTGGCCAACTTAGCAAGGATAAAACGCCTGGCCTGACGGCCTGTCTGGTGAATTCTATCAAACTTTTGGCATATTCTAAAAACGACCTACTTTCTGTTTTAAATTATTCTTTCTCACCGGCGGGCTTCCTCGTTCGTTCAGGAGGGCGGTAATTACTTTATTCAAGAAGGGAGATCTGGCCGACATAGCCAATTGGCGGCCAATCTCCTTCTAAACAATGATTACAAAATCCTGCAAGGTTGCTCGCTAACAGACTGAAAGAGTGCATCAGCAGCGTCGTAGGTGAGGATCAGACCTACTGCGTCCCTGGACGTTCAATCCATGACAACGTAGGTCTGATAAGGGACATCATCGAATATGCCAATGAAAATGATGTCCCTTTAGCCGTGGTCAACCTCGATCAGCAAAAAGCGTTCGATAAAGTTGATCGCGACTACCTCTTCGACACCATGAGCTATGGGCTTCGGAGACCGTTTCCTCGACTACATAAAAATCCTGTACAGCGGTTCCGAGAGTTTGGTCAAAATCTGCGGTTCTCTGACGGCCCCTTCTGCTGAGAAGGGCATCCGTCAGGGCTGCCCACTCTCGGGACTGCTGTACTCGATTGCTATTGAACCTTTTCTAAATCGCCTAAGGGGCGAAGTCGGGACGACGGTTTCCGAATGCCCGACGCTGACGTCTCTTGCTCGGTGTCTGCGTATGCAGATGATGTCTCCGTTTTTGTCACCTCCGAACGCGGCTTTGACGCGATCAAAGACACTTACGATCTCTTTGCTCGCGCCTCTGCCGCGCGACTAAATACGAGAAAATCCCAGGGTTGTGGGCAGGATCGTGGATCGGACGAGGCGACCGGCCGCTTAATTTTTCATGGAATGACGATGGCCTGTCGTTCCTCGGAGTTCACTTAGGAAACACCAAAACATACACTGACAAAACTGGACTATTTGTAAAACCGATTATCTGAAAACCCTCGCTAGCTGGTTCATAATCTCGACCTCCCTTTCTTTTAAAGGGAGAGTCTTGATTGCCAACCAGCTAGCCGCATCAAAACTTTTCATTGTCTGGCGGCACTCGCTCCGCCAGACGATTTCTAAGTGAACTCCAACGGCGGCTGGTTGATTTCGTCTGGTCCAACAAGAGACACCGCCTTTAAAGAGCAAATTGTGTATCAGAAACCTGACAAAGGGGGTTCGGCCTTGTTAACCTCCAGGCACGAGTTCTCACCTTTAGATTAACGCGTCTCTTTCGTTACCTTAAAGGTACTCATCTCTTTGTTTTTCTTCAAAATCACCTCCGTCGCTACAAAAACTAAATTATGACTTCATCTCTTCTATTTGAAGACAGATCCCCTTTTGGATATCATTGGATTACCTTCTTTTTATGGTGAGATCATGCGTGCCTGGAGGTTGTCTGGAGCTCGGTTAGAAATAATACACGACTCAGTCAGCCATGTCATTAATTTACCCATAAATATTCCTTTAATTCAAAATGCAACTGACGATGGCGTATCCCTCTCTGAGCGGCTCTCGACACGTGGGGTCGGCCTGGTGAGGGATCTTCTCAACTTCACTTCCGGATCGTGGCACCAGCCCAATGACATCATCTCCTCTTCTAGTACATCTCGTCCTCCATCTTCTCGACTTCTTCAAAACCAGCTTTCTTCGATGCACACGATACTCATCAGACTGTTCCCCTCTCTATTCGACGAGAGGGGTTTTCACCTACCTGTCTCTGCGCTACAAAATGTTCCATCTAAACCAGATCGTCCCCTCAACGTCATCATCAACAACTTGGACAATGCCATCTCCGCACCATCCAAAACGATCTACAATGTCATCAACACAAATCTCAACTCGCATCCTTCCACAGAAACATCACACTGGCATCAAAACGAGTCCTGGACAGCAACACAAACATACAATGGAATAGAATCTACAGTCCCCCAACTTCCAAAAAGAGGGGACCTACAATATAAACTACTACACAACATCCTACCGTCACTCCAAGTTCTACATCATCTCAACCCGGCCATCTCTTCAACATGTGGATGGTGCGGAGACAAGGGACGATCTGCCATCTATTCATCACGTGTCCTCTCTGTTCAACCTCTTCTCAACTGTCTCCACAGTCTTCTTCACCGGCTTCTTCCTGACCTACTTCTGAACTTTGACCTCTACTCGGCCTTGATCCCATGTGCTAAGGGCCGCAATAGAGAGGCGGTGCGCCTGTCAAACTACCTTATCGTCAGTTGCAAATATGTCATATACAATCTATACCGAACCTCTAATTTCATTGATCCTCTTGTTAATTTTACTCACCGTATCAAAAACAAAGTTATTTTCGAATACAACTATTTTATGCTTGTCAATAATGATGATGAATTTCTAAAAAATGGAATATAAATAATACTTTGTTCATCATCATTAGTGACAAGCTGACATGGCTGATTTAAACCCGGTTAGAATTACTAAATTTGCTCCTCCTTTCCGATTTCCTCTCTTTTCTTTTCTTTCTCTCTTATCTTTGGAAGCCACTGGAGTGGGATATAAGGCCCACACCAGTAACGCCAGTGGCTTCCCACCCTCAGGGGAACCACGGTGGGTTCGGCTCACGCCAAAAACGTGTTGCCGCACCCTCCGCACTGGAACCCTTTCCTCTTCTTTCTTTTCTCCTTTCTTTGTATTTCTCTTTTTCTGAGGAGCTTTATACTTATATTGGTTAAAGTATTCACTTTATTCATTTGTATTTAAACATGTATATTGTATACTGTAACACTAAAATATTTTTGTTTCTATTACATGTTTACATGTACCGAATATTTGGTCTTTCTGTTTACTTAAAACTGTATTAATGTGTTTTCCAAATTGCAAAATGTTCTGTTTTAATTTACTATTCTTTTATTATAAAATTTGACTTTGTTTTTTGAATTGTAAATAAAGAATCTCATTGAAAAGTCAAATCTCTCTCTCTCTCTCTCTCTCTCTCTCTCTCTCTCTCTCTCTCTCTCTCTCTCTCTCTCTCTCTCTCTCTCTCTCTCTCTCTCTCTCTCTCTCTCTCTCTCTCTCTCTCTCTCTCTCTCGATCTCGATCTCGATCTCGATCTCGATCTCGATCTCGATCTCTCTGTGTGTGTGTGTGTGTGTGGTAAGACGTGTGTTTTTTGAGCTCCGGTAAAATCGCTTTTATTGGCCGTTTATACTTACAAGTTTACTATTTTTTGTATATCATTGTATTTATTATTATCTATAGAATTATATTATTCGTCCTTCTCTGTCAGATTATCGGTATTTTGTATGGTTTTTGGGAGTTTTTTGTCTGGTTTTTCGGGTTGGTTTTTCGTGTTGGTTTTGGTACTGTGGATGGCCAACCAAGCAGAGCCATTACAAAAGGGGCGGTCAAGCGGAACAGCTAACACCAACAAAGACCCTATTGTTCCTGGTGGTAGCTTTCCTGGGCCCGTCTCCAGGAACAATGGGGTTGTCTTCTACGCACAGGACAACGTTTCTGTGCGTACTTACATTGACCATTTCTCAAAATCTATTTCTCCCGCACATATAACCGACGCATCACGTATTAGAAATGGCCGCATTGCGCTCTACATGTCCTCGGGAACGGCAGCCTTCGACGTCGTAGAAAATGGCTTGGAATACGACGGCTCCTTTCTCGAGGTCATGCCGCTTGTCCGCCCCACCACTCGCATGACTTTATCAAATGTTTTCCCAGAAATACCAAACATGGTGTTAATTAGCAATCTCTCAACTTTTTGTAAGGTGGTTTCACAAATTGCTCTGTTCCCTGGGTTTTCAACAAAAACAGCTAGCTCATATCCGGTCCTTCATGAGACAGGTTAGAGTGTTATTGGACAAGAACATCACACCGCCGTCTTACATCAGTTTTAAACATGCCGGCGAAAACTACCGGTTTTCATTTCAACAGAGTCCACCGGTGTTTCCAATGTGGTGGACTCGGCCACATCGCGTTCGTGCAGGAAGGGAAACCCGACTAATGACAACAACGACAACCCACTAAATCCACGTCCAGTTTTCATTCATGGTAAGTCTGATCCCAAACACCCTCCCAAACAATCCAAACCTGTCCCCACTAATTTGACTGCCCCGTCTGATACCGATAACGCTTCCTCGGGGAGCGACCCCTTAGTGGTGTTGCCCCGGTCGAGCTACCGGCGACGGCGGATCCGGTGGCATCACCGACCTCGAACCCCGACCGCAACCCCTTGAGGTCCTCGCTCGAGGCGTTCCCTCGCGGAGACGTAACCCCTCTCACCGCCCATCAACCTCTAATCATATCTGGGGTACGCCCTCGTCCCGCCCTGCACCTTCTCTGATGCAGTCCTAAAAGGAAATTAACACCTCCCCAACACCTCTGACCCTCTCCAACAAATTCACTGTCCTCAAATCCCTTCCCCCAAGGAAACTCAAGCGAGTCACAAAACCTATGTCGGTTGACCCTCCTGCCCCCACCCAAACGCCTTCCAATACCAACCCCAACCCTCCCACCCCAAACCCTCCGACCCCAAACCCTCCGACCCCAAACCCTCCGACGCCAAACCCTCTGACCCCAAACCCTCCGACCCCAACCCCACCTACCCCAAGCCCACCGACCCCAATCCCCCCTACCCCCAGCCCACCGACCCGAAGCCCACCGACCCAAAACCCACCGACCCCAAACCCTCCGACCCCAAGCCCACCGACCCCAAGCCCACCGACCCCAAGCCCACCGACCCTAAGCCCACTGACCCCAAGCCCACTGACCCCAAGCCCACTGACCCCAAGCCCACCGACCCCAAGCCCACCGACCCCAAGCCCACCGACCCCAAGCCCACCGACCCCAAACGCACCGACCCCAAACGCACCGACCCCAAACCTACCGACCCCAAACCTACCGACCCCAAACCTACCAACCCCAAACCCACTGCTCCTGCCCGAAACCCCGCCTCCCCTGCCCGTACCTCCGCTTCCCCTGCCCGTATACCCGCCATCCCTTTCCGAATCCCCGCCAGCCCTGCCCAAATCCCCTCACACCACCCTGCCACCCCTACCCGAAACCCCGCCATCCCTGCACCACACCCCACCTCCATCCTCGACACCCCCACAACCAAAACATTCACCCCATCCACTCCCTTAAAGTCTACTCCTACACCTTCCAAACCTACGACCTCCACCCCCAACACACCAAGACATATATCCTCCGCACCCTCCATACCTTTATCCCAGACTACTGACCAGGACACTGACACAGACATGTGGGAAGACTCTTAGGGCGACGACCTCGCCCTCGAGGGTCTTACCGCTCCACAAGGCACTCTCTCCCTGCGCGAACTGCAGCGTTTCCTGTCTGCCGTAACAACCAAAAAGAAACCCGCCATAATAGCAAAAACGTTCACGTTGAATATCCCTAGCCTTGTCAAACAACTCAAACAACTACGAACCACCCCCCCCCCCCCAACCTCACTAAAAGATTGCAGCAGAGACTCACGAAACTCATAAGAACTTTAGACAATTAACTATTTTTTTTAAACTTTCTCAATGGATACTTTTGCTTTCCTTTCCTTTCTTGCGATGACACTGTCACTCCTCTCCCTAAATACTGGAGGCTGAAGTTCTGCCATAAAAAATGCCTCGATTCATACTTATATCTCTGATTTACACAATTGCCCTGATATAATTTTTCTTCAAGAAACATATAATTTAACCGAAAATAGTCCCTGTTGGAACATATGGCCCTACACCCCCATCTGCGCCCCAAGCCCCAATACTGGATCTGGAATCACTACCCTTATAAAAAATAAAACAATTGACATTTTACTTTCTCAAATTATTTCTGATGGTCACATCCTGTATACAAAAATCTTCCATAATAACACTTTTTTTCACCTCTATAATTTTTTAATTCCCCAAGATGATAAACTGGCCCTAAAATCAATTACTTCTTTTCGCGATCATTGCGATCAGCGTGACAGTGACGGTGTCATCGTCATCGGAGGCGACTTTAACTGTACGGATAACCCCCTTCTAGATCGTCTGCATGCGCCGATCGAGCGTAGAAACAAAATTTACATGGCCCTCAAAGATGCAGTGCACGCACTGTCCTTGCGTGATGTCTGGCGCGGACTCAACCCCACTGAACAAAAATTTACTTGGCATCGAAACAATCCGTCTTCTGAGTCTGGCTCATCTAAAGCTAGACTCGATCGTTTTTACTCTCACTCCGATTTTCTTCCTTCTATCACACACTGTAAAATTACACCCTGTTCCCTCTCCGATCATTCTGCCGTTTCTCTCTCTATCAAACTCCCCTCCGCTCAACAGAAAGGCAGCGCCTACTGGCACTTCAATAATACACTCCTTTCTGACAAAAATTACTTAGAAATTATACGTTCCTTCTGGTCTAATTGGCAAACCCCAACAAACTATTTTCCTTCTCTAAATTCTTGGTGGGATTTTGGTAAATCCCACATCAAATCCATTTCACAAAATTTTAGCCGCAAATTGCGCAAGAAAACGCGAAACGCTTCAAAATTGAACTTAATTATAGACGATTTACAGTCCGCGCCAGACCCTCAACGCCTCTAGAGAGGTCCTCAAAGAGCAAAGAAATGAACTAAACTTGCTTTTAAAAATCGGGCTCAGGGCGCTCTCGTCAGATCGCGTTTTCAACACCTCAATGAAGTAGACACGTGCTCTTCTTATTTCTTCAATCTCGAAAAATCGCACTCTCATTTCTAAATCCCTTTCGCATATACGTCTCGAATCCGGCCAAATTACAGAAAACCCCACTGAAATTATTAAACACACATACAAAACTGTTATAAAAACTTTATGCACGTGTCCCGACTGACGAGCGCATTTAATGAAATCACTGAGGGCCTCGATAGATTTGAAGCTCAAGAGGCGGAGGACCTCGATTGTCCTCTTTCTCTTGAGGAACTAGATCTTGCCGTCGAGCAGCTTGGCAAACACAAAACCCCGGTCTAGACGGACTCACCTCCGAATTTTTCCAATGTTTCTGGCCCATTCTAAACATGACTATCTCGATGTTTTAAATTCTTCATTCATTTCCGGTTCTCTTCCTCGTTCTTTCTCCTGTGTCATCACTCTTATCCCGAAGAAGGAGACCTGTCCAATATTGCAAACTGGCATCCGGTATCGCTTCTCAACTCCGACTACAAAATCTACTCAAAGCTGCTCGCCGGCAGGTTGAAGCAGTGCGTTCACGGCATCATTAAACAAGATCAAACTTACTGTGTTCCGGAAAGATCCATTTTTGATAACATTTCACTCATTCGTGACATTATTTCCTACTCTAATTTCAATAACTCTCCCTTAGCCGTAGTCAACTTAGACCAAGAAAAAGCTTTTGACAATGTTGACCACGACTACCTTTTCGGAACAATGAGGGCCATGGGTTTTGGGGAACACTTTCTGCGCCACATTCATCTCCTATACAGCGGTTCCGAGAGCCTCATAAAAGTGTGTGGTTCCCTGACTGCTCCCTTCTCTTTCGAGAAGGGAATTCGTCAGGGATGCCCGCTCTCAGGACCACTTTACTCTATTGCAATTGAACCTTTCCTCAATAATTTACGAATTAAATTAAATAAAAATGATACTTTGCTCCCCGACACGGATACTTTCTGTTGCGTGTCGGCGTACGCGGACGATATAACGTTTTTTGTCGCCTCCGATGTGGGTTTCAGCGCGATCGAAAAGGCCTACAGCCTTTTCGCTCGCGCCTCTGCTGCTCGTCTAAACTATAACAAGTCCCAGGGGTTATGGGAGGCTGTAGAGGCCGTCTGACTGCATCACCACGGATGAATACATGAGAGCAATTTGATAGACTCCTCGGAACTTGAGTTGGAGGATGCTGAACCCGCGTAGTGGCCGGGGAGAATTGTGACATGTGATGACGCAAACGATGGACGTATTCGGAAGGATCCAACAGGGGTGTTAGGTTGTCCGGTGCCACAAATTGTCCAGGGAGTCGTAGCGTTGTGCCATAGACGAGCTCTGAAGATGTACACTGCAGGTCTTCTTTGACTGTAGTGCGAATACCTAACATCACCAGAGGAAGTGTCTCGTGCCACCTGTCTGGTTGGGTGTGCGCTTTCAATGCTGCCTTTAATTGTCTGTGAAAGCGTTCCACAAGGCCGTTTGCTGCAGGATGGTACGCTGTGGTCTGCATGCGATTGCAACCCAAAAGTGCAGTTAACTCAGCGAATAGGTTGGACTCGAACTGTCGGCCACGGTCTGTGGTGATAGTCGATGGAGTACCATATCGGGAAATCCACTGATCGATCAACGCCCTGGCGACTGACTCAGCAGTGATGTCATGCAAGGGAATGGCCTCAGGCCACCTGGAATATCGATCAATACACGTGAGGAGATAAGTGTAACCGTCTGAAGGTGGCAAGGGTCCTACGAGGTCAATATGAATGTGGTCGAATCTAGCGTCCGGAGAAGCAAATGTACCTAAGGGTGAGCGGACATGGCGGTGAATTTTCGCTCTTTGGCACTGAAGACAAGTTCTAGCCCACTCGCGAACATCCTTGTTGACACTCGGCCAAACAAAGCGAGTGGTGATCAGCTTCCGTGTGGACCGAACTCCTGGATGGGAGAGGCAGTGGAATGCATTGAATACACTGCATCGATGTTTCGCTGGTACAAATGGGCGGTCGTGACCAGTGGACACATCGCACCAGATAGAACCGCGCGTCGTAGGTAGGGGAACTTGACGGAATTGAAGTGAGGTATGAAGTTGTCCGCAGCATGAGGAATTCTTCATCATTCAGCTGGTCAGCTGCAATCAGATCGATGGGTGACGAGGTATGAATGGCGGCGACATCAAAACGAGAAAGAGTGTCAGCGACAATGTTGTCCTTACCACGCACATGGCGTATGTCTGTGGTAAATTGCGAGACGAAATCCAGATGACGAATCTCCCTCGGTGAGTGACGGTCAGCCTTTGAGTGCAAAGCGCGAGTGAGTGGCTTGTGGTCAGTGTATATGCAGAAATGGCGTCCCTCAAGGAAGTGGCGGAAATATTTGATAGCCAAGTACATTGCCAACAGTTCTCGCCCAAAGGTGCTATACCGTGTCTCGGCTTGTTGGAGTTTTTTGGAGAAGAAAGCGATGGGCCGCCAATCTCCCTCGGATTGTTGTTGTAGTACCCCACCCACAGCTGTGTTTGACGCATCAACCATCAAGCTGAGTGATGAATTCGAAGACGGATGAGCGAGCATGGTGACGTTGGGCAGGGAGCGCTTGATGGCGATGAAAGCGGTCTCGCACTTGTCTGACCAAGTGAAGTTTGTAGGCTTACGAGGATGCTCAGGATGGTCGCGCAACAAATCCGTCAGGGTGCAAGTATGTCTGCGCAATGTGGGAAAACGACGGTAAAATTGATGAGACCAAGGAACCGACGTAATTGACGCACTGAAGTGGGACGAGGGAACCTGTTGATGGCAGCAATCTTCTCATCCAGGGGGTGAATGCCCTGCTCATCAATGTGATGACCAAGAAAGTCAAGGCTTGTAGCTCCAAACTGACATTTGGCTGGGTTGATGACCACCCAAACTCAGATAATCGCGAGAACAGTAACCTTAATGTTGGTGATGCTGTTCCAGCGAGTCGCTAGCCACTAGAATGTCGTCAATAAGCGTACACAAATGGCAATCCGCGTGTAACCGGTCTGAGCTGCGTTCCGTAGGCCAAAAGGCATGCGCACAAAATGGTACAGCCCAAAGGGTGTTGTAATTGCAGTCTTGTGTACATCCGCTGGATTGACGGGTATCTAGTGGCACGAATTAAATCAATCTTGGAAAAGACGTGTTTACCGGCAAGATTGGTGGTGAAATCATGTAGAGGAGGGATAGGGTAGCGATCCGGAACAGTTACTCTATTCAATGCACGATAATCCCCATAGGGGCGCCAGTCACCGGGGGTTCGCTTGGGCACCATATGTAATGGAGACGACCAGTCGCTGTCCGATGGTTCAATGATGCCGAGGTCAAGCATGTGATGAAATTCGTTTTTTCTTCCTACGTTCCTACGTCAGAAAATGTATTTCTTTTCTATATCTACCTCATGATGAGAAAATACACAATGAAAACAATACTATTGAAACGAAGTATTTTGGTTTACAATTTGGTTTCGCTGAGCAAAAACACCTGCTTTATTCAGAATTCATGACTCATAACTCATTATTACCAAATACGGAATACGAAACTCGAATCTAAATTCCGAGATTTTTTGAGGTTATAAGACTAACTTCGGGACTAGGGTTTATGTATGCTTCATGAGCCTTGTTGGTTTTCCATCTGCCATGGCGAGATATAAGAGTAGAAGGAATGTGGGCATTGCTGGCAGCCGTTGCCCCACCCTGGACCTTAGGGCTATGGAGCCCATATTCGCCTATATTGGGCACTAAAGGGTTTTATTGCTTGGAGCACTGTCTCACGAGTTCTGGTATAACTTAAACCGTGTGTGGTGGGAACTAGACCCTTTTTGAAGCTGTTAATCTACGTACAATAGGTAAGGTCGAATCAATTGGATCTGCCAAAGCATTCAA
Source organism: Zoroaster sp. YZ-2022 (assembly GCA_029582265.1). Taxonomy (NCBI): domain Eukaryota; kingdom Metazoa; phylum Echinodermata; class Asteroidea; order Forcipulatida; family Zoroasteridae; genus Zoroaster; species Zoroaster sp. YZ-2022. The sequence goes on along the minus strand of CM055828.1, from coordinate 10,769,924 downwards.
GTATCGTTCTGCAAACGACGACTGGACAAGTTGACTTAAATGTTCTGGCTATTGTCACGTCATTGCCTTGACGTAAATGGTCAGTTTTAGATTTTGGCAAATGTAACAGTAGGCGATCTGCGTGTAAAGCACAATCACAGCGTCTGATGTGGCTTAGATCGTCGAATCTCAAAATCCTGCATAACTGATAAAACAGACAAATAAAGTTCGAAGATCCAACAATGTCGCTGTTGAATGACCGTGTGACACCAGTAACTTTTCCAGTATTTCGTGTAATTGGTTCTTTCCTCGTGATGGGTGTAGTGTGGGTACGATTATATCCTTGCAATGCAAGTCTTGAATATACAATCATCTGTAGGAGACGGCAGCCCGGCTGCTATGTACCCACTTAACGCAGGCGTGAAACAGCATCAGCTGCCGTCTTCGCTCCGGATGTCGTGGATAAAATGAGCAATGTAAAGTGCGAGATGGTATGGGTCTGCTGGAAATGCCTCGACTCCGATTCTGGTGCGAGCCCAGGTTTCCCATCTGCCCCATGTGGCCAGATATTTTTGGGTTGTAGACGATGGTCTGGCCGCAATTAGTAGAGAAGGCAGCGTATTGTCAGCGAGAATGTGGAGGGTTGGGTCTTGAAGGGATTGCTTATTACGGTTCCATGCCTCTGTCAATAAAACAAACAAGAAAGCCACAAGTACCTTTGTCACAATATGCTAAACGCATAACGCGTTTATACAAAATGGCGCAACAATCATAACGACAATCAACAATTTTTTCACACATTGTTCTCTTGCAAGGCACTAGGCATCAGTCCAGCGTTAGCTGGCGCTCGGAGGCCACGAAAAAAACCCTATTTTTTAGGGGAAAACGTGGATGCGTCCAAGGATACCGAGTGAGGGCGCATTCCTTCTTCTTCCTTGCGAATTAATTCGTGGGCGGAGGGATATAAATGGGCGAGTGAAAGCAAGGTGTAGTTACTCGACGGAGAAGGAAGAATGTCATGAGGACAAGGTTTATATATACGGAATGGAGTGAACGCAAACAAAAGATGTTACGTAATGTGCTCACTGAGCGTGCATGTCGTTCGATAACGAAAATAATGTCACTTTCTTCCTACGTTCCTACGTCAGAAAATGTATTTCTTTTCTATATCTACCTCATGATGAGAAAATACACAATGAAAACAATACCATTGAAACGAAGTATTTTGGTTTACAATTTGGTTTCGCTGAGCAAAAACACCTGCTTTATTCAGAATTCATGACTCATAACTCATTATTACCAAATACGGAATACGAAACTCGAATCTAAATTCCGAGATTTTTTGAGGTTATAAGACTAACTTCGGGACTAGGTTTTATGTATGCTTCGCGAGCCTTGTTGGTTTTCCATCTGTCATGGCGAGATATAAGAGTAGAAGGAATGTGGGCATTGCTGGCAGCCGTTGCCCCACCCGACCTTAGGCTATGGAGCCCATATTCGCCTATATTGGGCACTAAAGGTTTTATTGCTTGGAGCACTGTCTCACGAGTTCTGCATAACTTAAACCGTGTGTGGTGGGAACTAGACCTTTTGAAGCTGTTAATCTACGTACAATAGGTAAGGTCGAATCAATTGGATCTGCCAAAGCATTCAAGTATCGTTCTGCAAACGACGACTGGACAAGTTGACTTAAATGTTCTGGCTATTGTCACGTCATTGCCTTGACGTAAATGGTCAGTTTTAGATTTTGGCAAATGTAACAGTAGGCGATCTGGTGTAAAGTACAATCACAGCGTCTGATGTGGCTTAGATCGTCGAATCTCAAAAATCCTGCATAACTGATAAAACAGACAAATAAGTTCGAAGATCCAACAATGTCGCTGTTGAATGACCGTGTGACACCAGTAACTTTTCCAGTATTTCGTGTAATTGGCCTTTCCTCGTGATGGGTGTGTGTGGGTACGATTATATCCCTTGCAATGCAAGTCTGAACATACAATCATCTGTAGGAGACGGCAGCCCGGTTGCTTATGTACCCACTTAACGCAGGCGGAAACAGCATCAGCTGCCGTCTTCGCTCCGATGTCGTGGATAAATGAGCAATGTAAAGTGCGAGATGGTATGGGTCTGCTGGAAATGCTCGACCTGATTCTGGTGCGAGCCCAGGTTTCATCTGCCCCATGTGGCCAGATATTTTGGGGTTGTAGACGATGCCTGGGCCGCAATTAGTAGAGAAGGCAGCGTATTGTCAGCGAGAATGTGGAGGGTTGGGTCTTGAAGCGATTGCTTATTACGGTTCCATGCCTCTGTCAATAAAACAAAACAAGAAAGCCACAAGTACCTTTGTCACAATATGCTAAACGCATAACGCGTCTATACACAATGGCGCAACAATCATAACGACAATCAACAATTTTTCACACATTGTTCTCTTTGCAAGGCACTAGGCATCAGTCCAGCGTTAGCTGGCGCTCGGAGGCCACGAAAAACACTATTTTTAGGGAAAACGTGGATGCGTCCAAGGATACCGAGTGAGGGCGCATTCCTTTCTTCCTTGCGAATTAATTCGTGGGCGGGAGGGATATAAATGGGCGAGTGAAAGCAAGGTGTAGTTACTGACGGAGAAGGAAGAATGTCATGAGGACAAGGTTTATATACGGAATGGAGTGAACGCAAACAAAAGATGTTATGTAATTGCTCACTGAGCGTGCATAACAGTCGATAACGAAAGAAATGTCACTTTCTTCCTACGTTCCTACGTCAGAAAATGTATTTCTTTTCTATATCTACCTCATGATGAGAAAATACACAATGAAAACAATACCATTGAAACGAAGTATTTTGGTTTACAATTTGGTTTCGCTGAGCAAAACACCTGCTTTATTCAGAATTCATGACTCATAACTCATTATTACCAAATACGGAATACGAAACTCGAATCTAAATTCCGAGATTTTGAGGTTATAAGACCAACTTCGACCAGGGTTTTATGTATGCTTCATGAGCCTTGTTGGTTTTCCATCTGCCATGGCGAGATATAAGAGTAGAAGGAATGTGGGCATTGCTGGCAGCTGTTGCCCCACCCGACCTTAGGCTATGGAGCCCATATTCTGCCTATATTGGGCACTAAAGGTTTTATTGCTTGGAGCACTGTCTCACGAGTTCTGGTATAACTTAAACCGTGTGTGGTGGAACTAGACCCTTTTTGAAGCTGTTAATCTACGTACAATAGGTAAGGTCGAATCAATTGATCTGCCAAAGCATTCAAGTATCGTTCTGCAACGACGACTGGACAAGTTGACTTAAATGTTCTGGCTATTGTCACGTCATTGCCTTTGACGTAAATGGTCAGTTTTAGATTTTGGCAAATGTAACAGTAGGCGATCTGGTGTAAAAGTACAATCACAGCGTCTGATGTGGCTTAGATCGTCGAATCTCAAAAATCCTGCATAACTGATAAAACAGACAAATAAAGTTCGAAGATCCAAACAATGTCGCTGTTGAATGACCGTGTGACACCAGTAACTTTTCCAGTATTTCGGGTGTAATTGGTTCTTTCCTCGTGATGGGTGTAGTGTGGGTATGATTATATCCTTGCAATGCAAGTCTGAACATACAATCATCTGTAGGAGACGGCAGCCTGGCTAAGCTATGTACCCATTTAACGCAGGCGGAAACAGCATCAGCTGCCGTCTTCGCCCGGATGTCGTGGATAAAATGAGCAATGTAAAGTGCGAGATGGTATGGGTCTGCTGGAAATGCCTCGACTCGATTCTGGTGCGAGCCCAGGTTTCCATCTGCCCCATGTGGCCAGATATTTTGGGGTTGTAGACGATGCCTGGCCGCAATTAGTAGAGAAGGCAGCGTATTGTCAGCGAGAAATGTGGAGGGTTGGGTCTTGAAGGGATTGCTTATTACGGTTCCATGCCTCTGTCAATAAAAACAAACAAGAAAGCCACAAGTACCTTTTGTCACAATATGCTAAACGCATAACGCGTCTATACAAATGGCGCAACAATCATAACGACAATCAACAATTTTTCACACATTGTTCTCTTTGCAAGGCACTAGGCATCAGTCCAGCGTTAGCTGGCGCTCGGAGGCCACGAAAACCTATTTTTTAGGGGAAAACGTGGATGCGTCCAAGGATACCGAGTGAGGGCGCATTCCTTCTTCCTTGCGAATTAATTCGTGGGCGGGAGGGATATAAATGGGCGAGTGAAAGCAAGGTGTAGTTACTCGACGGAGAAGGAAGAATGTCATGAGGACAAGGTTTATATATACGGAATGGAGTGAACGCAAACAAAAGATGTTACGTAATTGCTCACTGAGCGTGCATCAAAGTTCGATAACGAAAAGAAATGTCACTTTCTTCCTACGTTCCTACGTCAGAAAATGTATTTCTTTTCTATATCTACCCTCATGATGAGAAAATACACAATGAAAACAATACCATTGAAACGAAGTATTTTGGTTTACAATTTGGTTTCGCTGAGCAAAACACCTGCTTTATTCAGAATTCATGACTCATAACTCATTATTACCAAATACGAATACGAAACCGAATCTAAATTCCGAGATTTTTTGAGGTTATAAGACTAACTTCGGGACTAGGTTTTATGTATGCTTCGCGAGCCTTGTTGGTTTTCCATCTGCCATGGCGAGATATAAGAGTAGAAGGAATGTGGGCATTGCTGGCAGCCGTTGCCCCACCCGACCTTAGGCTATGGAGCCCATATTCGCCTATATTGGGCACTAAAGGTTGTATTGCTTGGAGCACTGTCTCACGAGTTCTGGTATAACTTAAACCGTGTGGTGGGAACTAGACCCTTTTTGAAGCTGTTAATCTACGTACACATAGGTAAGGTCGAATCAATTGGATCTGCCAAAGCATTCAAGTATCGTTCTGCAACGACGACTTCGGACAAGTTGACTTTAAACATGTTCTGGCTATTGTCACGTCATTGCCTTTGACGTAAATGGTCAGCTCTTTTAGATTTTGGCAAATGTAACAGTAGGCGATCTGCGTGAAGCACAATCACAGCGTCTGGATGTGGCTTAGATCGTCGAAATCTCAAAAATCCTGCATAACTGATAAAACAGACAAATAAAGTTCGAAGATCCAACAATGTCGCTGTTGAATGACCGTAGTGACACCAGTAATCTTTTTCCAGTATTTCGGTGTAATTGGGTCTTTCTCGTGATGGGTGTAGTGTGTGGGTATCGATTATATCCTTGCAATGCAAGTCTGAACGATACAATCATCTGTAGGAGACGGCAGCCTGCTGGCTATGTACCCACTTAACGCAGGCGGAAACAGCATCAGCTGCCGTCTTCGCTCCGGGATGTCGTGGATAAAATGGAGCAATGTAAAGTGCGAGATGGTATGGGTCTGCTGGAAATGCCTCGACCTCGATTCTGGTGCGAGCCCAGGTTTCCATCTGCCCCATGTGGCCAGATATTTTGGGGTTGTAGACGATGCTCTGGGCCGCAAATTTTAGTAGAGAAGGCAGCAGTCATTGTCAGCGAGAATGTGGAGGGTTGGGTCTTGAAGCGATTTGCTTATTACGGTTCCATGCCTCTGTCAATAAAAACAAAACAAGAAAGCCACAAGTAACCCTTTGTCACAATATGCTAAACGCATAACGCGTCTATACACAATGGCGCAACAATCATAACGACAATCAACAATTTTTCACACATTGTTCTCTTTGCAAGGCACTAGGCATCAGTCCAGCGTTAGCTGGCGCTCGAGGCCACGAAAAACACCTATTTTTAGGGGAAAACGTGGATGCGTCCAAGAGATACCGAGTGAGGGCGCATTCTTTCTTCCTTGCGAATTAATTCGGTGGGCGGGAGGGATATAAAATGGGCGAGGAAAGCAAGGCGTAGCAATAATCGACGGAGAAGGAAGAACGTCATTATGGCAAGGCTTATATATATGAATGGAGTGAACGCAAACAAAAGATGTTACGTAATTGTTTCACTGAGCGTGTATAACAGTTCGCTGATACCAGAAATGTTACTTTCTTCCCACAAGTTCTATGTCAGTATCGTATTTCTTTTCTATATCTACCTCATGATGAGAAAATACACATGAAAACAATACCATTGAAACGAAGTATTTTGGTTTACAATTTGTTTCGCTGAGCAAAACACTCTGCTTTATTCATAGAATTCATGACTCATAACTCATTATTACTAAATACGGAATACGAAACTCGAATCTAAATTCCGAGATTTTTTGAGGTTATAAGACCAACTCTTCGGGACTAGGTTTTATGTATGTCTTCATGAGCTCTTGTTGGTTTTCCATCTGCCATGGCGAGATGCAATAGGCAGAAGGAATGTGGCATTGCTGGCAAAGGCCGTTGCCCCACCCGACCTTAGGCTATGGAGCCCATATTCGCCTATATTGGGCACTAAAGCGTTTTATTGCTTGGAGCACTGTCTCACGAGTTCTGGTATAACTTAAACCGTGTGTGGTGGAACTAGACCCTTTTTTGAAGCTGTTAATCTACGCACAATAGGTAAGGTACGAATCAATTGGATCTGATTCAGCATTCAAGCATCGTTCTGCAACGACGACTGGACAAGTTGACTTAAATGTCTGGCTATTGTCACGTCATTGCCTTTGACGTAAATGGTCAGTTTTAGATTTTGGCAAATGTAACAGTAGGCGATCTGGTGTAAAAGGCCAATCACAGCGTCTGATGTGGCTTAGGATCGTCGAATCTCAAAAATCCTGCATAACTGATAAAACAGACAAATAAAGTTCGAAGATCCAACAATGTCGCTGTTGAATGACCGTGTGACACCAGTAACTTTCCAGTATTTCGGGTAATTGGTTCTTTCCTCGTGATGGTGTAGTGTGGGTACGATTATATCCTTGCAATGCAAGTCTGAACATACAATCATCTGTAGGAGACGGCAGCCCGGCTAAGCTATGTACCCACTTAACGCAGGCGGAAACAATAGCATCAGCTGCCACCTTGCCCGGATGTCGTGGATAAAATGAGCAATGTAAAGTGCGAGATGGTATGGGTCTGCTTGAAATGCCTCGACTCCGGGATTCTGGTGAAAGAGCCCAGGGTTTCCTATCTGCCCCATGTGGCCAGATATTTTGGGGTTGTAGACGATGCTCTGGGCCGCAATTAGTAGAGAAGGCAGCGTATTGTCAGCGAGAGAGAATGTGGAGGGTTGGGTCTTGAAGGGATTGCGTTACGGTTCCATGCCTCTGTCAATAAAAACAAACAAGAAAGCCACAAGTACCTTTGTCACAATATGCTAAACGCATAACGCGTCTATATACAAAATGGCGCTAAACAATCATAACGACAACTTCAACAATTTTTTCTGCTACATTGTTCTCTCTTTTGCAAGGCACTAGGCATCAGTCCAGCGTTGGGGCTGAGCGCCTCGGAGGCCACGAAAAAACCTATTTTTTAGGGGAAACGTGGATGCGTCCAAGGATACCGAGTGAGGGCGCATTCCCTTTCTTCCTTGCGAATTAATTCGTGGGCGGGAGGGATATAACATGGGCGAGTGAAAGCAAGTGTGTAGTTACTCGGACGGAGAAGGAAGAAATGTCATGAGGACAAGGTTTATATATACGGAATGGATGAATCGCAAACAAAAGATGTTACATGTAATTGCTCACTGAGCGTGCATAAAACAAATTGATAACGAAAAAGAATGTCACTTTCTTCCTACGTTCCTACGCGTCAGAAAATGTATTTCTTTTCTATATTCACCTCATGATGAGAAAAATACACAATGAAAAACAATACCATTGAAACGAAGTATTTTGGTTTACAATTTGGTTTCAAGGAGCAAAAACATCCTGCTTTATTCAGAATTCATGACTCATAACCTATTATTACCAAATACGGAATACGAAACTCGAATTCCAAATTCCGAGATTTTTTGAGGTTATAAGACTAACTTCGGGACTAGGGTTTTATGTGTATGCTTGCATGAGCCTTGTTGGTTTCTTCCATCTGCCATGGCGAGATATAAGAGTAGAAGGAATGTGGGCATTGCTGGCAGCCGTTGCCCGTAACCTGACCTTAGGCTATGGAGCCCATATTCGCCTATATTGGGCACTAAAGGTTGTATTGTTTGAGCACTGTCTCACGAGTTCTGTATAACTTAAAACCGTGTGTGGTGGAACTAGACCCTTCTTTGAAGCTTTCGTTAATCTACGCAACAATAGGTAAGGTCGAATCAATTGATCTGCCAAAGTTATTCAAGTATCGTTCCTGCAAACGACGACTGGACAAGTTGACTTAAATGTTCTGGCTATTGTCACGTCATTGCTTTGACGTAAATGGTCAGTTTTAGATTTTGGCAAATGTAACAGTAGGCGATCTGGTGTAAAGGTACAATCACAGTAAAGGTCTGATGTGGCTTTAGATCGTCGAATCTCAAAAATCCTGCATAACTGATAAACAGACAACAAAAGTTCGAAGATCCAAACAATGTCGCTGTTGAATGACCGTGTGACACCAGTAACTTTTCCAGTATTTCGGTGTAATTGGTTCTTTCCTCGTGATGGGTGTAGTGTGGTAAGGATTATATCTCTTGCAATGCAAGTCTGAACATACAATCATCTGTAGGAGATTTGGCAGCTCAAGGTTATGCTATGTACCCACTTAACGCAGGCGGAAACAGCAGCATCAGCTGCCGTCTTCGCTCCGGATGTCGTGTGGATAAATGAGCAATGTAAAGTGCGAGATGGTATGGGTCTGCTGGAAATGCCTCGACCTGATTCTGGTGCGAGCCCAGGGTTTCCCATCTGCCCCATGGCCAGATATTTTGGGGTTGTAGACGATGCCTGGCCGCAATTAGTAGAGAAGGCAGCGTATTGTCAGCGAGAATGTGGAGGGTTGGGTCTTGAAGGATTGCTTTGGTTTACGGTTCAAATGCCTCTGTCATCAGTAAAAACAAACAAGAAAGCCATGCAAGTACCTTTTGTCAATAATATGCTAAACGCATAACGCGTCTATACAAAATGGCGGCAACAATCATAACGACAATCAACAATTTTTTCACACATTGTTCTCTTGCAAGGCACTAGGCATCAGTCCAGCGTTAGCTGGCGCTCGAGGCCACGAAAAAACCTATTTTTAGGGGAAACGTGGATGCGTCCAAGGATACCGAGTGAGGGCGCATTCCCTTTCTTCCCTTTGCGAATTAATTCGTGGGCGGGAGGGATATAAATGGGCGAGTGAAAGCAAGGTGTAGTTACTCGACGGAGATAGTTAAAGAATGTCATGAGGACAAGGTTTATATATACGGAATGGAGTAACGCAAACAAAAGATGTTACGTAATTGCTCTTCACTGAGCGTGCATAAGTCAGTTTCGATAACGAAAAGAAATGTCACTTTTCTCCCACGTTCCGCCAGAAAAATGTATTTCTTTCTATATTCTACCTCATGATGAGAAAAATACACAATGAAAAACAATACCATTGAAAAACGAAGTATTTTGGTTTACAATTTGGTTTCGCTGAGCAAAACACCTGCTTATGAGAAAACGCCAAAGAAGGGGACGTTAGTGGTTCTGGGCCGTTACTAAAATAACGATTGGGAGTCGGACACCAAAATAATGGTCATTTTGATTTCAAAAAATGAAGCACACCAGGCAACAATCGCCATGTACAGATGTAGATATTATTGACAAATTGTTAAAATCTGCTCTCTATTGTCAATAGATACTCGCCAAATGGCAGTTACTTATTCTTAACAAATCTCAGATACAGTCCGAGAAAAAGCCCAACTCGTAACAACAATATCCTCGATTGGTCTGTTGGGGACTTTGAGAAATCCCATCTCAATGCTAATGTGAGAAATGACGGTTCAGAGTTGAAGTGATACTTTCCCAAAGAGGGGGGAATGAACGAAATATTCATTAATTTCCCAAACGAATACATGTTTATTCAAATGTGAACCGTCGGGCAAAGTAATGGCCAAAAGTGAGAAGATGGCCATTTCGGCACAACTAGTGTACCAACTGCTTTGAATATTCCATGAGTCTGATGACTTGAGATAAGTGAAATAGGGGACAGAAATAATTATTATGGACCGACCAATCTTGACAAAGGCATCGACTCCAGAAACACCTTTACACCAAAACCTGGCATTAAATGCCTGAAGTTTTCTGTTTTGGGGTGAGGCAAATCGATCAATTGAATGTGGTCCCCAACATGAATCAATTATTGCAAAGGAGTGGTCACTATAGACCAATCGTCAAAATCGACAATTTACTTATTTTGTCGGCTAACCTGTTCTCATTTCTGGGCAACCATTCGGGGACAATGACAATATTGTTTAACCGGCAAAGTTTATAAATACTAAGGCAATTTCATGAAGGTTTGATGTTTTGCTCCGCATTTGATAATTGAAGGAACGTTCGCATTGTCCGAGAACCATTTGATTTTGTGATTTGTAAGATAGGACTGGCACTCAATAAGGATTCTGAGTACCGCAGTCAACTCGCGCCATGTTGAGCTATTGAGTTTTCACCACTGACCATATACCATGAAATCGCATATCGGACTTGCTGTGAACGAAACCGCCGTAACCGGTGGCACTGGCATCGGAAGAAATCTGAATTGTTGGTACGAGACGAAATTTGAATGGAAAGCCGTTAAATTTAATGTTTTGGATCCAAAATTCTAGTTCGGCGGTAACGCTGCTGGAAGATTTAGAAGCTTGTCCAAGAAACGCGCGATTCAATTGCATGGTAGCATGAGCGGTCATAAGCTCAGCTATCGGGCCCAAGGCGGGAACATAGCGATCACTTCGCTGATTGAAGCCAATTTCATAACTGAAATTAGCTGACCAGCTGTGAACTGAACCATCAAATAGTTAATGGAAGAGCAACTGGCAAGTTTAGCCTGCTGATGTAAACTTTGAAGTGGTAGAATCTATGAAAACCTAGATAGTGAATATTTGTAATGATCCACACACTTCGTTTTGCTTAATACAAAGCCGCTACGGGATATTGTTCTTTGACAATGTCTAGATTCCTTAAGGCGGGAGAGTCGAGTTGGGAGATAATGAGACCGTCGTCGATGTAAACAAAGGAAAAATGCCTTGCGCGCGCCCAAAAGTAAAAACCCAAAGGGGCCCGACCACTTTGGTAAAAATATAACATGCACTGCTGAGTCCGAATGAAGAACTGTGAAAACATAGTACTTAGTGCAATTAAGACGCGTCCATGAAAACCCAAGACACTGTTGGTGAAGGGGAAAAATATCAATGTGGTGATATCCCGATTCAAAATCGAAAGATAAAAACGTTGTCCAGAATGAAGAACCTGTGCAATATGCTTTAGGTCTTCATATTTGAATGGAGTTAATGAAATAAATTTGTTGGGGTGTCGAAGGTCCAAAACAAGTCTTAATTTGTTCCTTCCGCAACGTTAGTGGTTGCAACACAAAGGAATAGTATCGACTTCAATTATGCAATGCTTAATTAACAATTCTGAAATGGCAGAATCGACAAAGTCTGAATGGTCCAAACTAGATTTGTTATTCGTAGCAAAACGATGATGGAAATATTTAAAGAATTTATATCCGTATGCAATGGTTTCAACAACTAAAGCACTGGCTTTCAAATCTTTTATCCAAAAGGCAAACAAGATTTTTAAATTTTCCTTTAACGGTCAATGGGTGTCTGTGGAAGTCGTGCCCGAGATTCCCAGTTTCTAGTGGGGAAATTCGGCTGTTGTGGCTGCAGGCTGCTGTTGACTGGCTCGCAGGCTCTGAGGGATGGGCAGTTGTTCGATGGCCGGTGATGCCATTGAAAACATTCTCCGGTCAACCCCGAAGGAGGGGGTAGTGAAATTGTAGGGAAGCGACGAAAGAAGACTGATGAACAGGCGGAGCAGTTGAAAGGCTGTACCGGTTTGTGGAAAACTTTGAATTGCTCTTTGTTTTCTTGGCCGCATCAGCTCTTACGACTGCCGATTTTTCGGCTTTACGAACCGTTTCTCATCGTCAGAGTCGTCCGCCAAATTATCAGTTAGGTACTTTACGGTCGCCCAACCCAAGGGCGAGCGGTCCGCTAGTTTTATGTTTCTGACGTTGTTTTACCGCCTCTAGGGTCTCCTGGAAGTACTCTTCGTACTGGTGATGTCACCGAGCTCCAAAGATCCGAGGGCGAATCTAATACGTTGCTATCTTTGCAGAGTGGGTATGTTGATCCTTGTTGCCTTCGCTCTTGAAGGAGACAGCAGTTTCGACAATCGTTGCCTTTTTGATGTAACATCAACGTTGTGCTGAAGATGTTGTATGGCGTTAAGAATCTCTTGATTCGAGACGACTTGAGCTGTTCTCCAAGCTCATGATGTTGAATTGTGCAGTAACGAGTGAAAGCAAGGTGTAGTTACTGACGGAGAAGGAAGAATGTCATGAGGACAAGGTTTATATATCGGAATGGAGGAACGCAAACAAAAGATGTTACGTAATTGCTCACTGAGCGTGCATGTCGTTCGATAACGAAAAGAAATGTCACTTCGCGATGGTGAGTTTGTCCACGGCAAGTCGACGAGGACGGGCAGAACTGGGGTCCAGTTGTGGTGATGTGATGGTGACTGAGTGTTTAACTGGTAACTCATTATACACAGGGCGTGTTACTCCCGGAAATGACGCGATGAGCGTGTCGAAAGGCGTAGGCAAATCTTTGACTAACACCGGCCTCAGTAAAGGCGATGTCACTCCTATCCCGTACTGAAAGGTGGTGGTAGTATCGCTGAGCTTGCGTTTTTATGTCTACCAGCAGTGCATAGTGTTGCAGGAAGTCTGCACCGATAATACATCGGAACATCGGCAATCAGAAAAACCCATCGGAAACTCGTCGTAGTCCGACGTTGAGTGTCAAGACTTTTCCCAAAGGTCGCTATAGGAGAGTTATTGACGGCCTAGGCGTACCAGAAGGCCTCAGTTTGCGGTGTTTAGCCATACCGACAAAGGTAAAACACTAACTTCTGCTCCGTGTCAACAAGAAAACGGATTCTGTTGTCTGATCATTGATGTAGAAAAGGCAGGCTGGCTGTCGCCGTTAACCGCTGGCGGTGGCGTTTTCGAGTTGTGTTGTGGAAGTGCGGCGGGAACAAGGACTAGTGCACTGCGAGCGTCATGCCAAATTTCCAGTGGTACCAGCACTGTCGATCTGCATTGGGTGTCACTCTCTCTATCACGACTGCGGGAGTACGGTCTGCCACGGCTTTGGTGCGTTCGCGTGGTCTCGCCCGTGATGTCTGGGCAAGCTGACATGTGAGCCTGACCTGACTGGTTAATTGTTCCACTTGTACCTGTAGCTGAAATGGCTGGATTAGGCAGGGTCGAAATTGAGGGCAGAGACTGCACTCATGGTTAATGCGGCTGGTTCGGACGCCTCTACTATCTTGTCTGCTAGGTCAGCCAATTGGGTATATTGACTGCTTCACTGGTCGAAGCGAGGATAAGCTGCATGTTGGAAGGAGGCGCTTGAGAAAAGCTGTTTCAGGATGGACTCTTCAGCTTGTTCTCGCCGAGCAGTTGTTGCATTTCTCAGCAGCTGGGATGGTTTCCTGTCTCCCAACTCTTCAGCCGTCAGCAACAAGTGTAGGCGCTTGTGCTCCGAGCGGAAGTGCGCTTTATCAGCTCATCCTTAAGCTGTGTGTATGGCTGATCTGAGGGGGTGAACCAGCAGATCCCGAACATCTTGAGCTAGTTGGGTTGCAAGGAAGACACCACATATGCGTATTTGTGTGCTCGGGGTGATGTTTTTGTAGTGAACTGCGCCTCGACCTGGGCAAACCATATGATAGGATCATTGGCCCAGTACGGTGGGAGTTGTATGCTAACTCGCAGCGGTAACGTTAGTGCTGGGAGTTTGATGTCTGGTTTCTCGTCAGTTATGCCAGTAGCCATGGTGTTGAAACGGTTGCTGCCTGCTCGTTTGGGTACCAATTTAGCGGATTAGTTTAGCCCACTAATAATGGAAGAACGACTGTAAATGTTAACTCACCACTGGCAAGGTATGTTGTTAATTTTAGGACGAACTGAAGTCCTGCACTGGATAGCTCACGCGTGGAGCCAACCGTATGTCGGCAGCAGGCTAACGTCAATTACACTCCACAGAGCAAAACGTTTAGTCCCGTGTCAAGGGTGTCCATAAAATTCACAAAACAAACAATTCGGCGGTTGAACAAAGACAATATAACGAATAAAGATAAGCGCCAAAACTGCGGCAATAAAGTTGTCAAAACGCTAAGTAAATACGATGAACTAACGCGAGAGAAAAACCTCACACGTGTAGAACATTACTGTAAGAAGGTTGTCTCCGAAGGGCAAGGTCAGCAACACTGGGCTGATGCACTATGGCGTGCCCATGTAACAAACAAATCAAACAGTACGCACAAAAGGTTCAGGTCACTACGTAAATTGTTTCTAGATATATGTTGCTTTTCGTTTACCTTGTCTTGTCTTGCCTTGTTTTCTGTTTACTTTGTCTTGTGTGTAGTTTTGTTAATTTTCCTCTCTTTCTGTCTACAATGCCCATTCCCTACTCACTTATTCTCTATTTCATTAAATATTTATCATTCTTTCTTCATACATATTCAGGTCAAGATGAGGTTGAGCGGTGAGAATGCAGCACTGAACCCCAGAGAAGAAGTCTTCATCAGAGTTCCTCCTGACAAACCGAGAAAATTGAGGAGAAAAATGTGATAAGTATCACAGTGCCAAACCTTGATTGCATGCCAACTGTTTGAAGCTGCCCAACGGAAAGATGAGAGGTTACTTTTGCAAATCGAAGATAAAGATCTTGTGGGTTTAGAAGTTTGCTATCATTGTCTTTGCTATAATGAGTATGTACCCAATTCTTGACAAGGCCAGATCCATCAGATGAAACACCTATTTGGTACAATGATGCATAAATAAAATTATGTGAAGAAGTCATCCAGAAGAGAATAATAAAAAACAATGAAATTCTTTTCACAAAGTCATTACATCGTAAGTTCATCAAGTGCGTACAAGAAATGGAGGAGTTGACTGCAGTAAGTACAGGTGACAGGTCCCATAATCTGAAAACGCGTCTGAAAAGTACATTTCCTACGCTGGTAATTCATAGATTATTTACTAAGAATACAATTGACTTGGTGTACAGCAAATCTCTTGCTGCAAAAGAACTGGTAGAGACTGCAGTTGGCTCAGATACATTATGTACTGATACTGATATAGACAGCAATGAAGGTGCTGGAGTAGCAGAGAGATTTTCACATGAAAGTGCATATCTTCACACACTCTCCAATGCATCAGCTGTACTATATAATACACTTATAATGAAGAAATCACATGGCATTATATCTGCCCTGTCCATCAACTTCAGATGACTTATCCTTGCAGACTGCTTAACAAATGAGCCAGTAATTTTCAATCACCCGCTTTGTTCATCTTACACTGTCTAGGACACTGATTCCATGACTCGTTGAAAGTCTACTCTGATTGAGATCATGTTGGCCCTTTAACCATTATATTTAATTAAACAATTCTGTTGACTTTCTTTTCATGCACCAGTAAAAGTTTTTTTTTAAGTGCTAAAGATTTAACAATACTAGCCAAAACCAATTAATGCTAGGGACTACAGGTTCACTTATTGGAATATTTTGTACTTCAGGAAGAAAATATTCTTTCATTGCAAAATTAGACCTAAAAGTTTGGATACCTTTATCCTGTATTAAATGGATTATTATTGATAGGTGCAAAATGGATGGAAAAGGAGTATCATGACCATGACAAAATAAAGCAGAAGTGTCATTCAAAGATAATGTTGTTTCGCATTTCCTTATTTAAATATCTTATTAATTTTGTTATTAACGAAGAATGTGTTTATCAATTTAAATATTTACACAAAACGTTTAATAACAATTAATAACCAATAATTTACTTTTAAAGATGAGAAAAGATTCAAAATTGGTCTTTGATTTAAGCAGGGTTAGATCCAGCGTTGCCTAAAGAGGGTGGAGCTCAAGGTAAGGAGATGGGGATGGAAACGAAACCCCAAAATATTGAAATGTAGGACAATTTAAGTTTTTCACATGATCACTAAATTGAATACTACCCACGACACCATAGATCCTACCCTGGGAGTAAGGGTAGGAGGACTGGGGGATTCAGACGTTCAGGGACAGTCGGGTTCAGACCTTTTATTCAAGGCAAGATTTTTTAAACTGGTTCATTTCTTTACAATGACATCATCAAATATTTCCCATATATGGAATCCTTTCCAAACTCTTCCCCACCTCACTGGACCGATTTGACAGATTAGGTAGGGAAACATAAAAACATAGCCATGTGAACTATTCAATTATACAAAATCCCCATTGAAATGTACAGTTTTCTAAGAATGGTTGAAAGAGGGCGATATTTTCATGTCATAGTTCAATGCAAATATCTGCCAAAGTGGCAAGTTTTGTGAGTGGATTATATATTAGAATTTACATGTAATTATCTATTAAACTGTTTCTACGCTCATGCCTGATATGCGTCACGAAACTCAATTTCTGAATGCATTTTCATTGCACGCCCGTGGTCTAGTAGTCTGAAGTCAGTCACATGCTGAACTTAACTACATAGCCGTAGTCTCTTGTCAAGTCGCACTTGGCACCACGGATGCGAGTTTTGTCATGAAACTTTTTCTGAAGAGAAAATCATATTTACCAAGTTCAGACTTAATTAATGTATTTTTAAACAACTTTAGGTGATGACGTCATAACATGATGAACAACCAAACACCTTGAGAACGAGCATTCTACTCACTAGACTAACATGCTCGTGGAAGTTGATCAGTGAATTAACTATTGAAGAACCTTTGTAACATTAGATTTTATGGAATTTGTAAGTGAATTAGGAATTTTACTGCAGAAAAAATAGCTGCCTGGCTTGGCTCGTACCTGCAATGTCTCCCATTTAGCTGTAATAATGGGGTTCTATTAGGATTAGATTTCTTAATATTTTGTTTATCATAACTGGGAGAAAGACAAATAATCTGATAATCAAAGTACACTTAAATAGGCTCTTTATTTCTGCAATTACTATTAAATACTAACTTATACAATGTTCATAACTTAACATTTTGGATTCATTTGCATTTTAAACAACTTTAGGTGATGACGCCATAACATGATAAATAATAAACACCTTGAGTTTGTTTTACAAACTCTATATCTCTAGTTATTATTAGTATTATTATTATTATTAGCAGCAGCAAGCAGCAGCAGCAGCAGTCCTCTAAATTCCTATTTCTCACAATTTTATGAAACAATCATAATTGTTTTTGAGTAGTCCAAAAGTTCCAAAAAGTTCAATACTTCTTTTACAATCGTCATCTTTAAGAAATCATTGTCACATATCCACCTTCCGGTCCCATATCAATATATTGTTTTTCAAACCAGTAAGGTTATTTTCTTGAATTAATGGAAATATAACTCGGATCATGAATTGAATCAATTTGGCAATTAAAGTCTGCAGCCACAATTAGGTCGTCATTACAATGGTTATCATGAACATATTTTCCAAAATGTTTTAAAAACATTTTCTATGAATTGGGGCGTAAACAGAAAAAAGATGTATGAAATGTCATTGATCGATTATTTCCTCCCACCCATGTCTCTATTGTCACATTGTTGGCTAGTTAGGCTAATCCACTTTTTGAGATGTTAAAATAGCCACTCCACGACTGTTTCTTTCGCCATGACTGAAAGCGATATCCCCCCCCCCCCCTCATTGCTTACGCCAAAACAATTCATCTCTAACTTCACTATGAGTCTCCTGAATACAGACAATAGCTATTTTCTTCCGGATGAGGTAATTGAAAATCATATCTCTTTTTTGATAATTTCTGAGACCATTAACATTCAGAGTAGCTATCGTCGATTCATGAGAATCAAAGCAAAGATAATCATTAATCACAGAAATTACCTTTCCTTTAATCGCCCTCACCTCTTCCCTTGACAATGGTGTTAAATACGGCTTGTATGATGGATCATTTTTTTGGTGGCGATGGCTCCACTTCCTCGTTCTTTCTATATCTCTGCACTCCTCTCCTGACGTATGGAACGTATGACGTATGAAAGATATTATCTTCTTCTTCTTCTTGTCCTTCATTGCCTATGTCCATGTTTGGTTCATATTCTCGTCTATTTGTGGTTCATCTCCATCTTCCATAACTGAACCGTTCGATTCTGTCGTCTCCTTTAGCCATTTCATGTTCATCTAACTTCTGCAGCATAAGTTTCCTCTCCTTCTATCCTGTACAAACTCATCCCAAAATCCTCATTTTTTTCATTGATTTGGTTTTCTGTGGTTTGTTTTGGGGATTTGTCCTGATTGTTTTGAGGATTTGTCTACAGATTGTTTCTGTGTGTCTTTGACTTTTCCTCTCTGCTGGGCATCATCCGACTCAAGGCGTCGTTGATGTCTCTTCTTGTGCTTTCGTTTCTCGTGTTGTGTGTGTACCTGTTTCACGTCGGCTCTCGTCTTTGTAGTTCGTCTTTTGATTGTATTGTTTCGTGTTCGGCCTTTCCCGTTGTTTTCCATCTGTTGATCTTTGTTGTTTTCGTCTAGCTTTTCTGTTCTTTGTAGCTTTGCTCTTTCGATTCCTTTGTTTATGACTTCGCATATCGCTTGCCGTCTTATTTGTTAGTCGTCGTTTCTGCATTTCTTTGTCTCATCTCTTCCACCTCAACTTTCGTTAGCCACTGGTTATGTTTGATTTGTTTTACCTGGTCGGCAAGCCGCTGTTCACTTATTTCAAACATGCCTTTATCCTGCCATATGTTAATCATTCTCCTTCTGTACCCTCTGTTCTCTGGCTTGCTCCTTATAAAACATTCCATTGCAATTCTGTTATCGTCCTTACTCCACTTTCTCCTGTTTACAGCACGAATTCTGTTATTGTTCTGAGCAGTGTGTATACGATCTGGCGGTACCTGCTCAAGCATACCGACCAGAACGGGCGATGGACTTCCTCTTTGAGAGTTCGTCGCTGATTCACGTTGAGTTGATGCTACATAGCATTCATTATTATCATCACAAAATTGTAAGAAAAGTTGTATTGTTTCAGGGAAATTACAAAGCGATGTGTATTTCATCCTGCAGTAGTTCACTCAGCGTTAGTTGCTATCAACATGTTCTAAAGGACGCAGATGGAACGGGGTCTCACTGCTAACTATATACACTGAGTAACGTACGTTGTAAAGAGTCTTCCGAAATCGAAAAAATCCAAAAGGTTTTACAGTAAAAAGCCACAAGATCTTTAATGGCCGATGTTGAAACTTACCCTGTAGAGTCTACTCGGTAGCACCTAAAAGGGAGAACACTTTTGGTAATGATTATACACGGGAACAATAAATATTATCGCTTGAATCGAGACCGATCTGTCGCAGTGTTTCTGTCTCGACGCCAACATATTATTATTATTATTTCGCATTAGCACAGCATGAAAAAAGATCTTGTTTTCCTTTCTGCTGGTTACATCGAGTCAAGCTACGTCCTGCACCCTTAGATCTCAAGTGCTTCGCAAATCCTTGCAGTCCCTAAGAGTGCCGCCTTCTGTAGTAATTCTACTCTAACAGATGTTCCTATCTCCTGAGATGTTTCTCAACGCCTTCGGAATTGCACCCAGTGCTCCCACTACCACAGGAATTACCTTCACCTTGACTTGCCACAGCTTGCGGAGTTCTCTCCCCAATCCTGATATTTCTGTACCTTCTCCTTCTCCTTCGAAGCTACTCTACTATCACCCGGCACAGCTATATCAATAAGATAACACTTTTTCCATGTTATCCAAGACAACAACATCCGGTCGTCTATGTTCTATAACATGATCTGTCTGGATGTTGAAGTCCCGAGAATCTTGACATGGTCCGTTCTTCAACCTTTCCGGCACATGGTCGTACCATTGATTGCCCTTGACACCGTACTTCTTACACAGATCCCAATGGATCACCTTGGCCAACTTGTCGTGTCTGCCTTTGTACTCTGTCTGAGCATGCACTCTGCATTCGCTGACAATGTAAATACAGTCTCCTCCGCCGCATTGCACATTCTGCACTAGAAGAGACATCTGACTTCGATCCTTGCCTTCATCACATTCGTCGGCAGAGACTGGTCTTGCGCTGCAGTAATCAGACCTCGGTTTCTTTCTTTGCTCTCTCCCCTCAACCATTCCCAAGTCTTGACTCTTGCCACTTCTTCAGTGCATCTCAGGAATCTGCCGTGAAGTGGTTTTCCTCACAATCCGTGTTCTTTCTTCTCTTGATTCTTATACCTTGATATTCGTCTGCTTTGTATTTCGCAACCCTCAACAACTTTCCGAGTACTTTACTGACACTCAGCTCTTTCGATGTTAACGCTGTCTGATACACTAAGTAACCTCTTCCGCCCTCTGACCTCGGTAGATAGAGTCTGCTGACATTCGACCGTGGATGTAACATACCGTACATCGTCATCACTTTCCTCTTTTTCCTGTCAGCAACACTAGATCTGCCTTAGTCCTCGACAATTCCCGCACTGTATCTCATGGTGACACAGCCCAAGTGTTGATCGCCTTTATCATATTCCTCCATTCAGCTTGGACTTCAAACACTTCTTCACTCGTCTTATATACTCTTTCTTAAGTCTCTCTCGATTCCTCGTGCAGTACATGATCTGCTTCAAGCACCCAAGATACTTATAACTTTCTCTTCACCCAACGCCCTCAATTGTGTGCCGTCTGGTAAAGCAATTCCATCCGAATGTACCTTTCACCCTCTTCATGGTCATCGCACATTTCTCCAGACCAAACTTCATGCCGATGTCATCGCTGAAGATCCGTACAGTCTGCACCAAGGAATCAATCTCTTCTCGTTCTTCGCAAACAATTTCAGGTCGTCCATGAAGAAAAGATGATTAATCCTGCATCCATCCTTCGTCATCTCGTATCCCGCACTAACCTTCCGCAGAATCATCGACAAAGGGAACAGCGCCAAACAAACAACAGTGGAGACAGAGAATCGCCCTGGAAAATACCTCGTCTGACGTTTACCTTACCAAGACATTCATCACTGGCATCAGATTTGTTCTCCATGTCTGTGCTCTCACCCAGAAGACATTTCACCGCATCAGCTGCCCTATCATATCCAAACATTGCATAATCCACGAGTGTGATACCATGTCGTATGCTTTCTTGTAATCTATCCATGCCATAGCCAGATTAGTTTTCCCGTTCTATATTATCAAACAATATTTATCTTTATCACGTTATGTTCACCCAAACTATATATATCGCGGAACCCGCTGCTATATAGGATTCTAGCCGGCCAATCGTCATCAGGTAAGCTCGGTGGTCAGAGGTAAGACGTCTGCACTGGTAAACAGGAGGTCGTGGGTTCGAATCCCGAGTCGCCTGTGTAGTTTTTCACAGACACTCGGAAAGCACTGAGCATACAGTGCTATACACACGTCGGTGTAGGGCAAAATTAAATCAATTACTGTTACCTATTCAACAATAATCCTGCAAATACGACATTATTCATGGTGTCATCATGGTCACCATCACGTTCATCAGTCAAATGTTTGCCATCATTTGAGGTTAGCTGGCCCATCAATGGTCGCTAGTCATGCCTCGTTTTTGCCGTATCGGTGAGTCTTTATTCGTCTCGCGCCCCATGGCTGTACTAGCGGAGTCTCGGTTCAGTTCCCGTGTCTCGAAAGTGCTGATTTCGCCTTTTGTCGATTTTGACAATTTCACCATTATTTCAAGTATCAATGAATTATACAAAATAATTATTCTTGACTTTGATTCAGTAATAAACGTCTGAAGTGCGACATCCTTGTGCCCTCGTGAGTTTCTGGACAAAAATGTTTTAAAAAATCACATGACATTGTTTTTGTACAAACAAGTATATTCTACTTTTGAAAGATCTTTTCCAAACATGTATGAAAACAATGAAATATTGAGGTGCTTTTTATCGCACAATTTTGCGCGACAAAGGCGGGGTGTACCTTTAAATTGGCTGCTTATTTCGGAACGTAGAAATGGAACATTATCCTTCGACAAACATTAATCAAGTGGCAGCTCTTTCCAATGAGTAATCAATTGTTACTATGAAATTGAAACGCGAAAAACAAGTTTAACAGTGTGAATTTCATTGACAAATATCACAAATGCTTGCCCAATAACAATTTGAATGACTGGCTGTACGCCACGGGAAGCTTAGGCGAAAGAAAGCTGTAGGTGAGTATTTTTAAATTAGATGCGCATTTTGTTAATTGCATGACACATTAAATGAAATTGAATGATCGTTTAAGTAAATTGAATGATAATTTTGAGCAGCAATCGTTTTCGCGCAAACATGATTGACGCTTGTAAAATTGGTTGCTAAATTGACGAACATGCCGGAAAACCTATATTAAATGGCTTAAACATTTTGTGCATTGGTACATTCATTTTAATTGGTAGTAAGTATAATTACCCCCAAACCGGTGGGTGGGCGTAAATGCATCATTGCATGCAAACTAAAATAGTACATTTACGTCTTCCTTTATTTGTCACTGGTTAAAAACATTTCTTAAAAATTTATTGAAAACTGTTAAAAACAATATTTTCTGTCACAATCAAACTTTTCCTTACATATCTATTGCAGTTTCTCACCATACAATTTGAATAATTCTATCAGTGAGTTATTTTAATACGGGTAGTACAAAATTAATGTTCACGATAGGGGTGGTATGAGTGTAAGTTGCAAACGGCACTCCAGCCAAGTCAGTTGAACCAGTATAGACAAATGTCGCACCTCATCATATACATATTGTAGATAACTGTAAATGTTATGGTGTCAAGTTCACAAATCAAAGTAGAGATTTTAAAATCAGCTCTTAAGTTTGAATTGTTTTCTTCATTATCCTTTGTCACGGCAAAACCTTATCCTAGGCCGTTTTAGCTTTGGTCACTAGTTAGCGGTTTCATGTGTTCGGTCGTGCTGATGACGTCATTGTTCTGACCAATGTGAACCGAAGTTTGTGATCAGGGTTTCGCTTGGTTTTCAGATGGCGGATTGTAAAAGTAACGAAATTTGTGTTCAAAAAAGGTGGAATGTTTGTTCGTTTCTTGCAATCTTCAAGTTTATAAACTAGCACCTACAATAATTTTGACAAAATTTTAATAACAGCGTATTTGAGAAACGTTGTGGGTTGAACACGTCACAACTTTTGAATTTAACACCAGAAACATGTTTCTGTTCATGTCCGCCAAAACACGCCCCTAGTTGCAAACCTGAAAGACATAAAATATTTATCATGTAGTGATACTCACTGTTATGACGTCATTATTCCATCAATAATTTTCAAATTGCATTTCCTAACCAAACAAGGTAAAATATATACGGGTTGTAATGAGCGTGGAAAGCTTGTAATATGTTACATCTTTTGCACAGATCATGACCGTAATGTTCTTAATTTCTTGTTTAAACTTTAAGTTCCATAAAAGCAGTAAGATATTTAAAATGGGTGTAAATTTGTCAGAATTTCAACAAATGTTGTATATAGTAAACAACCACAATTTATACAATTAATTAATATTTGTAGTTTCGTATGATATCCTCTGATAGTCTTCAGGAGAATGCTGCTTAAGTAGACTGCTGAAGAATTTGCGCGAAGATTGGAAATAGTGAATGCAATCACTTTATTGAACCAGAAATAAAGGTTGATGAGAATGCAAATCATCGAATTTAATAGTTGGTATATTTAACCGTTTTATATCAAGTGTCAATGTTATTGACGTTTTTCAGAGTTTTAAAACGTGAGAAGGATTATGAGATTAGCTTAGCGTTTTATCTCGAGTAAAACAGCATTAAGTAACTTGTTTTGTATTGCAATCAATAACTATATTTCTTAAAAGAAGCATTCTTCATTTGAAGAGGTATTTGTTTGTAAACTTACGTAGCATTTGTTCTCATTATAATTGTAAACTAAAGTTATTATGTTGCAAATAATGTTAAAGTTACAAACAAATTGTTAACCTGACCATCATTTCTTCAATAAGGTTTACAGTTATCAAAAGAAAAAAATTATATTTTATATTTTATATTTTATACAAATCATTAGATGGGGTTTTGGGAGTCCTACTA
Source organism: Zoroaster sp. YZ-2022 (assembly GCA_029582265.1). Classification (NCBI taxonomy): domain Eukaryota; kingdom Metazoa; phylum Echinodermata; class Asteroidea; order Forcipulatida; family Zoroasteridae; genus Zoroaster; species Zoroaster sp. YZ-2022. The sequence continues at coordinate 10,745,785 of CM055828.1, read as the reverse complement.
AACCCTCTAACCCACCAACACATACTGTAGTTAATTTGTCTGATACTGTACTCAGTGATCCCCAGGTTAAACTACTTTCACGAGGGCTATTGCCTCACAGTCAAGCCCATCTGTTCCACGATACCTTATACAGGAGGTGGTTGTCTGAACTGAGGCAACACCTTGTATCTCGGGGACATAGCAAACGCAGGGTCCAACTAGCAATCAACAGGGCCCGAGTACCCCGTAGCACCTCTTGGCTACATCGGTTAACAAGAAAACCTCTCCCAACAAAGTTCCCTGTTAATTACCTATCACCCCATATTACCTAGACTTTCATCTATCGTATAAAATGATAATATGACTATTTTATACTCAGCTAACAGGTTACGCTGAGCCATCCCTGAGCCCCTTTGATGGCGTCCCGTTCAGCACGGGAAATATTGCTGGCACATCTGGTAGGAAATTCCCTGTGAACCTCAGAATTGACTGACTTGATATAGTTATCAAGGGCTACATCCCGATTCTTAGGGGGTACCCATACACTTTTTTCTTTGAAGCGGTTGCGGCCGAGGGTCCCAGAGGGACTGTCATCTGGGGGCCCGTCGTCCATTAGAGCAAGCCACTTTCAGTTTAGATTCTGTACTTTCAATATCAAGTGATTGTTTGTCAATGCATTTTAGGCATTGGGCTTCGAGAAGTTCAAGTAAATGGAAGGAAGTCTTGGTTCGTGTTCGTATTAATATTAATATTAATATTAATATTAATATTAATATTAATATTAATATTAATTTCCCTGGTCACCACGTATCACCCCAGATTACCTAGACTTTCATCTATCGTAAATGATAACATGACTATTTTACACTCCTCCGATAGGTTACGCTCAGCCATTCCTGAGCCCCCTTTGATTGTTTTCCGTCGCCCCGCAACCTCGGCGATATATTGGTTCGGCTAGGCTCCTAGCACCAACAGTGGCCTTAACGTCACTGATCATGAATCACCACAGGGTGCTTTAATTGTACCCGCTCGAGATGCAAAACCTGTTTGTATCTCAAACCTACTCAGAAGGTGAAAAGCCAATATGTAGGGGAGACAAAAACCAAATTGTGTCTCCACTTTGCCAACCATGTTTCCTCTGTGAAAACTAAAAACTCTACCCTGTAGCAATTCATTTTAACAGCCCTAATCATAGCATTAAGTATGTTGAACTCATTGTAATTGAAGCCTGCACTAGCAAAGATACACATTGCAAACTTAGGGAGTCACACTGGATACATCAACTCCACACTATTCAACCATATGGTCTCAACATCAACACAGGTATTAAATAACCCAGCTACCTTTACCTATATCATTACTATTCACCTATACCACTACTGGATTTTATCAACTACCTTGATATGTATTTTTACTCATGTTACCTTATCCTGTATATTATTACATTTTTCCAAATGTCTCTTTTAGGACAGTTTACACCACACACTATTTACACCCACACGCCAACTCCTCAATTTGTATGTTGTAATTAACCCCACCCCTTTTTTGTCATATCCCTTTGTATATTGTCCTATTTTACCCTAGCTTTACCACAAACTGTCATCTCTACTTTTGTGTGGCTCAATAATCCCTCCTTTACCCTACAATCCCGGCCAAAATAGTTGGGACGCGTGACAATAAACATACCCTCCCTGTCCCCACTCCACGCTCTCCTCCCTCCACAAATGTTGTTATCTCCAGCCGGAGCACAGACCGCGCATTAGAGCCAACATTGTCAGGGGCCGGAGGACCAGTGAGATTTGACCGATTGTAGCTTTACCAGTTATGGAGAATAATGGAGTACCAATTCCATATTAAACTCTTGCTCTACCCTTCTAAAACAATGAACATGCATGTTGCATGTTGCTCTTTGAATATTATTTCTTATTAGTGAACAGCCATCAATACCATTGTTATTGATGCATGAGTTCTTACAGAAAACTACTATGTGTAACATGCCATTGAAGCTGAATTTTCATTCAAATCACTGTCAATTGTGCATGCATGATTGAATTCCAACCATTTCAATACGAGCTGTGCAGAACATGTCATTCTGTCATTTGATTTTGATTTTTTAAATTCATGCAATACTTGTTGAGATATTCTAAAAATATTAGGGGAACTTAGAAGTTGTGATGGGTGTATAAGGGTGCGAGCAAGAAAAATTGGCTGATGCCGGACTCGAACCCCGACCTTTCGAATACCGTACGAGCACTCTACCAACTGAGCTAACCAGCCCTATGTTGGTGGGCGGTCACTTATGCCAATTATCTGTTGCTCTATGGGGCCAGGTCAGAGGCCAAACCATATGCCGAGTAGCCAGGGATCAAGCCCCGGTCATATGCAAACAACCTGGTAACAGGCAACAAACCCCAACTAATGGGTTACAAACCCCAACTAAGGATTTGTATAACAGCAGTGTTTTATTTCAATCTCAGATACGGAATACCATAAAACTGTGATTGTGGTTGGCTGTTTACCATTATGTAAGATGGCATTAACCTGAAACTTGTACACATTGGTAGTTTCTTCACAGTCATGTTCCTTAATTCCTACGTGCATACAATAAAGGCAAGACAAATCCCGATAATGTAAAACTTTTTTTTTTCTTATTGGATTCTAATACATAATATTAACATTTACAAAGAGTGTATCATATCACGTTTTCGCTGTCACGATCGATTTGAGATGTGTACCATAGGCCGCTAGTACCCGCAATGTCCTGCGATGGCCAATCATTAGGTTGTGCCTTCTCCCATGTCGCATTGGACCCCGAATCATCCAAATATGTAGACACCGTAGATGTGGTGGATTCAACGGACACAAGGATTCCATCCGTTCTCGTCCGTGTTGCATCCGTCTTACTACGATCCAGACGAAAATAGCCATGCCGACTGAGATAGTCTTCACGCCAGTGGAGAGGCCCAAGTAACGTAGTAATAGCTGGGATTGTCGTATTGTAAACAGGCACCATCGTCACCGCTGCACCGCTGCTGCACAGTATACATGTGCTATCAATAACAGCTCCGTAGTAGACTGGAGATGGAATAAATCCTGAAAACCGTACACGGAAAAAGCATAAGCGTCATATTTGAAAGGCACTGCAAACAAGAGTTGACACAGTGCGTACAGACTGAAAATCCCCACCCCAACAGTAAACAAACAGAAACAATACAAGTAACAACATTGTGGTTTCATAATGGTTATATACCAGGGTCAAAGAAGAGAAAACAAGCAGGACTATCATCATATTATATTACGGTACTTCGTGAAATGGAAGAGTACAAATTTTACCTCGTAATATATTCTCCCATACTCTGAAACACTATTATGTTCATGAAAACATCACATATGAAAAAACATTACACATTTAAAGAAAAATGGCCTCACACCGATTTTTACACTGACATCCCGTACGAGATAAGCCTTAATAGCAGAAACTGGTTTCATATATACTTGAGTTTCTAATGAAGGCTAAAATATAAAACAAAATTGTATTTCCAAAACAAATTGTATTCTGAAAAAAACATGTGGAAACTGCTCATACCAAATAGTCGTAAGATGACAAACTGCAAACCCAACGCAAACGGCTTCTCCTACGTTTCACACTCCTGTGTAAAGATAATATAAAGCCGAAACTTTGATCAGTCACGTGGGTGTTTAATACCGGTCTTAAATGGTCGTTTAAGAAACGATGAATGTTGTCGTCGTCGTCGTCAAGGTAAATCGGTAAATTAAGAATCAAAGAAATAATCCAAGGGTATGGTAAAGAAAAGCCCGTAAACATAAGTATAACAAATGAATTTACAGGAACATTATAATTTCTTATCAGTGATCCGCATAAGGCGGATATTAACCAATCAAAGACATCGAAACCGAACTTTAAAATATGAAATTGAGGAATGGGAAAAGCCAAAATTAGAGTTAGGAATGTTATTAAGGATGAAGGCGAAAAACCCTCCAAATTCTTTCTGAATGTAGAAAAACAACAAATTAATAATTGTAAAATTGAAAATTAGTCACCCTGATGGAAACTTGTGAATGAGCTAGCTCACTGTTAATAGTCAAAAGCTTTTATTCTGATTTGTATATTTCGAGAATATTTCCAGTTTTGATCTGAATGATATTATTTCTAAAATCGAGACCAAAGATATTCCAGATGATATAATTGCAGATCTAGAAAATGATATATCCAATGATGAGTTAAACTAGCCCTCTCAAATGAATCAAAACAAATCCCCAGGTCTAAGACGGCCTTACTGTTCAGTTTTATCAATCCCTTTGGCCGGTTATCGAAGATGATTTTGTCACCGTTTTGAAAGATTGTTACAAAAGAGGGCAGTTGTGTAAATCTATGAATGTTGGTCTGATTAGGTTGATTTATAAGATGAGAGAAGCAGGTTTGACCTCAAAAATTGAGACCGATAAGTCTTCTGAATGTTGACTACAAGATTTGTGTCAAAAGTTCTCAACAATAGGTTGAAAAAGCTATGCCTTTTATGATAGGTGATGAACAAACGTGCGGTGTCCACGGAGGAAATACAGGACAACCTTATGCTTTTGCGTGATAGTGTTGATTATATCAATTGGAGCAATAAGAAGCAGCCATCTTGAGTATTGATCAAGAAAAGCATTCGATAGGATTAACTGGTTTTATATGTTTAGTATGCTCAAAAAATGGGGATTCCTCCAAATTCCTTAATCGTTAAGCTTTTGTACAGTAATCCTATGAGTTGCGTTATTGTAAATAACTTCATTAGCAGCCTTTTCAAATAAGTAGAGGAATTAACAAGGTTGCCCCCTGTCTCCCTGTTATATGCAGTTTGTTGAAGGATCGGGGAAACCTGATCAGAAATAACGGGAAATTAGAAGGTATTTACATCCCTGGTGGGACAGAATGTGTTAAAATGTTCAGCATGCAGATGACGCTACTGTTTTATCTGTAAAAAGCAATGTTCATGTCATTACAAATGTTTTGTGTAAATATTGTAGCGGATCTAAGGTGAACACTAGTAAATCCCCGGGTCTTTGGCTTGGCAAATGGAAGAATAGAAAGGACAAGCCATGCGGTTTTAACTGGAACAATGATAAACTTAAAATTTGGTATTTTTGTTGGAAACAATGTCGCCAGCAGACAATTGGGAGCAGAATCAACAAAATCAATGTGTTTTAAACAAAATATCAGCAGTGATCTGAACGTTAAAGGTCGTAACAGCTTATAATTATCTGGGTAGCTTATCTCTTGCCCCGAAGACTGGATCAGAAAATTGAGGACGTTGTCTTTAGTTTTACTGGTCAGGTAAACCCGAAAAAATCAAACGCACCACTATCACTGGGCCTTGGAACATGGGGGAACTGGTCTTGTCGATGTCAGAGTTAGGTTACATGTTTAAAACTGATGTGGTTGAGTAATTATGTCAAGAGCAGTGGTAAATGGACTATTTTATTTAACCATTTTGGGTCGAGAAAACGGAAGAGCAATAATTTGGGATGGTATGTGTTTGAAAATCCAAAAAATTTTTTGCAGACCACTCCTTTTTATAAGGACCTTTTCGCAGCCTTTGGAAAAGCTGAGGCCGTGATCAGACCAGATTTTTCCTCAATGTTGGAAGTCATGAACTCTCCTCTGGAATAATCCAATTGTCACATATAATAAGAACAGAGTCTTAGCAAGTCCATTTCTCAAGGCGAAGGGTATCACTAAGTTGCACCATGTTGTTAGAAACAACAGGCTGATTACCTTCAGAGAATTGGCTAGAAAATGTCAAATTTAAACGTACGAATGCAGGGCGAATAGTCAAGCGTCTTAATCAAATATTAATCCTACCCCCTTTGAGGAAAAACAGGTGGGCCAGTAATTACCCGAGCAGGTGGTTAAAAAAAATTGATCCTGGGGACGAGGATTTTGTCATAAAAGCACTCACGGACAGGGTTTTGTATTGTCCAAAAGCCCAGGAGAAGTGGGCTGTTTAATGTCTCACAAATCTTTTGATTGGACCAATGTTTGAGTAAAATTCCCAATAACAATATTATGGACGCTAAAGATAAAGATATCCTTTTTAGACTTTGTCACAGAATCCTACCTCCAGGGGTAAACTCAATAAGATGAATGTCACTGATAGCTCAGTGTCCATTCTGTAAAACAGACAATGAAACCATAGAGCATTTGTTTCTCTATGCAAGAACATGGTTGAACCTTGGATGTATGTTGAATCTTTAATTAAGAAACAAGTAGGCTGTCGTTTATTTTGTCTCACTGATTGCTCAAGAATCCTTGCACAAACTTGTCCTTTGTTACAATGGTAATTGTTAGCATGATGATTAAGGTTATTTGGAAACCGGTGTGAACTTGTTTTAATGAAGGAAAACGTTTTACGCAAACTAATATTGTCCAGATTTACAAACAAACCCTTAGACATTTTCTTTAAGGGAAAGAAGTAGACTCAAAATTCGTGATTTTAGCAACATGTACACATTTTTGTGTGTGCTCCAAGAAGAGAGCTAATCTACAAATTCTGAATTCAATATTCTTATTTAATTTTTTTATTTTAAGAAATTCAATTTTATTGTGTTTCTATGTACATATTGTCCTTGCACTGTTTCATTGTAAATATTGTATTTGCTGTGTTTATTTGTGAGTGATTCATTGAATAAATGAAGCTGTATAGCTTCAACGCAAAACCGACTGACCGCCTGACTGACTGCCTGACTGACTGACTGACTGACTGACTGACTGACTGACTGACTGACTGACTGACTGACTGACTGACAGACTGTTTTTGTCTTCACAAAACTAGGTGTTCGGTTAACTCCAGTTCAATCATAGTGAGCAATTCATGACGTCATAAGCATATTTTGAAATGGCTGACGTCTTTTATCATGACAATATCAATTTCATTTTCAAAAGACCTATAAATGTTGTTTAGAATGTCTTAAATTTTAACTTCCTGTCTGGTTATTAACAATCATTGTGGGAAGTTTATTGATGCTTTCGATTAAAACTTTAAAACAATTTCAAGAGGTGTTCGCGTTGTTAGCTCGAACACCTAAAAGAATTGAACAATAGATGAATTGGCTATTTCGACAACAGAAGGTCACAGGAAGCAGCTGTTTTATTTGCTTCGATGCTATTTGAGGTACCTTTGCAATTTGGGAACGATGGGCTCACTAACACTGGTCTTTAAAACCAAGATGGCTGCCATACATTAACACAGTAACACATGTCCGAGTAAATTTGGGCTCTGAGTGTACGCTCTATTCACTGATAATTTTGTCAATCACGTAATATGAAGTGTAGCTGGATTTTTGTCACAGCGTAATGACATAATGAACGTTCTGGATTTCTTCATTAGAGCTGGTCATGAAATTCTAGTGCAGAGTTTTAGCCACCTCACAAAGGTATGATTTCAACAATTTATAAAAAGGAATTGTCTATGCGACGACCTACCTTCTGGTTATTGGACTCCGTTCAGTGTATACAGAGACGGAGGCCCTATTTGAAACTAATTCGTGCATCTGAAATGTAATTTGAGGGCGTAAAATGTATTGATTTATAATACTGACAAAGCCTACCCAAACTCGCTATCAAACATTATGTTGGGAGTTTCTATTTCAGCAAACCTTTAAATTTTGCAATATACTTGCCGAATTTTTTTCTTATGGAATCGGATACACAATGCCTAATACCTTAAACAGTCAACAGTGCTGGAACTTGTCGGTGGAAGAGAAGAACACAATGACCAGCATTGTGACGACAAACAGTGGTAATGTGGAGCAGTTTGACGTGCACAGGTCTGATGAGCCTCGATGAACCGTTAATTACCATATTATATGAAGCCAGCCTCCCAAAAAGGTTCGCTAACTCCTGGCGACCGGCTCGTAGTCTTCCACGCAGGTGCAGTTGAAATATTCCTGTTGAGGGGTTGAACAATCAGTTTGTAATGCAATTTCGTTGAGTTTTTCTCTCTTTAAAAGTTCTTATTTTCTTTAATGATCATATTAACAGCTTTATAATATCACAGTAAAAATTTACAGTAAAAATAAAGTGATCGAAATTTTAAGTCTTTCAAAATTAACTTTCACAATGTTTCCTAGAAGCATTCTTACAGATTTCGATATAAACAATCACATGAATATTCTGTATAACAATACTATTTCTTAAAACTGAATATGAATGCAATGCAAATATGTAATTATGAAAAGTGTTCTCAGGAGCTTAAAACTGAATATTAATGCAATGCAAATATAATTATGAAAAGTGTTCTGGAGCTTTAAATAGGTTATGGTTGTTTAGTGTGAAAATATTGTGATGGGGTGTTCGCCATTTTATAGCCCTGTGCATAATGGTCATTTCTTTAATTTCAGTACCGTAGAATCATACATAAAACATTATACCGGTGTGGATATTATTTACCGTCGTTAACAAACATGGTATTTGCATATTCGTTCTCCTCATTTATCAGGCATCAGCTTCATGAGCTTATTTGAACTTAACCATAAGATGCCCTGAATTATCATGGTTAATGTGTCCTCTACTTCGTTATTCCCACACTACCCCCAACCATCAATTTGCCATAAGTTACGCCCCTACTTACGTAATTATCGTGATCGTTCTTAGTGGGTGAGAGACGTTTACCCTCGCAACCCGCAAACACGGTTGAAGAGACCACGCCATTACTACCACACAGGACTGTAGCTTGTGGCGTCACAGTGACACTGTGCGTGCATTCACTGGTCAAGTTTACATGAGATGAGTTAAAGGTCGATGCCAGTTGGGGTCGCTGAAAAACAATTGGCGAAATAGTTGATCGGCAAGTCTTGTTATCATATCATCAGCCATCTAATATACATAACATTTTCTTTGGGGGTGGTGAGCCAATTACCGACTGACATCAGAGTAGGGAATTTTTTGTTGTTAAATTACCGACACAACTCTAATATGACCAGACAAATTACTTGGATTTCCCAAAATGGACACTCGGTGTGTGTGTGTGTGTGTGTGGGGGTGGGGGCAAACAACTCGCAAATCTTCAGTGCTTAGAACCACGATACCATAGCTCAAGGTTTGCCAATGAAAATTTATTCTGGACCAACCCTTGTTCTAATACCGACTGAGGCTCTAAATGCCGTCACACACACCACACCCTCGCTTGTTACGGCCTTTTTTGCAGATATCTTCACCCCTGTTTCAGTCTCCAGGGATCCGTCCATTGTCAAATTAATCATAATTTCAAAACCAGGATTTCGGTTTCTATCCCTAACTATATTAACATTGTTTCAGGAGGTGGCCTTAACTTTCGATCCAAACCGGACCTTCATCAGAGGCTTTGACAAAGTACAAACATAAAAAAAACATCCATTTATAGGGAAAGGGAAAGCAAAGGATCATGGGAGGAATAAAAAGCAGGAAAATAGTAACCAATTAAAGATAAGCATCAGTCTAGAAAAGCCAATAGGGGTATCAGAAGTGAACAAGGAGGGATTATTGAGCCACACAATAAGTAGATGTGGCAGCTTGTGAAAAGCTAGGGTAAAGAGAGATTACTAAGTCCCTACAATAGGTAGAGGTGGCAGGTTGTAGTAAGGCTAGGGTAAAGATATGACAATACACAAAGGGGTACGACAACAAAAGGCGGGGTTTACACCATACAAATGGAGGAGTTGGTGTATGGGTGTATATAAAGGGCAGGGTAAAGTAAATACCTGAAAAAGGACAGGTTTAAGCATATACTTGAAAAAGAGCAGGTTAAAGCAAATACCTGAAAATAGAACAGGTTAGGACAAAACCAGAAAAGAACAGGTTAAAACAAATACCTGGAAATAGAACAGGTTAAACAAATTCCTGAAAATAGCACGGTTAAACAAATACCTGAAAAAGAGCACAGGTTAAAGCAAATACCTGAAAGAGAGAACAGGTTAAAGCAAATACCTGAAAAGAGCACAGGTTAAAGCAAATACCTGAAAAGGAGCACAGGTTAAGTACTAAAAATA